>CM067077.1:33842249-34442249 GCA_033980235.1 Diadema setosum | reverse complement strand
GAGCTTACAAGCAATACTTCAAAAAACATGATTATCGGAGTAGTTTATAGACCCCCTAGCAGCTCAGTTGATTTTGTTTTTAGAAACATTAGCAAATTGACACGTGAAAATAAATATATTTATCTTATGGGCGACTATAATATTGATATTTTACCCTCTAAATTAGATGATAATAGTTTAAAGTTATTGAATACATTTTCCATGTATAGTTTATTATCCTCATGCTAATTATTAGCATATCAGAATTATAAATATTCTCTTTGCTTTATTATAAAGCAACCAGAATAGTTAATAATTCTGAAACTTTAATAGACAATATATTTTCTAATGTTAATGAGTTCGAAAATTTTTGTGGTATTTGATATTTTTATGTATCTGACCATCTCCCTATTTTTGTTATTTCTCAGAATATATTAGAAGAGAAACACAACAAAATATTGATAGACTAATTGCTGATTTGGCAGTTGAGCATTGGGATGATGTTTTCGTTGAATCCGATGTTAACAGCTCGTATGAACTATTTATAAATAAGTTTCTTTTTTTGTATAACAGGAATATACCCCTTTTACGAAAGAGAAAAAACAAGAGAAAGCCTCGCAGACCATGGAAGACTAAGGGTATTTTGTTATCGATAAAAACACGCAAAAATTTATATAAGAAAGCGTTACACACGCGATTAGATCCTGATTTTAATAGATATAAAAAGTACAGAAATATATTAACAAATATTGCCACGTAAATTTTATTATTAAACAAATATTGAATCTAAAGGATCCAATACAAACTCAATTTGGAAGATACTTAAGGATCTTTTGTGAAATAAAAAAGTTATTTGTTCTAAAATTATTGGAAATGGGTACGAAATTACGCATCCAAGAGATATTGTTCATTCTTTTAATGAGTATTTTATTAATATAGGATCAAATTTAGCATCTTCCATAAATGAAACCGATACTGATTTTATACAGTATTTTTCTGAATCATTTGATATTTCTCTTTTTTTTTTGTCACCAACTTCATACCATGAAATAGTAAACATTGACAAAGACCTTAAATCTAGTAAGTCTTTGGGTTATGATGGTTTAAGTGTTTACCTTCTTAAACAGCTTATTCATTTTATCGCACCCCACTAGTACACATATTCAACATATCTCTCAGTTCTGGCCGCTGCCCAAACTCACTGAAAACCGCAAAAGTGATTCCCATCCATAAAAAAGACGATCACACACAACTAAAAAACTACCGCCCAATATCCCTTCTCCCAAGCATTTTATAAATTATAGACAAAATTGTTTATAAAAGACTATTTTCCTTTTTAAATGAAAATGAAATTCTTGTTCCGAATCAATTCGGATTTAGGAAAAATCATTCTACAGATTACGCTATTACTCAACTTTGTGATAAGATAATTGAAGCTTTTACTAATAAGGAACAAATAATTGTTGGAGTTTTCATGGACCTGAGTAAGGCATTTGATATTACTGGTCACAAAATTCTTATTCGGAAATTAAAACATTATGGAATTCGAGGAATACCTCTTTTATGGTTCACCGATTATTTATCTAACCGTGAGCAATATGTTGAATTTGATTCATGTTCCTCCAGGAATCAATTGTGGAGTACCACAAGGGTCTATCTTGGGCCTTCTGTTATTTCTTATTTATGTTAATGATATAATTAATGTTTCACCAATATTAACTTACATTTTGTTTGCAGATGATACATGTACAAATATATTCTATTGACGTAAAGATCCACAGATACTTATCCGCACACTTGATTTTGAATTAGGTAAAGTTTCTTCCTGGTTCAAATGCAATACATTATCTCTAAATATTGATAAAACTAGTTTTATACATTTCAAAAATGTTCATTCTTCTGATATTGAATGCAATCTATATATTGATGGGTTACCCCTTGTAGACAAAAAGTCTACTTAATTTCTTGGTGTAATTATTGACGCTAATCTTACTTGGAATGAACATGTAAATAATATAAGTAATATTATATCAAGAAACATAGGTATATTGTTCAAACTGAAAGATTTTTTTTTTATAGAAAAGTCTCTTTTTATTTTATATAATGCACTGATCTTACCATACATCACATCTAATACTGCAATATGGTATGGGCAAATTCTAACAAGACAAAAATTCAATCAGTTCATCTTCTCCAAGAAACAGCACTCCGCATTTGTACCAACTCATATTATCTCGCAAATTCTGAACCATTATTTTTCAAATTGAAAACTCTGAAAATCAACGATATTCATACATTACAATGCGCAATATTCATGTACAAATACAAATCCAACACCCTCCCTTCCTCGTTCCACAACCTATTCACTGTGAACTCCAGCGTCCACGCTTACCCAACTCGACATTCCAAAGATCATCACCTCCACAATCCCACTATAATGATAGCTCACAAGTCAATTAGACACCATGGACCTGACGTCTGGAATAATCTCCCTGAGCAAATTAAGACAATTCTTTGAAGGCACTTATGAAAAAAAAAATATCTTTTATCGATATATAATGATGTATGAGTGATGAGAAGTTTTGGGTTTTTTACGTTCACTCACAGTTTATATTGATAGTATCAGTTTTAGTACTTTGCTGCCCATCAAAATTGTTGATATTGTATACAGAAGTATGTAGAAGACAGACATGTGACACAAAGAATAAACCAGAATCAACTTAATCAGGTATATATATCCAAACATTAAATTAACAAAATTGTATTTCATCGCATGCACAGCTCAGCACAGCACAGCACAGCACTCACCTCAGCACAGTATTATGGTAAAAAAAAATGCCTATTGATATCACATAAACGAAAACTATTTTGAATTCCCCTTTACTTTTGATTTCATAAATTATTGCAATATTTTGGATTTGACTATTGATTCTATTTTTGTAGACACGGCCGTTATACAGATATGTAAACCGATTTTAAGTCTTAAATTTTACCCCGAGGCCTCGATCCATATCAAGCTGCTACTTAGGATCGCGGTCTCCTGCTTTTCTGTTATCATAATAACCAAAAATGTTTAATTTTTAAAATCAATTTATTCAAATCCCCTCTGTTATATTCTTTTTTCTAAAATTCGTTTAATGAAAAAAAAAACGACGTGATATACTCTCAATGAATAATCAATTATCTACACAATCTACAAGTGTTGATTTAGCGATTGGCCTCTGAACATTTTTTTTTTTTTGGGGGGGGAATGATACACGTCTTATACATCAAATACTGTCATGTTCATAGTGTGTGTGTATATGTACCTTGATTTAATTTGCAAGACAGTATATGCTTGCTTCAATGTCGTGTAACGTTAATTTCTAAATATGCGTATTCTTTTGTTATGTGTGATTTGGGAAAAGGCAGAAAAAAAATCAATCAATCAATCTATCAATCAATCAATCAATATTGATAAAGTGTTTGATTCAGAGAGTTTCTAATCCAGTCAAATGGGTAGTATTCATTATCATAGATTCTTAAAGTTTTCATTTCAGTCAGCTTTAAAGGTTCGTAATTCCGGAATTGATATAAGTATTGTTATTTCAAAGGTTCGTCGATTCAAAACTGAAAAGGTTCGCTATTCCGACGGTTCGCTAATCCAGGGAGGTGGATCTTCCACCTCTCTAGTTAATCTGAAAATGAAAAAAAGAAAAAAAAATGTTATTTAGAAGGCTCTTTAATCCGAAAACGAAATAATTTCATAATTCAATTCATTTCGTAAATTCGGTCGTGATTCCAAAGGTTCGCTGGTACACAACCTCCTTTCATTTTCAGACTGTAAATTCGAACTTTCGAAATAAAGAACATCACCCGTTCTGGCATACTGTTTGCTCATAATAAGAAATAATTGAACTCAAGTGACTATTATACCGTATAATTATGCTTACCGTATTTCAGTACTGGGAAAATATCAAATGCACTAATGACAGGTTATGCAATGCAGTTGAATACTGTACATTCAGTATTAATATAAAAAAACATATATATAAGATTATACATTTATATATATATTGTAGTTGCTCCGCGTATTGGCAGTACTAGAAATAGCAATAATAATGTCACAACAGAGAAATGCATTAAATGCCAATCTTGATTATGATTAAAAATCCGAATAGTAGGACTGTTTCAAGTCGATAAAACAAGCAAAACATGCATCAAATTGCACCATTTACAACATCAAAATGCAATTTCAGTTCGAACCGTGGGAGGGGCACTTCCACACCCTCCCCCCCCCCCCTTGCTCCCTCGATCCCTCGCATACTAACACCACCCCCCCCCCCCCCCCCCCACCCAAGATGATATCCTAGCTACGCCGGTGCCCTTTCCCCGCTTGGTTTCCCTCAAAAAACAGTAAAAGTCTAGGGATTGAGAGCTTCCTATATTCCAAATGTCTGTCCAAAAAATCTCGTTACATTTAGTGTCAAAACGCACCCCCCCCCCCCCCTTGATAAAAAGCTGGTGACGCCCCTGCTCTACAGATTACATTTGTAAGATCGCAACTGTTGAGTCTGTAAGTTAACAAACATGTCGTCTACTGCTTTCCGGGCAGTGACACTACCACCAGCGATAGACATTGCGATGATAAAATCTTATATCTGCGCCGAGTGGAGAATCTCGAGCGTCCCTAAAAGAAGGTGCCAACCTCCGTGGTCTCTCCATGTACCATAATTATGTGTTCACATAACTACTACTGCCAAGTTAGCAGATACAAGAGAGATGTCAAAAGTCATGACTTTTGAACAGGTGGGTGAAAATGAATTTGGATGGCGCAGTGTAATCACATTGGAATGAGTCACCACATGGCCATCAATTCGCAAGATTTTTTTTTCTATCCTCCACTGACATGATTTCCAAATCACCTCTTTCTCTCTTATTCGCTCTCCCCCCCCCCCCCCCCCTTCAACATTCAGCGCACAATCGATGCAAATTTACGTTTCTTATCCCAATAGTGTTCGGAAAGAATAGGAACTCGTTAGGCTACTTTTCTCTCTCAATGATCCAAGATTTGATCTCGATTCTATATACATTCAAGCTGGCGGGTTATCTTACTACTCGAAAATGCTGAAGAACGTAGTCTGTGTGTGACATGAGAAGACTCCTCATAATATAATCTCTTAGCGTTTGGTGCCGAGAATTCTTCCATTTATTCATCTCCATGGTAACCGTGATGAGTCGTATATCGACGATGGCAACACACCAGGCAACACACCTACAGTATGTGCCCCCCCCCCCCCAAAAAAAAAATACAACGGAAGCCTCCGCAATGATAACTTTAAAAATAGTGAATCAATCAAAATACAATTTCAGGGTATGAAACTATAACAAATTGTCCACATCTTACAGAAAACCCCATTCGATTTGCTTCAGTGGCAAAGAGAAATGAAGAGTTTTGTAGAGGTTGACAGAAATCTCTTCCCTCCAAGTTCTGTCCATTGTGTTCACACATTGATATGCAGTTCCAAGAGCATCCGAATGCTAAACTTGGAAGAATCAGACCCATGGCATGCTTTACAACAATCCACATTTCTCTGTAACCACTTAACCAAATATTGAATGGTGTTTTCTGCGAAATATATCTAAGATGTTATACTTTAAGACCCTGAAGTATCATTTAGACATTTTCGCCATATTGGGAGGTATCAATGCAAAAATCTGATTGTATTTTTTTTGGGGGGGGGGGCGGGGTGGGGGGATATATTGTCTTGTATCGCCAATTTCCGAGTGCTCCTATCTGTCAGCCCAGGGAGGTGGAAGAGTCCGGATCCCTGGTCAGCCATAGCTGTGTGAAAGTGTGCGTGGGAATCAGGGAAAATGAATGAATCAGTGTTTACACCTGACTATCAATTCACGTCGACCGACCCCCCTCGAAATAAAATTGAGACATGACAGAGATTATAGGGGACAATCTCGTTCAGACACACGAAACGCAGTTTTGAACGCTGCACTCCCCCCCCCCCCCCCCCCCCCCCGTAACCCGCCAAACTTCTGGGAAAGAAGTGATGATGGCATTGCAATCCTCTGAGTCACCATCGTCTGGGACTTTATTGGGATCGAGTCAGTTCTCCATGGGCACAGACGTTCATAATAAGGTTTCCCTTTGTTGTTGCGAGGAGCTTGTATCTTCCAATCTTCTTGGATTTTGGTTGTTGCTGACAGCGGTCTGTAAGAACTATACGGAGTGACAAGCGAAGCAAACTTGAACCAGCGAGGAAGACCTGCAATTCCATATCTATCTTTCAGGTAAGTCTAAGGAAAACCGAAGGGAAAGATGGCAGGTAAAGATCATATAGCTGTACGGACTTATTCAGTACAGAGGCTTCAATGGGATCATAAATCGTATGTGCCGTTACTCGCCGTGCTAGCTGCCAGCTTGTTGTGTCTGGTGAACGATGCTGCCGGGAAAGGAATACGGGATCCTTCACCGACGGACGAGTACCTGGCGAGTTTCTTCCAACCCAGTTCTTACGAGGAGCACCACCAGGATACCACTCCAGACCCCTACCCGGGGGCCAAGGCAGCATTGCAGTGTGACTGCGACCATGCTCCCAGTGAAGGTGAGATTTCATCGTGGATCCATGTATTAGCCTATTCTGTTAGGAGAGGATTCATCTCAACATAAAAATCTTCCATTTTGTGAGAAACTGAGATTATTGCACGTCGGATGTGCGGTATAGCACAGATAAGAGGAACGCTGTTTCAAATAATTGGGGGAGTGGAATTGAGCATCCACCAGTTTGAGTTCCTTATAAGATTCGGATCCTAGGATTTTTTGAAGTGGATGCGCCATTTATACAAAATTAAAGGGGGCGCACCCCCTCCACATTTTATATTCTTATTTTCTTTTTTGTTTTGACAGAATCTGTTATGCCTTCCTGTCCGTCGTATTGTCTTCCTGTTATGTTTAGTCTTGTCTCATTCTGTCTTAATTGTCTCTTAGTCTCCCTTTATTAGTTTCTTCGTCCCAGTCTCGTTTATTGTTTATTTGCTTGTGTATGTTTGTCTGTTTGTAACTCTGTCTTCTTAGTGGGCTTGCAGACTTTTTAATGACTTTTTCCCAGCCTTTTCCCCCTTTTTGCATCAGTTCATTTTTTTTTTCTATTTGACATTCTGTACCTGAGGGGCCCACATTCTACAAGCTTTGTCTTTTTAGCGGGTCCCTCCATTTGAGATGTTTTGCGTATTGTTTGTCCTTATCACTTCAGTCAGTCAATTTGCATGATGACGTATTAAGCTTGTTACTCCAAGGTTCCACTATTATATTTTTCTCAATTTACTTTGTTTTGACTTTCAAGAAAGTTAAATGTTTATGTTCTTTTCGAAACATGAAATAAAGTTTAAATTGAAATGAATTGAATAGAAAAAAAAATTATGAGGGGGTTCGCGCCCGCTGACCACCCCCCCCCCCCCCCCCCCTTTGGATTCGCCACTGTCAGTGATTGTTGGCTGTATATAATTACATGTAATCGCTTGACTAATGCGTGTTGGGAATGCATTGCATGTGATCTTCTGAAGAAGAAGTGCATTCTTCATAGTTGAAGATCAGGAAAAAATAAATAAATAAAGAAAGAAAGAATTTCATATACAACACACACACACACACACACATAATATATATATGTATATATACATATATATATAATAGTATATAATATATATATATATATATTAATGTGTCATGAAACCATCTTATCAGTGTTGCGATTGAAATTGCTGAAAGAACGGAATGGTGAAAAAAAAAAAAAAAACTTGTTACATCGCTCTGTATCTTAGGCACATGGTGTGTGTATGGATCTCTCCAAGCTCACACATTTAAATTTCTTTTGTCGCTCTAAGTTCACCGATTTTTCTTTTAGTCAGTTTTTAATTGTTGATTCACGCGGGATTGTTTTTATGTTTACTCCTCTCAATAAAGCTGTAATTGTGCTAATGCTGACTGTATGTATTATACATCTAAAGTGAAAATCTGACGTGCTTGAATCGACTTTGGGTGATCAGTATATTATGATACTGATATTAAGCACACAAAACAGTAAAATGAAAATCTAATGCGCTGGAATCGACTTCGTTGGAAGACCAATATAATACATATAATTCATATTGATATCAAACACACACAAAAAAGTGAAATTTTGAGGAAATTAGACAGCCACAGACATATGAAATTTCAAAGGAAAATCGGGTCTGTTGTTCTGCATTTTAAGAAATTTACCATGATATGATGATGACCACATGAAAGAGAGAACGTTATAACTATAAATATTGAATTATGGACTTTGAAGAAAGATTTTATTTATATTCACGGTAATTATCATGGTTTATTACTTCATGACTTGTATGTTTTTGTGATTGGGACAATGAACGTGTTAAACTAGAAAACAAAATCACGACTTCTACACTTTTGTCAGATTAGATGAAACTTGTACTCTTATTTTTTTTTATTCATTAAAAGAAATTTTGTAGAATCGTAAGTTTGGCAACATGCCTTAATTTTTATGAAGAAGTAACAGCAGTAGGACCCTACATATATTTTTACTATATACCGGATTTGCATTAGCACCAAAAAAGGAGAATCAAAATACAAATTGACTTTCACAAAAAAAAAAAAAAAAGAAGAGAAGATAGTATTATGAAAGTTGGGACTGACGTTACACTTCAATTTCATTTTCACACATCCTAAAAATGTATCATGCTTATTTCTTTTTGTAAGGATTTTTAAAATCTCTTATCTCCGAGGCTTTTCACGTCTAGCAAGGAATTATTGCACTTGATAAAACATGATAAAGATCTGTACATGAAATGCATGCTATGCTATAATGAAAGCAATCGCGTGTGTGTATTTTATACACTGTATTATCAAGAAGAAAAAACGGTTATTGCCACCTGGTCTACTGTCAGATGGTTTACTTCCAAATTCGTCTAACACCACTACGGCTGCATTCACTTGGTTTATGAATTTCGGCTAATGCCCGTTTGGTCTACACTTCTCACTTGGTCTAATGCCCAGTTTGGCTACTTATCGTTTCGTCTAATGACCAGACGGTCTAACTGAAGTTTTGTCTCCTTATAACTTACAACTGTGGGTATTTGTTTGGTTTTGGACTAGACAAACACTAATATATATAGTTGCAGACGAAACAGGATTAGACCATGTGGGTTGAGACACTGGCTGTTAGACAAAGTGGGAGTAGATTAAGTGATAGATCACCATTTTCCAGGCAGTGCTGTTACGATTTCAAGTCGTTACAGTTCATTTCGAGAGCCTCGGAGCATGGACCCTAGGGTCCATGCTCGGAGAGTGCGAGGTCAACCAGATGTTCCTTTCATTAAACTTCCCTCAACCGCAGCAGCCGACGGGGGCGTAAACTTGGACGATGTGCACGCCAAGGTCGTGGGCTTGGAATCCCGCGTGGCCGAGATGGAAAGATCGAACAACAAGCTGAAGAAACTTGCCCTAGCAGCCATGAGCGTGGCGCTGGCAGATGAAGGCGAGGCGTGTGAAGAAGCCGGACACCTTGGAGTACAGAATCTTATTAAAGGTACAACTGTATCTATAGTTTAAAGGGATGGCATCGTATTGGTGGAGATGAAGATTGGGCTTTTAAAGGGATGGTATAGTATTGGTGGAGATGAGCTAGATTCTAAGAAATCACTCATGGAATGTTACAGAGCATACCATTTTAAGAGGAATTGAAAGTTCATTAAAGATCAGTTTTGCAATTGCCGAGTTATCCAAAACAAAGTATAAAACAAAGCGATCCGGCGTAATAAAAGTTGGGTCCCGCCGTTTATTAGGATCGCTCTGTTTTGAATATCTCAGCCATTTCAAAACCATTTTTCATCAAATAAAACACTGAATTCCTCTTGGAATTACAGTACATGCTTTTTCACATTTCATAAGAGGTTTCTCATTATCTCTCTCTCGAAAAAAAAAATGTTAGAAACCTGAAGTTAGGTCTCAACCAAAACTATACGATCCCTTTAAGAAAGGAAACCCATGCTCTTCTCGAAAATCACACTTTTGTTGTTTGTCGTTGTCACTTACGTTAGTGTCATTTTAACTATTCGTTATTCAAATCGAATCATTTGTTTTTTTAATTATCATTTCCGGTATAAAAAAAATCGTTCAGATACAAAAATAACAATAAATCAAAGTAATAAGAAAAATATCGTACCTTATTAGAGGAGAAAATTAAAATTAGCGAGTGCGTAACCTGTAATAAACTATTTTGTTATGTAACAAGTGAGGTATATCACTGGGACCTACGCTTGACAAGCTTGCTTCTAGGTTCCATCATATGTCTTTAGCATTCATTCTCAGATTCAAACTTTCGTAGATCAACCACTATGTTTTATATGTTTGCAATATTCTATAATGCCTCCTAGATGGATATTATGTATTATTTTCATTTTGTAATAATTATGCCTCTTAGGTGGATATCATATATTATTTATTTTGTTATATTTGATGTATTTTTTTCATCGAGAAATATGAAAGAAAAATTGAAATCTAAATTAAACTTGAAAGGTTTTATTTTTCTCTTTTTGATAATGGAATGAGTCTTGCGTTATTATTATTATTCTTCTTTTAAAATGGCGCATGCGATGAAATTCTTCATTTTGCAGGTTTCCCTGCCCTGACTCTGTCCCCTCCTGTCCAGCCAACTTCCGGTCTCTGTGATCAGCTGGGCACCCCAGCTGCTCCAGCATCTTCTTGTCGCCATCTGAAGCTAGCTTGTAACAGACCGTCGGGAATGTATTTCATAAATAACGGTTACTTCACAAAGGTCAGTTAAAAGAAAAATAATAACATGATATGATTGTCTCTATGATTATCTCTGTCTTTTTCTATCTTTAAAGGGATGATTTAGTATTGGCTGAGGTGAGGATTCAGCTTTTAACTTTTCATGAGTTACTGAGAAACCAATTTATGAAATGCTAAAGAGCATACAATTCTAGGAAAATTCAAAGTTTACTTGATGAAAATTAGTTTTGAGATGGCTGAGAAATTAAAAAAGAAAGTAAAACAAACTCCGAGTGAGCCTCATAAAAGATGGGTCCCACCTTTTATTAGGATCGCTTTGTTTTGGATATCTCAGCCATTTCAAGACTAATTTTCGTCCAATAAACTTTGAATTTTTCTTAGAATCATATGCTTTTTCAGATTTCATAAGAGGTTTCTCGTTATCTAAAAAAGAATCATAAAAAACAAAACCGGAAACCTGAAGTTCCATCTTAAACGGAACTGTACCATCCCTTTAACTAACCTTTGTTTCTATCTCTCTTTTACTGTATAATGTATAAATTATATATGTATATATATAAATTGTTTATATTGTGCACTGTCAGATAGGCCATGTCATAAATAATTTCGTGGTGTAGATAATGCTCTTTAATCGTATCTGACTCATCTACTACCACAATGTTCTCCGCTATTAAAAAGACTATGAATATAGATTTAATGTGTAATATACCGTATGTCAAAAAAAAACCAAACCCAACAACATTACAACGGGACCACCGCAATGGTAACTTTAGAAATAGTGAATCAATCCAAATGCAATTTCGGGGTGTGAAACTATAAATCGTTACCCACATCTTACTGAAAATGCCACCTGATTTGCTTCAGTTGTCAAAAAGAAATGAGGAGTTTTGTAGAGCATGTCAGGAATCCCTTTCCTCCGGTCTGTCCATTATGTTCACACACTATGCAATTCCAAGAGCATCCAAGTTCTAAGTTTGGAAGAATCAGACTCATGACATGCTTTACAACAATACACATTTCTCTGCGACTGCTTAATCAAATTGAATGGGGTTTTCTGCAAAATATAACTAAGATGTTATATTTTAAGACCCTGGTGTATATTTAGACGGTTTTATCATATTGGGTGTTATCAATGCGAAAATCCGACTGTAATTTTTTTTTTTTTTTTTTTTTTTTTGGGGGGGGGGGACATATAGGTCTACTGTGAGATGGAGCTATTTGGTGGTGGTTGGGCGCGGTACGGTAAAGGGGGAATGCAGAGCCAGTGGAACTTTGTGGACGAAGACATGATCGAGGTCAACCTGGAAATCATTGACCCACGGGACATCAAGGAGATGATCGACATGACTTACAATACATTCCAAGTACACACCGATGTCAGATTCAGGTAAGAATACCTGTGTGTTGTTGTCGTTGTTGTTGTTGTTGTTGTCGTCGTCGTTGTTGTTGTTTTTAATGTTGTTGGTTTTTTTGTTGTTGTTGTTGTTGTTGTTTTGTTGGGGTTTTTTGCGCGCGCTATAGGGTGTGTGCTCGGTGAACGGTAATTTTTGCCCCAAACAATGCCAAAGAGATTAAAATCTCTTTATTTTGCCCCGAGTTTACGAAGGTGTTAAATGCACAAGGACCCTGGACTGAAGAGGGAGCTGTTGAATTGCATGGTGATCGCCTTAACGACAATTAACATGATTAATCCACGATGTAACGCTATTATCAACTGAGAAAAGAATAGATTACGAGCGCGTATTGGCCCATCGCGTTGTTTTGTTTTTTTATGCCTCCGCCACGAAGTGGTGCCGGAGGCATTATGTTTTCGGGTTGTCCGTCCGTCCTTCCGTCCGTCCGTCCGTCCTTCCGTCCGTCCGTAATGAATTTTGTGGACAAGGTAACTATCGAAACCTGTTGAGGTATCCTAATGAAACTTGGCATGTATGTGTATTAGGGGGTGAAGTTGTGCCTATCAACTTTTGGGTGCACATGCTCAAGGTCAAAGGTCAAAAGGTCAAGGTCAAATACATAAAATTTCACTATTTCCACCATATCTATTGAATGCCTGAAGATATTTTCTTGAAACTTAGTGTATACATGTATTACCCAATTAAGATTCTCTGGTGAAAGTTTAGGTCATGAGGTCAAAGGTCAAAGGTCAAAAGGTCAGGGTCAAATACATAAAATTTCACTATTTCCACCATATCTATTGAATGCCAGAAGAGATTTTGTTCAACCTTAGTGTATACATGTATTACCCAATTGAGATTCTCTGGTGAAAGTTTGGGTCATGAGATCAAAGGTCAAAAGTCAAAAGGTCAGGGTCAAATACATAAAATTGCACTATTTCCACCATACCTATTGAATGCCTGAAGATATTTTCTTGAAACTTAGTGTATACATGTATTACCCAATTAAGATTCTCTGGTGAAAGTTTGGGTCATGAGGTCAAAGGTCAAAAGGTCAAGTAAAAATATTAAAACTTTTTTTTCTGTACCTTGGAAAATTGTTCGAGGTATCTTCATTGAACATAGTATATACATGTACTGACTGAAAGTGATTATCTAGAGAATGTAGGGTTCATGGGGTCAAAGGTCAGGGGTCAAAGGTCAAGTGCAAGACTTCAAAATTTTACTATTACCCTCATATTTATGCAATGCCAGCAGGGTTATTTTTTTTTACACTTGGTGTATGCGTGTGTAACCTAATAGAAATTCTCTGGAAAGTTTTTTTTTTTTTCTCTTTTTGCCTCAAAGGTCAAAAGGTCAAAGATCAAGTGAAAGTGCTGAACTAACTTTTTCCTCCATATCTCGGAAGTGGCTCGAGTTATCTTGAAACTTAGTACATATTATGCATGTTCTACCTGAAAGTAATTATCTTATGAATTTTAGGGTCAAGGGCCAGATGAAAATGGTAACAATTTACTATTCAATTCAGAAATTGCGCTTTTTCTCCACACCTGTACCTTGAAAATTACTCAATGCCTAAATGTATGAATGGGTCAAAGTCAAGTTAAAGTCCTTAAATCCCTAGATACATGCTCTCCTATTCATCCAATTAAACCTACGTCAAGGAAGGTGAACATTCAACACATTTGTGACAAACTTGTCATTCCAATATTTTGCCAATTTTGTGAAAATGTAATAACACAGTGTCCACATGTACTATCTAGACCTATTGGGAAAATCATGCATTATGGCGGAGGCATACCGGTCGCCAAAGCGACATTTCTAGTTGTTGTTTTTTTGTTTGTTTTTTTTTTTTTTTTTGTTTGTTTGGTTTTTTTTTTTTGTACAGGTGCAGTAGACGTCCACGATTCGCTCATGTTCGTTCACATCCGAAATCAAAAGACAAACTGGGATTTAAATTAGGCCTTATTCCTAATAATCAATAATACTGGACACGATCACCGTTAAAATCACTTTACGCCTTTATAATATTTTATAATATGAGTTTGTTAATCTTGATAGTTTATCCATTTTTTAAGTATTGATAACGTAAAGCGCGTAACACATCATTTATTTATTGTATAAACGTCAACAGAATTGAACATACATAATTATCCAATAACGGAGGCACACTCGTTGGCATGTGCACGGTATGCCTATTTCTCTGTTATTCAAGTTCATATGAACTAGAGGTATTGGATTTTAACCGTCTTCGTGACTATGGGTATTTATCATGCGTGTTTGATTTGTTTTTTTTTTTATTCTATGTTTACTCGATACAATCTTGCTCACTGTGATAATCACTGTACGGAAGATTTTAAAACCTCGGGATGGATTTTCATTAGCAAATGGATTAAAGGGAAGGTAAACCCAAAGAGCAATGTGAATTGAGTGAAAGCAGCAACATTAGTAGAACACATCAGTGAAAGTTTGAGGAAAATCGGACAATCGATGCAAAAGTTATGAATTTTTAAAGTTTTGGTGTTGGAACCGCTGGATGAGGAGACTACTAGAGGATATGACGTATGAGTGGACAACAATACAAAGAAAATATAAAGGAAATTCAACAAAAATTCACTTTTCTAGAATTATGAAAGAGCAGTGGACCAACCGCTTTCAGAAAGGAGGGGGAATAATTGCTACCCTTAACATTATGTCAATATCAAGTTGATAGAATTTGTAATTTTCATGAAAAATGGATTTTTGTAGTATTTTCTTTATATTTTCTTGGAATTGTTGTCCACTCATACGTCATAACCTCTAGTAGTCTCCTCATCCAGCGGTTCCAACACCAAAACTTTAAAAATTCATAACTTTTGCATCGATTGTCCGATTTTCTTCAAACTTTCACTGATGTGTTCTACTAAATGTTGCTGCTTTCACTCAATCCACATTGTTCCTGGGGTTTATCTTCCCTTTAATGATCACAGATAAGGTAGATTTTAGTCTGTGTTGTTTCATGATTGTACCACATGCATTAAGATGATTGTGCAGTATAGTATGGCATGATACGCTGATCGCTGATGTTAAATAGTTCCAAGGGTAGAGTACACTGCAAAAAGTCCGGTGTTAAATATGAAACACTGAGCTGGTGCACTATTTCCGGTGCTCATTTATGGTGTTAGATTAAGACCTCCGGGTGTCATCTCAAAATAAAAGATTGTTTTCTTTTTGATAGTTTCTTAGTTACTATTCTTCTTGTTGATTTTGAACTTCAACAAGACGATCAAGAATTGCAACACCATCACAACATGCTTTATACATCACCTGTGGGTGTGGTCCTCTTTGACACTTGATCGGTGTTAAATTTAACACCCACGGTGTTAAATCTAACACCGATATTTTTTGGCAGTGTATAGTGAAAGTACATTATTGTAAGCTTACGTATTTTATGGTGATATCACATCAAACACTGTATCTCGTTTCACTTCCGAAGTTTGCAAGCTGATGACAGCACCAACCCTTCGCGAGTCAACGCTCGCATCCTCCCGTGGTTCCACAGAGCAGCGTATTTTATAGAAGGGTATGGCGAAAACTTCACACGTCTGGAATTCATTGCCGGAGGTATACACTCTTTCCCCCTCTTTTTCGAGGCGACAAGCTTCTTATTAGAAAGATGATCCGTGTGAGATCACAGATCACCTTCTGTTTCTGTATACGAAATATTTTTGCTGTATAATGGGATCATGTAATTTATTTTAAACACAGTCCGACCTCTCCTATCCGACCTCCCTTTATCCGGATCTCTCAATAGTTACGTTCAGACGGGGTTATTAAACTTCGAGCTTGTAGTTAGGGACCGTGAAGACGCACTCGTAGTTAGCAAACCTCGAGGTTTGCTCGATGTTTCGAGCCACGAGAAAATCCGGATGAAATCTCGGCGTGTTTGTTTGTTGTTTTTTTTTTTCAATCCAATGATTAGGCCTACGGGTAAAAGGGGGGATTTCACATTCAAACAAAATTCCTACACAAACTTACATGAATTACGTATTATTTCAAAGATAATAAATATACATTCACATCTTTCATTTAAATGACTCTATGCACTCAGACATCCACTATCCCCAAATGACCGCAGTGCACCCTACCTGCAAAAGGTTATAATACTGTACGTCATGTACAATTGGGTAGGCACCTATGTGTATTAAACATCGAGTCTCCCATCATAATACTGGCCAAATACTTTATCCGGATGAGCGCCGGGTCCCAACATGTCCGGATAGGAGAGGTCGGACTGTAGATTGTCAAAACATAGTTATGTCCTTTGTTAGTGACAAGCACATTGTCTATTTTTATAGTAATTCTTGTCAGTTTATTGGGATGCCATGAAGTGGGTAAATATGCCCGGCTCAGATAATAAATATTAATTTTGAGAATCCCCGTTACAAATTGTGTATAATCACTGATCTCTGTGGAAGAACACAAACAGCCGAAGACTCTTGACTGGAGTCGACCGTTACCGAAGAGCGTACGCTTCGATGAACATAATTCGCTGACAGGCGGTATTCGTGGGTTTCGAAAGTTCCCCGGGTTGCAGCGAACAAATCGAACGACACTCTATAGATTATTGTGTTCGGATTTTGAAGAACTCGATGCCAGATTAAACCTTCGGGTAACAGAGATTTGCTGCCAAAGTTAACACATGTTCAAAAGCCTGAAAAGATGAGAAAGATGCGGGATTGAATGGCGAATCCAGGAGGGGCTCACGGGGGGGGGGGGGGGGGGGAGGACGCCCCCACCCCTCAATTTTTGTTGAAGCAAAAGAAATAAAAAGAAAAATGGAGGGGCGAGCACGCCCTCTCCCTTTAACTTTGTAAAGGCGCACGTACCCTCTCCCCCTTTAAGAAATTCCTGGATCTGCCCCTGGGATTCCTGCAAATTAATACCTTGAATTAAAGCAGGTGCAAATAAATGTTCTCTGTATAATATCATTGAGAGCACATTGCACTAATATTCATTTCTCCAACTCACTTTGAAACATTTACAGTGTACTTCAACGTTGTCTTTATGTTTTTCCTTTTTCGGTAAATGTTTATACATGTTTATACATGTATATATATACGCTAGAACTCCAAGAATATACTAATATTTTCTGAGAAAACTTGAATGACGTATAAGAGGTGTGCTGATATAGAAGACAGCTAATTTTACGAAATGTTATTTAAATTATACATAATTAAAATACTGTATTCATAACACGGTACTGCTCTTGTTGAAGCACCACGTCATTTTGCCTTTTCAAACGAGATTGGGCGGATTTTACATCTATAATGCTATAAACCTATGATGCTCGTTTCTTTTCCGAAGTGCTTTGAAGCTTGTGTAGCACTTTGTAGTAGGATTTTTTTTTCATGTGTGCACATGTTATTGTATTATTGTTGTTTTTCTTTTTCTTTTGAATGTTGCTTTTGTTGTGACCAACATGGAGAGAGTGATGACTTAAGTTGCTCACCTCTCCTCCGTAATGCACAGGGAATCGGATAACATGTCGTATCACACCGGGAACGTCACACAAGTGTGGCTACGGGAGAGTACCCAAGCCCAACGAAGAGTCCGACCAGATCCTGATCGAGTCCGTCTACTTCGGGCCTCGTGCGACGGCGAGTGGAGCGAGCGTGTACCGGGAGGACTGGCAAGCCAATCGCTTTACATGGCAAGGATCCTACTACTACGTCTACGCCATGTAAATAGGCTGCTGCAGTGGTTGTTCTTAAGATTTGGCTCGTTAAAGAAGGACAGAACACCACAGTGTGCTCATTTGCTGTAAAGGTCGACAGTCAGTTGTCAGTTAGCAGTTGTCACTAATCTGTTACGAGGTGACGTTTGCTGTTCGGTGTCGGGCACAGTCACAACCACTTTCGAGAAGGAAAAAAAAAAGCAAGGAGGATGTGAAAAAAGCAAACGCTCACAAAGTTATCTGCATATGTCACGTACAATTTTGTATGTGCTGCACATAGCAGGCCTATATCAAAACAAGCAGGAGATTTAGCTGCGGTGCCGAGATTGCACAGTTCCCAGATGAATGCACGTGAAACAGCATAATAGTATTCCCCCGTCTACCACAGCATAACTCGATCAATGTATTCTTCTGAAATAAATCCATTGTGAAAATATTTCTGATACTCGATTCTGATACTGTAAACCACAAATATTAGACTCAGCACTGACAGATACCTAAAACTGTCTATGGGATTAGGATATTTCGGGATTCTGAGCAAACTTGAGGCTTCTTTCTCACCTCCTTCATGCTCAAAAAAAGAAAAGCGATTCTTTGGACCTCGTTAAGATTAGCTTATAGATTTTAAACTGCGATGAAATGCATATTAGTAGTTGGCGAGTATATGACTTTGTCCAAGATTTTGCTTAATACTCTCGATTTTCGAAATAATGAACACCGATACTGACAACGAAATCTCGTTTCGAAGTAGTAGGCCTACTGTTTGTCTCAAAGTCGTTAAATAACTTTATTCATGCAGTTGTTTTCATCTCCTTTAACAAAATCCGATGTAACTAGCAAACTTATCCGTTCCAAACAGGTTGTTGTAATGAGTCTTCTATACAATGTACCTCTCCTTTGACATACTGATGGTAATGTGATATAACAAGTCCTATACACAACATACAGGCGACTCTCGTTATAACGAAGTCCTCCTGACTGGCAATTTTCTCTCGCTATACAGTGCACTCCCGTTCTAACGAACACGGTGATAATGTAATTCCGGTTACAACGAATTAAGAATCCAGATTGCAAAATTATCGGCTCTCTGTTTTTTTTTTTTTTTTCCAATTGTTTATTTTGTTCAGTTATACAGCTGTAACTTCATTTCGATATAAAGAAAGAAAGAAAAAGAAAACCCGATGACTTCGTTATAACGGGAGTCCAGTGTACTGTATCGAAATTTCGGCAGGCGTTTCTCAAAAAAAAAAAAAAAAGTGAAGAAATTAACACTTCAGCAGTATGAACAGAAAAGACCACACTAATTAGTGAGGGGTCAATCGAAACTGACGCATCTTCCTGCTTTTCTATATACAATGTAGTTTCATGCTGCGCAAAATGACTCAGAGTTTTCACACGCAAAAAGAAGAAAAAATAACCATGACGCCACTTTTTACACTGTCGTCATCATATCCGTGAAAGAATCTGGTGCTTTTGTAAATAAAATATTTGGAAAGGAAACTGTTTTGCGTAGTGAAAATGTTTCCCGAATCAGTTTCTGCATCTGTTTTGTATGTGGTGTACATTGCGTGTGATATAATATCAACACACAGACTAATAGTTACTACAAGGTTTCAATGTTCAATTTTGTAAATGACTTGGTATAGCGTGGTGAGACCATTGAGTTACTACGATAGCTGTACGAGTGATCCGAGCGTGATACGAGTAATACCGATCTTGATGTGAGTTGTGATGACCTCTGTACGACTTTAACCGAGCTTTCATCGAGTTATAAAGAGCTTGTTACGAGCCCGTTACGAGCCCGTTATGAGTTCGCGCAATCCCTGCTGTTCGGTTTGGCCTCCAGTTGGGTCTTTTCTCCCACTTTCTACTACTGGGAGCTGGTCTTGTGGGTCTTGTTTAGAGGCTTGGTCTTCTGACTGCACTGTAGCTCATCACGGATGATCTCTTGTTTCTACTCTCTTCCTGCTCTTCTACCTCTACTTCTACCATTGCTTGATTGATCTCCATTTCCTTCTCCGGTTTTTTCTTGGATTTCTTGAGCCGAGGCATGTTTTTTGTCTTAAATTTCTACGCAGTTCTAGAAAGCAACGACCTATTTGTGCACTTGCGCGTGCACGTGCTCGTGCGTAAACTCGTGCGTTTACTCGTGCGTTTAGGGTTAAATGAATGTCTTCTGTCTCGAGAACGCTGGGAAAATGTGAATAATTGCATATTAATATAGGTCAGTTCAATGCACTCTGAATAAGCTAATACCAGAGATGCCAAGTTCAAAAAACTTTTATGAGTGAGATTTTTATGACTCGGCGTCTCGGCGCTCGCGCGCATGCGCACGCGAACGAGGAGGGTGTCCCACTCCCATGGTAGGGAGCTTTTTTTTTTTAATTATTAGCTTTTAATGATGCGATCTGGTGCATACTTCAGTGACTATTTTTTACTAATTTTGAAAGGCAAAAGGGAAATATACCTTCAATTGCAACTATCACTTTAATCCTTTGAGCTATGCTCCTTATTTTTGGCCCAAATTGCAGACTTCACCAGATGCGTGAGAAAAATGGGTGCCATGCGTGAGATCGTGAGACAGACCCTAAATGCTTGAGTCTCACGCAGAATGCGTGAGACTTGGTAGCTCTGTAATACAAAACTCGTTGTAAGTCGCAGAGCTCGATCTATAACACATACCGGTAGTAGAGTCGTAGTGCTCGTATCGCACTCTTCAACACTCGAGCAGAACTCGCGTATATAATATATACTTGAAGGTGGCGAGTTACGAAGAGTTCATCGCGAACTTCGTACGAGCTGAGAGTTTGTTACGAGTAGTACGAGTTTATTACGAGTTTAAACGAGTTCAGCACGAGTAACTTCGAGTTAGGGAAAACATGTTCAAAAATTTTGGAACCACTCGCAAATTTATGGGGAATTTTGCAGATTTACGACGAGTTACGCCGAGTCGTGCCGACCTGTCGCGAGTTTGGTGCATTACCGACCATAAATGTTCTTTATTTCAATACAAATCACAGTACCGAGTTCAAGGGCATGATCATTATTCAATGCACCACCGCCGTTGAATACCTACTCATATCAGGCTTGCGATTTACATCTGCTACGTGAAAATACGTGAAACATTTGAATGCTCTGTACAAATTATATATTTTTCCATACCTTCGATTGTAACGAAACAACCCTCTTCGTTGTTTGATCCTATAATTTTAGTATTTACAATCAAGCTGAAAATCGGAGTTGGAATGTCGTGTATGGGGAAATATCCTTTCTGAATGTCTAAGTAAAGTGCTAACACTGCAAGAGGGAGCTATTTCATATGCCATACAGTAGGCCTACTGCACATTATGGCGTCCGTCTACCTGCATTTACATACTGTACTGTATACAATAAGCTATATAAAAAAAGAATAAAGTGAATACTATTTCCATTTTATATTTTTCATGGAAGATTTTTACGAAAGTCAATCATTTATATACGTTATTAAAGGTAATTCAGTAGACCCGTTAGTAATTCCACTTTGCGCATGGGCAGAAAAAAAAAAGTCATTTGTACCGTTAGGCATTTTGGTTTGCTAATTCAATGTGATGATTATTCATGTGATCCTTATCAAAAAGGCGCTAGACATTACATCAACCTGACAGAAAGCCTGGTACATGTACAGTATTTAGCAAACTCAAACTCAAAAGATTATATTGCATCAAAAAAAAAAAAAAAAAACACAACAACAGCAATGAAACAGATGCCTGCTAAATGTCAGCTGACGGACTATTTTGGTCATCTCTTCTAAACGCATGTTCATTCTTTGCTTGAAAACGAATTCCATAAATGATTACATCGGGCACGGTCATGTATTATGCCTGCACTTTGAAAACGAGTGAAGTGTGTAACCGACTGAGAAAAGGGAAAGGTCATTTGTACCAATTTGTACATAAGCTAATTACGAATTGGCTCATTGGTCATCACACCGGTAGGTCATCTGTATATCAAGGGAAACTTTATACACATGAGTGATCACATCTGTTTTTGTTCTCAAAGGGCACAAAAAGATACTACATTGTATTTACAAAATTGACATGTTGTAATTCATTTGCAAATGCTTTCCAAGATAACAATGATAACTTAAAACCAATTGAACACGAGAGATAAGAAAGAAGTAGCAAAAAAAAAAAAAGGTTTTTGTCCTCTTATATTTCTTTACCGCCACAAACAAAAACAAAATGGGAAACACAGGAAAATTAGTGTATTTTCTGTCAATTCCAACTTCAAATGGCATATGGAGTTAAGCCACAAAGATGATTGAATGGACAGTTCCTTTAATTTATTCCTTTACTTTAGAAATAATGTACAAGAATTCATAAAACAAATTCAAGGACCAAATATTATAAATTTTCCCAATTTGAATCTTTTTTGTTCACACGACTCCTTTTCTGTCATCATTTGAATTTGGATTTGACAGAAGATTCGTCATATTCCTCCATTATTTTTAGCCTTTGTCTATCTTTGGGGAACAAAGAAATTATAATTATAGAGATCATGTTCATTTTTGCAAATCATTCAAGTTTCTTTTTGTTAGCTTAAAAGCCAAATTGTTAGCAGTGCATGATATTGTCAAAGATAGAAATTTAAAAATGCTTATATATATATATATATATATATATATATATATATATGCAAATACATTGTACTACATGCATTTGCAGACTCACGGAATAAACCACACTAAATATATTCAGTAAAAATGTTCAGTTTATTTGTAAGTCTAGGAGTGTGTACATTGTGTAAAGAGAGATGGGGGGGGGGGGGAGAGAATGCTCTTTCTTTCAATGGACTCCTACACCATCTTAAAGGTGCTGCTTACCATTGGGAGCAGTGATTTAAAAATGTCTGAGTTATCACATTTGATGCATATGTGTAGGCCAGTTGTATCACAAAACATCCTACCATAAAGCCTAAAATATAAGGAGATATCACTATTTTTCTCAGTAAACCATAACTGTAGACGGTTTAACTGTAGACGGTTTAGTCTAGAAATCATCATCTTATTACAATCACTGTTCACATTTTTTTTATATTTAACAATACTTAACATTAATTATACTGATCAACATTTTTACATTGGTTGTTTCTATTCCAACGCTGCATACTAGCACTGGCACTAGTCCAACGGTCCCTAACCTGTAAAATTCACTGTCGGACCTGTAACTTTTTCAGGAATGGACCAGTAAAATATGGAAAAAACTGGGTACTAGTACCTACTGGTCCGACAGACAGATCAGACCAGTCGAAAAATGGGTTAGTGTGCAGTCCTGAATATTCCTTTAGAACATTTTAGAACTATTTTGAAGCACTAAAGCTGGGCTTTAGTTTCATCTGCAAATGGTAAATAATGCTTTCAATGTGAGTGGAAGCATCTGTCAATCTAAGCCAATGAATCAGTCGCACTCTCTCCTCCAAAACATGTGTCTGAATTGGTAGATAGTACACTGTATACAGTGCACTCCCGTTATAACAAACACAGTCATAACGAAATTCCCATTACAACGAAGTAAAAATTCAGGCCGCAACATTATCTGCTCTATGTGTTTTTATTGTTTATTTGTTCGGTTAAAACGAAATTTCGATATAAGAAATAAAACTGCCGGTCCCGAGGATTTCGTTATAACGGGAGTCCACTGTACTGCATGGTAGAGCCGTGAAGTCATGTTTTCCATACAGCCAGCGTGACCTCTCCACTTTGCATACAGTTTGCTGAAACAATTTTCTTCTTTTGATCTCCTCTCAGAGTTCTTTGACCTCTGATTGCTTTCATCTTCGTTTGATCAATGAATATATGAACTGGTTCACCCAATCATGTGATAACTACGAGAAAATATATCACCAAAACTTTAATAAGAGCATCAATACCTGACCAATGATGGAAATTCTCCCATATGATACAACTTGCAATAATATTAAGTTCTAGAAATGCATTATACCATATGATAGTCATTATGCGTGAACACAAAAACATGACAATTATTCATTTGCAATGTCTTATTGAGGTATCAACCACAACATAAAATGCTGTACGGAAAATGTTGTTGGGAGCACAAACTGACAAAGAGTCCAGCAAAGTAATTTGTCAGAATAGTTCTGAGGTAGTCCATGGCTTCTGGGTTACCTCAAAGTAAAGACACTCCGATGGAATGTCAGTCTGTCAGTTTTTACTAAGCACATTATCTAATACAGCAACCTTTCCAGCAATACAAAGATCACACTGCTGCAAAACCAAGACCTGAGAGAAAAATAAGCCTTCTTTTTCTTCTTCTTGTCTTTGGTCCGTCCTGGCCATGCTCCTCATGGCAGAATGAGAGCCAAAACAAAAAGGTGTGATTCTGCTGGATGACCGATGCCATCACGTTTTCCACAGAACAGCGGGTGGTACCACGTGAGACATGGGCGAAGATGTCGCTACGGACAAGGGAGAGCCAGGCTCCGGCTGACACATCATTACAGTCCATTTCACACGCAGCCCAAATCCTTCTGTTGAAAAGCGTGACATGTTTCAGTAGAAGCACACAGTGTGAAGAACAGTAATGTTCATTTCATGTTCAAAGGACTGTATTAATTCGTCAATTTCATTCTCCAGATCCTCTGCACTTTCCAGCTGGGTGAATTAGAAAGAAAAAGGTGGTGAAAATTTGAGTGGTAATGGTAATTTTCAAAGTAAATTCATTATTAGCTCATTCAAATTATATTCCCCTGTGCCTCAAAATAGGTAACTTTATCAAGGTTGCGTTAAAGATGCTGTTTTCATGATCATTATTTCACTTTTCCCACTTGGGGACACTGTGCAAATTCTAATGTTACACAAACTTTCATTCAACTTAGACTGTAATCATCAACACCATCAGGGTAATACATGACTCTTATATCAAATCAATGTAATTCAAAAGATTTATCATCAAATATAAATACATGTATGAGCACTTAACCCATTGAGGACTGACTGATTTTGCTACAACATGCATTTCCCATGGACACCTGCCCGAGTACAATTTGTATACCAGTACTCAGGACTCAGCCTCAATGGGTTAATGCTTGTTGTGCTTCAAATCCTTGAATAGGTAGTCTTTTCCAGATCAAATCCTTTCATACGGTTAAATCTTTGAAATCTGTAGCTCCGCATAGCACTGAAAGATAGGTTGCATCTCTTACTCATACTGGTTTATATACAGCTCAGTATATCTGCTAGATTGGAGTATGTAAGCTATCTGGCTCCAGAATTAATCTCAATAGACATGAAGAGTCAGCATTGAATTTCAAAAACTGCTGCTGGTAGCACTTTGTTAACTATACACGACTCCTTGTTTGACATGGATCACAGGAATCAGTGTCAAGTGCCTTCACTTTTCTGTGCGTGGCTTAACATGTCCCAAGAATATATGAGGCTCAATGAAACAAAATAACAGTAGCCACCTCTTGCTCGTGACGACTCAAGGGTAATATCTTTGTCCCGACTATAAAAGCGACTATCTGGATTACAATTATAGGCCAGACATACAGTCATCTGTCCAGTGCACTCCCATTATAACAAACATAGTTAATACAAAATTCTTGTTACAACAAAGTAATAACTCAGGTCCACATATATCCATATATCTTAGCTATATCGGCTATTGCAAAAGTTCAATGTAACGAAAGAAAACTGAAGTTGAGAACTTTGTTATGTCTGGAGTCGCCTGTGTAATCACAAAAGTCAGTAGATTGGCCTTCACATGGCACTGTAACTCACACACACTTGGGTGCCTAATATGCATGCATGCTGTATATGCACATATAATGTACTGTAAAACACGATATAATCGCAGCATGAAAATTTCGCGAATTGGAGCCAATGGCCTTTCTTGCAGCATGAAGTTTTCACGAATTGCCACTTGCATCGAATGCATACTATTGTGTACGCAAGAACTTTTGCGTGCATTTTAATTTTGTGGATGTTGGCGCTCGCAAAATTCGCGATATTAAAATGCACGCGAACATTCCTCGTTTTACAGTATGCAGTTTCTGAGGAGAATAATTCTAGCGTTGGAGTGCAAGTCGTTAAAGGGACTGTACAGTACTGGTTGAGGTGAGGAGTCAGCTTGAGATATTTTGCGAGATATTTAGAAACCACTATGAAATGTTAAAGAGCATGCAATTCTAAGGGGAATCAAAAGTTTATTTGATGAAAATCGGTTTTGAAATGACTGAGATATCTCTGAAACAAGGAAAAACAAAGAGATCCTAATAAAAGTCGTGGCCTGTCAATTTTGTTAGATTCGCGTTTTGGGTGGGGTTTTTTTTTTTCCTACAAATAAATGTTGAATCCTTCTTGAAGTTACATGCTCTTTCATATTTCATAAGAGATTTCTCATAATCTCACGAAAAAAATGTTATAAACCTGAATCCTCACCTCAACTAGTACTGTACAGTCCCTTTAAATGTGGCTGGCTAATGTTTGGACATGGTGGGATCAGCATGCAGGACAACCAACGATGTCTTGCCAATGTCAGTGCCATTTTTCAAGCAGAATGAAAAAGCACTTGGCTTACCTCTTTCAGAAAACAAGTGGAGTTATTTTGTATCAGTTTCAAGAGGAGGAAATGTGTACTTCTCGTATCAAGAAAGGATATATATATATTTTTTATTTTCTTGATATTTTCTGCACAGACGACTCCCACTAAACAAAGTCCTTGGGACTGGCAATTTTTTTTTTTTTTTGTTATGTCGAAATTTCATTATTGCCAAACAGTATAATATGTAAAGAGATTCAGATGATAACTTTGGGACATGAATTTTACTTCAATGCAACAAGAATTTCATTATAATGCACACGATTTTAAGGAAATTCCATTTACAACGAAGTAAAACTTCAGACCACAATATCATCCGCACTTTGTTTTTTATTGTTGCTTTGTTTGGTTGCAACCAAATTTCGATATATAATGAAAGAAAACTGCCAGTCCCAAGGAATTTGTTATAACGGGAGTCCACTGTATCATCTAGACACACTGTGTCATTTGAGAAGGTGAACAAAGTACAGTTAGGTTAGTCAGAGCCTAAATCCCGCCGCACACTATATGGCTCATGACTATACGACTGACTGATTTTGGATCTGAAATAAACAAGCGTGTTCATTCTGAGACTATTGTGATTTATTTTGGATCTAAGTCTGTCAGTCATATAGTAGTGAGTCGTATAGTGTGCGGCAGGCTACAAGGGATGGTTTAGTATTGGTTGAGGTGAGAATTCGGCTTCCAATTTTTTGTGAGATACTTAGAAACCACTTTATGTAATGTTAAATAGCATACAATTCTAAGAGAAATTCAAAGTATTTGAATCAGTTTTGAAATGGCTGAGATATCCAAAAACAGAGTAAAACAAAGGGATCCAAATTAAAGGTGGGTCCAACCATTTATTAGGATCCCCTTATTTTGATAGCTCAGCCATTTCAAAACCAATTTTCATCAAATTAATTTTGAATTCGTCTTAGAATTGTATGCTTCTTCATATTTCATAAGAGGTTCCTCATTTTCTGAAAAAAAAAGCATTGAAAACCTAGAACCCCATCTCAACTGAAAGTGTACCATCTCTTTAAGACCAATTTACCTTCATGGCGAGACTACTAAATCTGAATGCCCCAATCGTTGCTTCCTCATGGTTGTCCTGGATGTCAATGTTGATGATGTGCACGGGAACTTGGGTCTCTTCTTCTCTGGTATCAAAATCTTGGTGGCAAGAAGGCGGAGATGGAGATAATTGCAATTAAAGGAGAATGAAAAGCAAATAAATGCATGTTGATTAAGTGAATGCAGTAATATTAGAAGAAAACCTCATTGTAAATTTGAGGAAAATCAGACAATCCCTACAAAGGTTATGAATTTTTAGAAGAATAAAGTTTTGGCACCGCCATCATCACGAGAAGACCACTACTTGTTCAGTTTGTGACACGTCATGCATGAAAAATGTTACAAGAGAAATATTAAGAAAATTCACCATATTTTCAATTTTTTCAAAAAGTTGTGGGAATGATATAACCCTTAAAATATGTCAGTAACAAGTTGAGGGAATGTCATCTTACTTTGTTACTTGACATATAATGACACTTGCTTTCCTAAGACCAGTGTACATGTACATTTTGAGTATAACTTCCCATTCACAGGCTTATACTTTCAGACAAGCATATTAGGGTACAGTTTATGTAACACCCTATTCACACACTTACACTATGGCCAGCGGGTATGAGAGTATTATGTCATATACAGTGTGTGTAGCAGTTCCATGACATTTGCTCCTGTGACAATTGCTCCAATGAAACATCTGCACACTAAATCCAAACATAAATTCTATGTAAACAATCATAACACTAACCTTACTCCTAATCCTACTCCTCACATTAAACTGAAATTAAAACCCAATCACAACCCTAATAATAATAATAATAACAAGTTCTTATATAGCGCATTTCAGACTTGAAAAGAATTTCAATGCGCTTTACAAACAAACAAATTATACCTTAATACAAAATATAACAACAAAAATTACAATTTACCAAGCACAATATATTACTCTACAAATCATTATTTCTTAAATATACATACATTGAAGGTCAGAGCTGCCAGTACTACTGAGAAATGACTTCAAATTTAACAATCATAAGCTATTTCGTAAAGATAGGTCTTGAGTTTTTGTTTGGAATTGTCTATTGGCATCTGACTTCTTAGTGGGTCTGGCAGAGAATTCCATAAAGTAGGTGCAGCAAAAGAAAAAATCCTCTCCCCATAAGACTTCGTTCGAATGGTAGGTACAACAAGTAAGTTGTACCCTAACCATACAGTGTAAGTCCTTGGAATAAATATGACCGGAGCAATCATCACAGGAGTGAATGTCGGGTCACTGTAAATTTTCTCAAATCAGAATTTCCTGGCAATTTTTTTTGGACTTGGCATAAGTTGCATGTTTCTGTGATATTAATGTCACTAACAAAAGACATGGCGAGGAAACATGCAAGCTGTGCTCGGTCTCGTGGAGGGTGCATTCCAATGTCTTTTGTTGATCATTATTAGTACTTCAACATTGATTGACAGATGAGGTCACTACCAGAATCTTGGTTTGGAAGTTTTTGTGTGGGCGTATCCAAGTAATCTGAAGAAAAATAGAAGAAATAATCAAATACTATTTGGATTATTTCTAGATATTCGTTTCACCCCAAAACATGCATTTGTATGTCATAAAACCTTAAATTTGATTTTCTCACCTTCCAGCACTTGGTCATATACTCTCTCTTCTGCAGTCAAGATGATGTCAAATTTTTCCTTGCTACTCTGGAATCTCTCCGGTTTTGGTTTCAATCTCCTGTTCCGGTCTAACATATGCAAAATACCATTCTGGGTGTATCTGGTTCCACCAATCACCACGTAGAAGAAATATGTAAATTAAGGATTCAAAACATTCTCAAGAAATTGGACAACATGCAGCTCGTATCCTACACTACATCAAAAACAGCCACTGATAAAAAGAATACAATCAAACAGTCAACTATGAGCATTCCATATTGAGGTTCCAATAATGTCATCAAGCCATGCTGAGGGGCAAAAACTGCATATGGAGGCCCCCACACACTTGGGCAAGCATGTAAGTGTTACATCCCATGCCCTATAATAGGCAGGCGGGTATGCGATGCGTATTGCGCGCCAGAGCTATGCACTGAATACACATGATTTGTTTTTTGCCCCTCAGGCATCGCATCATTTGATGTCATGGAATCTCGTCCATTGGGACTCAAGTATAAGCTTCGACTCTGGGCAAAATATTTGATTTGTGCAACTCAAGTTGTGCTCAGTAAGAGCTCACTGTAATTCCTTGTCATTTATAAAACAGTATCCAGAGTATCTACAGCAGAGAGAAACAAAACAATTACTCTCAAAATCCAGTGTAGAATGCATCTATGTACCACACCTAAATGAATAAAGGTAAAAGCTATTTAAAGTCTTGAGATTTCATCAATTCACCTTTTGGCTTATCAGAGTCAGAACACTGAGGGCGCTGTCACCAAAACAATAGCAAAATACGTAGACTGTACCATTCTAAACACCTCCCCAGCAAATTGGAATGAAATCTGGTAAGAAAATGAAGCTGGTAGAGGCAAGAGGGCCCACAAGAAACGCAATGCCATGGCAGCCGCTGTATCTAAGTACCTTCTGGAGACTTCAGACAACAAAAAGCTACATAGTGTATATATCTTCAGCATGAATGAGAAAGTATGAAGGGAATAGCATTCTCTGTAGTTGTTGTTGTTGCTTTATAGAAAGAAAGAAGAGAGAGAAAAATGGGGCCCTATACAAATAATTTGCCCCAGACAGCGCTTAACATAAAACAGACATTATAAATCTTAGAAAACATAGTATATAGCATTCTCTGTTTTTACATAAAAATGTGTGCTAATTCAAAACACTTTTTTTCTCTGTAACATTTCAACATGGGATTTGTCTGTTCTGAAAGACCATTCTAGTATCACTGCTGTCACTGGATTTCATTTTGAGAGTAAATAGACAAAGCACCTACATACCCCTCCCTATGCTAATATAGTACTGCAAAATTATAACCAAAAATTTTGTACTGCTCTATATAAATGCAATGATGATGGCGGGAAGAGAGTTAGGAATTCACATCAAATATTGAGATTAGTCGCAGATACCACCAAGAAAATATGCTCATTGCTGCATTATGTTTTACATGCATGTCCCTGGGACTATGAGACTGGTCTTAACCCGTTGAGGACAAGTCCTGAGTATACTCGGGCAAGTGTCTCTGGGAAATGCATGTCGTAGCAAAATCAACCGTCCTCAACAGGTTAAATTCAAATTAATTAGGTGATCCGAGTATCCTCTCGGATCACCTTCTGTATCTGTACTGAATCTTTCTTCTTTCTTTGTTTCTTTCTTTATTTCTCCTCAAAAGTTGTGCAGAGGTTAGCTCAGAAAGTGCATTGCCTCTCAATGTCAAACTTATACCATATATGTATCATGTCGCAAAGACGACAGCGCAAGTAAAATCATAGTGATCAGTCGACCGTGACGTCACTATGACGTCATTATATGAAAACACATTTTCATGCATATCTCATTAATGGAATGGAATATTTCAATGAAATTTACGTCACATATATTTCAAGTCAAGCGAATTCTTATCATATTCTCAAAATTCATTTTTATCTCAGAACGCGTGCGTACGCGCGCGTTGAAATATTTGTATGCTCAAATCGAGCTCAAAATTTTTTTGCACACGTTTCAGACCATTTGAAGCATTTTTTGAAAAATTGAAAAAATTGGACGGACGCATACGCGCGCGCACATATTCGCAAGCACAGCTCATATGAAATAGAAATTTTCGATTTTTTCACACGGATCGGATGTCCGAAATGTCAAGGAATATTTCTACCAAGTTTCAAGTCGATCCGATTCAATATGACGTCATACGGGCCCGTCAAATTCAAAATTCCGCGCGTGCGTCAATGGAGATACACAGTGCAACTATGCCAAAAACCCGCCAATTTTAAATCAGATTTTACTCGTCAGGATGGACGGTGACCCCCCATTTTCTTGACATATTCTGAAAGCTGATGAGTTGTACATGTCATTTCATGGGCTGGCGATGCTGAAAAAATGATTAAATGATATCACATTTCTTAATAAAGTAAAAAAAGTAAATTTTCAAAATGACGTCATCAAATTTCAAGTTTGCTCGAGCGTATCTTACTTATCCTTTGCCAATTTTCACCTAAATTTCAATATGTTATAGCTTATGAAATGCTCTTTCATAAATGTAATTACACAAGTTTGATTTATAGATGACGAAATCACCTCGAAAAAATGGACTGAAGGTAACCTTGTCAAATTTGACCAGTTTACGTGTAATCTCTATGGGAGTGCAATTTTTATGGAAATGAAAATTGACATGACTATCTTTATCGAGCACTAGCTCACTTATGCTTTGGTGAATTTCTCTAAGATTTTAATATGTTGTAGCTGAGACAAAGGGCTATCGTTAATGTGCCCTTCGTTTTTTCATACGTTGTCGGGATTACGTGAAAAAACTTGGTTGAAATTAAAGCTTATCTTCGATGTATTGTAATATTTCTTTCTTTTTACAACTTTATGTGCAATAACTCAAGAAAAGCATACCCTATCACCACCTTATTTTGCACATGTTTAGTTCATGTCACGAACATTATTTCATAATATAACAACTACTTGATCAGACGCCATCTTGGGTATGTGAATTATGGTCAAAGGTCATAAATGTTTCATCCTGTATCTTGGTAATTTATGTCCTATCTTTCTCATATTTTGCACACGTAAAGAACATGTTACAAGGATCATTTCACAAAATAACCACTAATTGCTCAGATGCCATCTTGGGTGTGCAAAATGGGGTCAAAGGTCATATGTACTTCTTTCTCAATCTTCGCTATTACGTGTTATCTCCATGGGAGGGAGTTTTTCTAGATGTGAAAATTGACACGACTATCTTTATCAAGCACTATCTCACTTATGCTTCAGTGAATTTCTCCAAGATTTTAATATGTTGTAGCTGAAACTTTGTGCTATCATATAAGTGCCCTTTGTTATTTCACACGATGTCGGTATCACGTCAAAATACTTGGTTGAAATTAAAGCTCATCAACGATGTATTGAAATATTACGCAACTTTCTTTGCAAAAACTCAAGAAACACATGCTCTATCACCACCATATTTTGCACATGTTTAGTTCATGTCACCTACATTATTTCATAAAATAACGACTTCTTGATCAGACGCCATCTTGGGTATGTAAATAAGGATCAAAGGTCATAATTGTTTTATCTTGTATCTTGGTGAATACCTGTCCTATCTTTCCCATATTTTGCACACTTATAGACGATGTCGCAAGAATCATTTCACAAATTAACCACTTTTTCCTCAGGTGCCATCTTGGGAGTGTAAAGGTGGGTCAAAGGTCATATGTGTTTGTTGCTGTATCTTCGTTATCTAGTGTATACATAATTTAGTACCAAGGATGGCAGATATGACTCCCTTTTCTAAATGAGAATCCAAACATCACACGGCCAATGTCTCTAAACACAGATGAAACCTGTATGGTCATGCGTATTGCGATCAGGACTCGAATCATTGATAAAAAAAAAAAATCGGATCACCTTAATTTGTTAGTAATGACAAATTACAATCTCTAGTGATTCTTGCATCCACTTGGTTTTCAATGCAACTGATTGATGATTGCCCTTCATCGATGCCCTTCAAGCACTGATTATTCATTTTTTTTTAGGAGTAGCCACAACAAAAATAATGGACATACAATTGTTAGTATACCTCGGTTGGACTTAACCAAAGACCTCCCAATTGCTAGACAGGTGACATATCCACTAGACTAACAAGTACCATAGCTTTCAAAGACTGAGATCAACTTGAGGATGCAGTAAATAAACTGGTTTCTATTCATACTTATCAGGATCATTACAGAATATGACACCTTGAGAACATTGTGAAAGGAAATCAAAGTGCAAAACATTGTGGCCATGGGTCATATCATTCAGAATCACTTTTGAATGAATTGTATTGTTCTGAATTGTTTATGTTTTAGTTCTGCATACAATGCAACTTTGGTTTATGAGCACATCTGCATTGAAGTGGGAGTTTCACTTTATAAGACTAAATAAAACCATCCATTAAGCATCCCATCAGTGTAAAAAGGATACAAGTCTCTGTCCTTGCGCTTTAAATCCTGATACATGTCTTCATATGTCGTTTTGAAGTCATAGATGTTTGGCTTGTCTGGCGCTGGTCCCGGAAGTTTCACTGTAGCACCAGTTCCAAAGGATTTCACGTTCAAGCCTTTTTTCCTACAGTTCAAAACACAAACAAACAAACAACCAACAACTGAACTATACTAAAAATAATATGGTATTCAAATTATCTAAAGGCAAATAGTATTAAAACGTATACTGTAATTACTACATAAAATTGTTTACAAGTATGACATTTTACAAAATTGTTTACAAATATGACATTTTACAAAATTATGCAAATAGCTAATATCCTACAAAATGTGGTGCCTCTGTTCCAGCCCTACAAATCATCCAGCCTTCAACAGTACAAAGCACACAAGTGAACAAAAAATGATCAATATCATTTGCTGTCTATACAATTAATGCCGAACCAAAGCGGTTAGAACTGCAAAATGTACAAAAAACAAGTTTCAAGAGAGCAGACAATTTTTCCTTACAATTTGTAAATGTGCAGCTGTGGAAAAACGAAACAAAACATCAAATGCACAAACATGCTCAAATTTATCTGAAGAAAGTCAGACATTGTTTTTGTTGAGGATATGATAACTAAATTGTTAAAGAAAAATAATTCTTTTAAAGGGAAGGTAAACCCCAAAAGCAATGTGGATTGAGTGAAAGCAGCAACATTAGCAGAACACATCAGTGAAAGTTTGAGGAAAACCGGACAATCGATGCAAAAGTTATGAATTTTTAAAGTTTTGGTGTTGAAACCGCTGGATGAGGAGACTACTAGAGGATATGACGTATGAGTGGACAACAATACAAAGAAAATATAAAGGAAATTCAACAAAAATTCACTTTTCTAGAATTATGAAAGAGCAATGGACCAACCGCTTTCAGAAAGCAGGGGGAATAATTGCTACCCTTAACATATGTCAATATCAAGCTGATGGAATATGTAATTTTCATGAAAAATGGATTTTTGTAGAATTTTCTTTATATTTTCTTGGTATTGTTGTCCACTCATACGTCATACCCTCTAGTAGTCTCCTCGTTCAGCGGTTCCAACACCAAAACTTTAAAAATTCATAACTTTTGCATCGATTGTCCGATTTTCTTCAAATTTTCACTGATGTGTTCTACTCATGTTGCTGCTTTCACTCAATCCACATTGCTCTTGGGGTTTATCTTCCCTTTAACGCTACATCTGTTCTAATATCATGACAAGGAAAGATCGTCTTCATACTTAAAATACAATATGAACATAGAATTAAGAAATGTGATATCAATCTTTCATTGCCTTGCATTTGGCAATAGAGCACAACACAAAATTGACTTAAAATCATGGTATGCCATTGGTTTCTCTTTTCAATTATATCTCATGTTTTCAGAATCCACCTCAAATTGTTATCAAAATTTACAGAAAAAAAGTCCTTTGTCCCTTATATTATTAATTTTCAATTAAGGGAAACCAAAACCCAAAGAGCAATGTGGATTGAATGAGAGTGCTAGCAACAATAGTAGAACACATCAGTGAAAGTTTGAGGAAAATTGAACAATCGATGCAAAAGTTATGAATTGTTAAAGTTTTGGTATTGGAAACGCTGGACGAGGAGACTTCTAGAGGTTATGACGTCATGTGTGGAAAACAATATAAAGAAAATATACAGGGAATTCCACAAAAGTTCACTTTTTTAGCATAATGAAAGAGCACTTGACAAACGGCTTTCAGAAAGCAGGGAGAATAATGCTACCCTTAACATATGTCGGCATCAAGGTGATAGAATATGTAATTTTTTTAATGAAAAACTGAATTTTTGTGGAATTCTCTTTATATTTTCTTTATATTGTTGTCCACACATGACATCATAACCTCTAGGAGTCTCCTTTTCCAGCAATTCCAACACCAAAACTTAAAAAATTCATAACTTTTGCATCGATTGTTCAATTTTCCTCAGACTTTCACTGATGTGTTTTACGAATGTTGTTGTTTTCACTAAATCCACATATCTCTTTGGGTTTTGGCTTCCTTTGAGGTCTGTATGAGAAGAAAGTCTCCAAAATTTATATTCTTCAATCTTAGTCACCGTAGATCCATATGACAATTAGATCTAGAAAATTACTGAAGTCACACAGCCTACCATGATTTTAAGTTGATCTTAATTTTTTTAAGACAACAGTGGAATTTAAATAACTCAAACAGTTGCATTAGGATATTCAAGGATGATATGTGTTAAGAAAAATATTTGAACATATTGTCCCCAAATCTGACAATTACTTTCACAAGATCAATTGAAGATTGTTTAGACACTTCAGCAAAGTCCCAGTTGTTTTTGGCACTAGCAGTAGCACTGCCACTGGCAGTTATGTGAACATACCCCTACCCTGCCCCTTGAACTGCACGAGAACTTGTGAAAAATGCAAGAACAATTTTGTAGGATTTGAATTTCATTATACTCGAATGTGATGCCTATGCTTCAGAGCTTGTTAAAATTAATAAAAATTAGACAGTAAGATCCGTCTGTCCAGAGGAGTCTTTTACTTTTATGACGTTATCGCTCTCCTCCGTAGACAAGGGATCCGTGAAGCCAGACGCAGTCTCCGCGGAACATTTCCCCGACGACCAGATACAGACCAATCTTTCGGTCAAGTTAAAAATTTAAATTCTTTGGGAAACACCCTCCGGGCTCCAGAGCAGTCGCTCGAGCTCTGGCGCGAACGCGAACGGAGCACCCGCCCGGCCGGCCGGACCGGGGGAGCGAGCTGTGTGCTTGGTGCTAGTACACGTGTAGTCAGTGGTAGGCATTTGAATCTAGATAGTAGTGCAATTTAGTACTGGTAACAGACACTGATGATGTTTTACTCACCCGAGAATAGCATGGGCTTCCATACTGCGATTCTGATTACTCGAGCACACTACGGCAAATTTCAGCGGCATTTTAAACGTTCTTTGAGTAGGAATACGGAATATTTAAGACTAAATTTCAGTAGCGCGTACTCAGCTAGCCAAGGGCAGTACAACAAACGACCATGTGGCGCTGAGGTTGCCTATGTAGTCTCTATTCAGCCCCTCACCTCTGGAGTATCTATAGCAAATCAAATTTTCAGATACAATTGTACTATTACTCTAAAAAGGGAGTACAATATGTAGTTTAAAAAATGAAATTAACGAAGATTGAACGAGGAAGGAAAGGAAAATTACAAGACAAGGTATGGCATAGAAAAAAAGAGGGAAATATAAATGTCATAAAGTCTGGCACAAAGACTGACAGCAAACATAGGGAAATCACTGAGTTCAGTGAGCGAAATCGAGTAGAAAGCGGATTTCTTTAGCAACTTTAGATTCGTCCATGAAGGTAAGCCAATGATTAAAAAAAATACAACAACGAAATCTGTTGTGTCCCCATAATTCATTGATTTGTCCAATTGCTTTCTGAATAAAATTAATCAATAAAATTTATGAAAACGATAATAGAAATCATGACAGTGGAGCGGAGCGAAGAAGAAGAAGTTAAGAAGAAGAAGAAGAAAATGAGGAGAAGGAAAAAGAAAGAAAAAAAAACATGAAACATTAGTAGGCCTACACGGCATAATATTCAAACAGAATGATAAAGGCATTTGTATTAAACCAAAAAGAACGAACTGGAGAGTACTCAGTACACAGAAAATTTACATTAAATGAGTACTCGATAGTAGAAAAATGAAATTCTATTAAGTTTCGCATTTAGTTTTATACCCAAATAGTATAGAAGCACTAGCTTCCTTACTCTTTGGTTTTGCCTCACACAAGACAAACATAACATGAATATTTTAAAGATTATAAATATCACAAAATAAATATTTTCATCAGGGCCTGTATCTCTGAGCTAATCCTGAATTGGCCAGAGTTCATATCACATTATAGACTGAGATAAGACTAAGAATTAAAGATCTAATTAAAGAATTAAAGAATTAAATATGAGAGAATTATTTCTTCTTCTTTTTTTCGAACACCAATTTCACTTGTAGCACCAATGCGAGCAAGTTTAGTAGCGTATCCGGGCCCCCAGAGGGCAATTACCCCCGGCTAAATACTGGTTAGTGGTAGGTTAGAGTTAAGATTAGGGTTAGTCCAGTCACTCTAGCGATTTTTGGGTGGTAACCCACCACTAATTGCAACAGTAAGAATTTCACTGCAGTGCATGTCGTTGAGGCCTCCTGAACACCATACTAAAAGTTCCAAAAAATCGAGGGGGGCAAAATAGTAAAATTTGCATAATATGCAAATTAGCACCTGAAATGAGAGGAAATTGACAGATCTCAGCTTCCCACTATCCAATCTTAACGATTTAAATGTATAAACTTATATTTTGTAGGTCAATGAACACGATAGATGCCTTTTCGAATTGGTCGTACAAAAATAATTTACATAAAATGCAAATTAGCGGTAACTGTAAGAGTACATTCATAACAACAGTACTCACGTTGGCATAATACACGTTTTGCATATGGGGACGCGGGGTTGAGGGGTTAACTTTGGGCGCCTCCCAAGGGGCCGCTTTAAATGTGCACCACTTCTTACTACGCTGTATATAAGTATTGTAAAGCAATATCTCCTGTATTGATTACATTGCATTTCTTGGAAACAAAAATACCCTTGCTGTAAGGCACGATCGAATTTTGACAGCATGTACGTTTGGAACATATATATTCGCGTTGTATGATATTATGTTTTCTATATTGCCAAGAGGATAAAGGGCATTTTGGGGGCACACACCACAGGGTCGCCCTTCAATAAGCACCCTCTTTATTGTGCAGATCTTGTAAAGCAAATCTTCTTCTATCATTTTCATGACTTTTCATTTATATAAGAGTGTATTTGCTGTATTGCTGGACCTACTTTTAAAACCATTCACGCTAGAACAACTGCATTTGCGTTGCTAATATCCGTATTTTGTCATAAAGGGCGTGAGTGTATAGGTGTAAATTTAGACATCTCCCCAGGGATTACCTTTGATTGCATGTCCACCTTTTTGACAATGTAGTTATTGTAGAGCAATGTTTCCTCTATCAATTAGTTGTATCTTTTTTTTAACAAAAGTGCCTTTGCTATACGGCACTATGGAATTTCGAAAACATGTACGTTTGGAACATAATATATTCGCGTTTATTATGTGTTTTCTATATTGCCGTGAGGGTGGAGTATTTTTGGCACATCCCATACCCGGGTTGCCGTTTGATGCGCACCCTCTTCAGTGTATAGATCTTGTAAAGTTAAGTTTCTTCTATCATTTTCATAACTTGTCATCGATGAAAATTGTATTTGCTGTATTGCCGGGACTACTTTTACAACCATTCACGCTAGAACAACGGTATTTGCGTTGCTAATATCTGTGTTTTGTAATAAGGGGGCGTGAACGTAGGTGTGAATTTGGACACTTCCCAAGGGATTACTTTTGAATGTTCAAACTTTTGACATATAGTTATTGTAGAGCAATGTCTCCTCTATTAATTAGTTGCATTTCTTGGAAACAAAAGTGCTTTTGCTATCCAGCACGATGGAATTTTGAAAACATGTACGTTTGGAACATATATATATTCGCGTTGTATGTTTTCTACGTTGCCGTGAGGGTGGAATATTTTTGGCCATCCCACAGGGTTGCCATTTAATGTGCATCCTCTTCACTGTGTAGATCTTGTAAAGTTAAGCCTCTTCTATCATTTCCATGACTTTTCATTGATAAATAGTGTATTTGCTGTATTGCCGGGACTAATTTTAAAACCACCCACTAGAACAACGGTGTTTGCGTTGATAATATTTGTGTTTTGTCTTAAGGGGGCGTGAGCGTAGGTGTAACTTTGGACCATTCCCAAGGGAATGGTCCTTTTGACAATAAAGTTAATGTAGAGCAATTTTTTCTTCTTTTTATTATACTGCATTTCTTGAAAACAATGGGGCACTTGCTGTACAACCGTTGGAAAATTGGAACATTTCGTGCTAAATGATAGTGCATGTTGTTCCTTTATATTGCCCTGGGGGTTGGATGATTTGAACACATCCCACTCGGTGGCCTTTGAGTGTGCACTCCTTTGACTATTGTAAACCAGTGTCTCTACCATTAAATCATGAAAAGTAAAGTGTCTTTATTTACAACCCGGCAAAACGACTTTCTACGTGCATGTACAACTGAATTTGCTTTGGCATATAATGCATGTTTTGTTAACCTGTTTTTGGACCACGAAGGTCAGGGTAGGGGTGATTTGGGCACTTCCCAAGGGCTTGCGTTTGAATGTCCAACTTTTTGAAAATATAGATATTGTAAAGCAACGTCTCATATATTACCTTAATTGCATTTTACGAAAATAAAAGCGTATGTGCTAGACAGGAGGAAGAACTTTTCAGAGGCATGTACCCATGGAACATTTTTTCGCTGTTGTATATACTGCATGTTTTTCATTGCCTTTAGGATGCGTGGGGTTATTTTGAGCACCTCCCACAAGGAACTGTGGTCTCTGCAAGTGAACCCTTTGGACTGTATAGATATTGTAGATCAATGTTGTTATTTTATCTTTACTCCGGCAATCTTTATAGAAATAGAAGTGTCTTGATATGGCAGGAATTCAACTCAATTCTTATTTCATTTTTCGACAAGAACATAATATAGACATCACTTTTTTTGTAACAGAAAAATTGAATGAGGTGCGTAAAACTATGTAGGCTGAAAAGAATGTTCAATGATAGTAGCACCTTACGATAATTGTACAATGTCACAAAACTCAAGTGATAGTCATATAACTCAGGGAACGACCTTTTTTGAGACATGCACTTTTAGAACGACTGTAATTGCGTTGGTATTTGCGTTATAAGGGTCATGTATAGAAGCAATCAATGTGGGCACTTCCCATACGAGGCTCCCTTCGAATGATCATCACTTTGTTTTTAACTGTGTCAGTGTAAGTCAAAATTGCAGAGCAATATATCTTTTGTTAACCTCATTGAATTTCATAAAATAAAAGTGTCTTTGCTAGGGGACCGGAAGGACTGTTTAAGGGCATGTACCCATAGAACATGATTATGTATTTGCGTTGGTACATGATTACTGCATGTCTTAGACTGCCCATGCCGTCAATCCCTCGTTTGAGGCGAGACCCCAACTTCCACGAAGAAAGTGTAATTTTGGGCACCCTCCACGTGGTTGCCTTCGTATGTGAACCATTTTCACCTTATAGAATATTGTAGAACAATAATTCTTTAATGGAAATTTAATGGAAATGAAACGAAAAGGACGTTATAGAGGGTTGTTGTTGTTGTTGTTGTTGTTGTTGTTGTTGTTGTTTTTCGCTTCAAACAGCTGTATTCACGTGTGTGTACTATGTTTTGTACCGGGACGTGAGGGTATAGGGATAAATTCGGGTACCTCCCTCCCAGTCGCTTTGACTCATGTGCACCCCTTTTTAAAGATACACTTTCATGGAAATAAAAGAGTCTTTGCCAGACGGCCAAACGACTTTAAAAAAAAATCTTGTACGCTTAGAACAACGGAAATCGCGTTCATTAATTACAAAATTGGACAAGTTATAGATGTTGACAGTTGTTTAAATTCGTACTTTGATTCTACGTAATTAATAGATAAGCTATCATTATCTGTCTGATAAAAAACTATTATTTGCATAAAATTATTCATGCTAGGTTTCTAATGCTGAAAAGTTTGTTTTTGGTGAAGAGAATCTGAAATATCGTATTTGAACACTCTTGATATGCTCATATCGGGCACTTTGATGCATTTGAATATTCCGCTGGCTCGGTACCCTTTGCATATTATGCAAATGAGGCCCAGATTATGTACATGGAAATGTTTGCATGGCACTAACTGACATTGCAAACATAGGTTTCAACACTTTCGGTGTTCCAATCTGAAACCTAGAAGCATAGTTTTCATTGAAACACTGTATTTTTATCATTATTGGAACTAATTTGTATATTATGCAAATGAGGCCCAGAATATGTAAATAGTAATGTTTGCATCGCACTAACTGACATTGTAAACACAGGTTTCAACACTTTCGGTGTTCTAATCTGAAACCTAGAAGCATAGTTTTCATGGAAACACTGCATTTTTATCATTATGGGGAGATAATTTGCATATTATGCAAATGAGGCCCAGAATATGTACATGGAATATTTGCATCGCACTAACTGACATTGCAAACATAGGTTTCAACACTTTGGGTGTTCCAATCTGAATCCTAGAAGCATAGTTTTCATGGAAACACTGTATTTTTATCATTATTGAAGCTAATTTGCATATTATGCAAATGAGGCCCAGAATATGTACATGGAATGAAGAGTTTGTTCGCAAAAACTGATAAGTGCATATTTGCAAAATGGAGATATTTGCGATTAAAGGTCAAGAAAAATAAAGAGAATAATAAGAAAATTTTTGCTTCTTTTGACCATAACTTCAAAAATGTACCCTTCTATGTAGTTACCAATATATCATTTAAAAGGTGTTATTTTGTACTTATGACAGAGACCGTACTTTAAAATCTTCAAAAATGGACTTATTGGTTATTGCGAACAAACTCTTCAAATGTTTGCATCGCACTAACTGACATTGAAAACATAATTTTCAACACTTTCGGTGTTTCAATCTGAAACCTAGAAGCATAGTTTTCATGGAAACACTGTATTTTTATCATTATGGGGAGCTAATTTGCATATTATGCAAATGAGGCCCAGATTATGTACATGGAAATGTTTGCATCGCACTAGCTGACATTGTAAGGATAGGTTAAAACACTTTTGGTTTTCCAATCTGAAACCTAGAAGCATAGTTTTCATGGAAACACTGTATTTTTATCATTATGGGAGCTAATTTGCATATTATGCAAATTTAGCCACTTTGCCCCACTGGATTTCTTGGGACTTTTAGTATGGTGTTTAGGAGCCCATAACAAGTTGCACTGCAGTGGAATTCGTACTGTTGCAATTAGTGGTGGGTGAAACCCTATTATGACTGGACTATTAGGGTTCTTCTTCTTCTGATTAAGTCTGCATCCTTCAATAGACTGAAGATTCTTGGGTTTAGTGTTAGGAGTTTGGGTTATGGTTAGGATTTGTTTCAGGATTTGGATTAGGATTAGGGACAGGGGAAGGGTCCGGGGTAATTGCCCAGGGGGTAATTGCCCTAGACCCGTTTAGTAGAGATAAGAGCTGACGTCGGAATACAAGCATGCATCGCCCTTGAACCCAAACAATAAAAAACAAAACAACATACGCACACACATAAATATACAGGTATATTACAAAGAGGTTTGTATCTGTAAACTTTGCGTTCGGCACAAGTTTTTCAAGTTTCAAGTTTCTTTGTTGTTCAAAACCTTAAATTGTTATAAAGGCACAAGAACATAGTAAATCTGGAAGTTTAAAACACAAAATAGAAGTACACAGTGTATGTCGATCTGTACAAAGGTCGAGTTGTCTGCACTCTTCTGTGTGTACACGTGTGTGTGTGTGTGTGTGTGTGTGTGTGTGTGGGTGTGTGTGTGTGTGTGTGTGTGTGTGTGTGTGTGTGTGTGTGTGTGTGTGTGTGTGTGTGTGTGTGTGTGTGTGTGCGTTTGTGTGTGATGTGCTGTGTGGATGTGGCCAGCGAGGAGAATCTCTGCGTGGCAAACAAAGAGGTTCTATATGTAATAGAGTAAGCGCTCACCATTCAGTGCGTACAAATGAAAACGTGGCCAATTGAACAGTGGCGCGCGCGCGCGCACGAAAGAGGTCGACTACCAGAAGCCCGAACCCGGAAGTGCCTATAGTAATACACGTAAAGTACAGCTTCGAAGATGGGGTTGGGTTGGAAAAATCATTCTAATTTTAAGGAAAATCAATATTTGTCCATATGCCTCCGGATTTTATAAGTGAGATACATTCTCAACACAGTATACGTGTTTTGATGAAAAAGGACTTGCTCTAAAATGTCAAATATGTGCCCTAACATGAAGCCAAAATTGCCAAACAGGCATTCATGCATTCATACTACATAAAAAGATTGCAGGAAGGTGCAGTGTATACTCCTTGGTATGGGAGTACTGATTTCACATAATATACGTCACTTAGGCTGCTTTCACATAGAAGTATACTATTCGGGTATTCGGGCTCGTTTTTCGAGGGCACGCGAATAGCTTGAATCGAACGATAGGATTTCCTCACACCGGTTCACATGAGAGGGCACTATTCGAAAGTACCGAATACCTGCGAAAAGTATAGCAAAGTGGGAATCGAGCTTGTTCGATTTTCTTGCAGCGTATACCGTCTCTCGTTTATGAAATAATGACACTTTTGGTCTGGATTTGCCCGTTAGCAAATATAAGCATGCAGACCGACATTCTGATGCAGTTTAGAAATTGTTAATAAGATTCGCTGCGATGTAGGAGGAAGAAATCCTCACTACATGGGATGGTGAGTTGACGGTGCGGGTGATGGTGTATTCGGTGCTCGAATAGCGAATAGCGAATACCGAATACCGAATACTTCTATGTGAAAGCAGCCTTAGAAACATCAGACACACATACAACACACACTCCCACACGCATACAGCACACACTCCCACACACACACACACACACCCACAACAAACACACACACTCACAACAAACACACACATACGCACACACACGTACACACCAAACCACATTTTTTTTTCAAATTCCAACACACATACACACACACACACACACACACACAACACACAGTGTGTTTTGTGTGTGTGTGTGTAGGAATTTGAAAAAAAAAAATGTGGTTTGGTGTGTACATGTGTGTGCGTATGTGTGTGGGTGTGTGAGTGCGTGTTTGCTGTGGGTGTGTGGGTGTGTGTGCTGTATGCGTGTGGGAGTGTGTGTTGTATGTGTGTCTGATGTTTCTAAGTGACGTATATTATGTGAAATCAGTACTCCCATACCAAAGAGCATACACTGTACCTTTCTGCAATCTTTATAATTATGTAGTATGAATGCATGAATGCTTGTTTGGCAATTTTGGCTTCATGTTTAAGGCCATATTTGACACATTAGAGCAAGTCCTTTTTTCATCAAAACACGTATACTGTGTTGAGAATATATCTCTCTTATAAAATCCGGAGGCATACGGACAAATATTGATTTTCCTTAAAATTAGAATGATTTTTTCCAACCCAACCCCATCTTCGAAACTGTACTTTACGTGTATTACTATAGGCACTTCCGGGTTCAGTCTTCTGCCTGGTAGTCGACCTCTTTGAAAATGGCGGCGGGTCGTTCAATTGGCCTCGCTTCTGTATGCGAGCGCGCGCTCTATTACATATTATAGAACCTCTTTGGTGGCACATCATACCTGCTAGCGAGCGAGAACCGCGCACTTTTGCCATAGATAGGCACTTCGTGCGTGTACGAGTCGAGACAGCGCATTCGTGTGTCGATTACGAATGGGCCCGAGTTGGTTACCGACTCGACTAGATTGTAGTCGAGCTGCTGCCGTACCGTACTGTATGTTATTATGCCATTCGCCAGCGTACTAAATGAGTGCAACTCAGCATAGCCGTCTTTAGCTCTTGAACCGTATTTAACATCGATAATTTCCCGAAAGACTTATCGGACTCAGACGGAAGGCACATGACTAACGTTAGTGACGGTAGGCCTAGATCTAACGGGTTACAAGTTAGCGATTCAGGATCAGTTTGAGAGGCAAATAGATGTGAGGCGAACCACGGAACAGACGAGGAAAACTTGACTGTCATTTTCGTCCACTGCACTGCCATGCCACTGTCATCCACAATGTCAATGAGGAGGTGATACCATGAAATTCGACATCGTAGACTTCTATAACGAGCCTCCGATCAGGTAACACACCACATCGTATCAATTTTCTGTTATAACTGTAACGTTAAGTCTGTGTTATGCATCTAGAAATTTATTCCGTTATTCGTGACTGATAGATATATGTAGCATATATAATAGAGTTCTATCGTGTTACATGTAACAGGTTACAATGTAACGTTAGGTATAATTTAATATTATTAATAACTGTTCCAACGTTATACTTATACGCGTTAGTCTATAGTAAATTTACATGTCTCCTCTAACGTTATTTAGAATGTGGTAAAATATTGGAAAGAGTTACTTTTGGTGGATGTTTGGGACAGCCACCCCAATTAAATACAACACTAGTCAACAGTAGATTTCTAACACTTAATCTGACAGTGGGTCAGTGCAGATAGCCAGATTTATAACACGTTCGATAATTTACAACTCTACCATAACCAAGCCTAACCTTGCTTGTGATACGCCCGGATGCGCGCACTCACTTTTGTAGTTTTGGTTGGCTGTCCCTAAAGGAACTCTTACCAAAATGTTTACTGGATGGTTTGACCGATAAGTATGTCTAATTCCGCAAAAAAACTTCTCATTTATAATAATGACATTTGCTGGGTCAGTTTTTCGCTTCTTTTTATTAGACAGACACCATTGATACATGCGCTATTGCGACGGTTTCAGACAGACACCATTGATACATGCGCTATTGCGACGGTTTCAACCGTTCTGGTTGAATGCAACTTCGACCCAGTTTCCCCCGCATAAAAATGGTTATTATTTTTTCCAGCTTGGTTTTCAAACCAACATGAGGAAAAAAAAGTTAAATTTAACTTCGTAATATTGTGAATGAGCAAGAAAATGCTCATTCACAATATTACGAAGTAAAATTTAGCGCTTGAACGACTTACTAGTACTTTAGTCAATAAACGTAAGTGTACCGATATAGTGATTGTATGGAGCATTTGGCTTGCCGTAGACGTTCGTGCGGTCATTTTTCAAACGAAGGCGGCGATGAATTTGGGAGTGCTGCAAAGAAGTGGAGGAAACAGTGGAAGAGGTGAGTCAAAATGTTGACTGATTAATCCTGTGTATATTTTTTTCCATGTTGGTTTGAAAACCAAGCTGGAAAAAATGATAACCATCTTTATGCGGGGGGAACTGGGTCAAAGTTGCGTTCAACCAGAACGGTTGAAACCGTCACAATTGTATCAATGGTGTCTGTCTAAAGAAGCGAAAAACTGACCCAGCAAATGTCATTATTTGAAGTTTTTCGCGGAATTAGACATACTTGTCGGTCAACTGGATGGTAGGCCCTAGGTAAATAATTAGTCTAGAAATCTAACATAAGATCTAACTGTTAACGTTACATTACTAACCTTACAATACAACACAAGCTACAAGTGGTGATGATGATGATATTTTACCAGCTAAATCTATATCTGACAATGTTTGATTTGAGTTTGACTACATATTTAGATTCTAAACTCTTGCTAGATTTCAGTCTAGATCTTATCCTGATCATGCTGATTGATTCATGTAGATCTTTTGATTCACAACCCTTGTATTCGTTCAGATCTGTTTCATACAGTAGAAGTAGCTTTTTGAATCATCCAACCTAGAAACTTTGTTTGGCTTGTGTCACGTTACAGATAGCGAATCCTCACCTCAGTCACACGGCTGCAATGTGCAAGATGCCTAAGCCCAATGCTCAGCAAGTTAACATCCTGAATCAAGGAACAGAAGATGAATTGGTAAGTTTTCTGCGAAGAAGGTGTGAATATTGAATGAAATAGAAGACAATCTGATCATCATCGAACAACAAGAGTATATCGTCTAGATGTACTGTTTATTTCTGACAGTCATAAAAACAAATTGTTGTCATGATTTAGTAAGTTTAGAAATTGTGTTAATTGTATTGTGATATTTTTTTTTCTCATTGAACTCACAAAAATTACAGGTAAATTTACCTCGAATCAAGCATAGTTGGGGGGATTGTTCTTTCTCATACATGGGCCCAAAACTTTGAAACAACCTTCTAATATCTCTATGGGTGCGTTCGAGCGCTCTCCTAAAGCGAACTGTACCGTACCGTACCCGCGCCAGAGGAGCATTCGAACGCTCCTAAAGTGTACCGTACCTCACTGTACCGAGCCAAAAGTGGACCACTTCCCGATGTGCTCCAAAAGCGTACCAAAGCGTACCAAAAGTTCGTTGTAAAGCATGCGCGTATCATGCGCATACGTCACAATGCAAAAACATCATTCTTTAGTTCAGTTCGCTTTAGTTCAGTTCGTTTTGGTTCGCTTTAGAGCGCTCGAACGCACCCTATGACATGCATCTTCAATTGATGCTTTCAAAAAGAACCTCAAAACCTACCTTTTTAATTCAAATTGACATTTGTTTACATACTATTTTTCATACTAGATATATGTATATGTACGTACATGTAGGCCTTTATTGTTTGTTTGCTTATGGTTATTTATATCTTCTATGATACTCTGTTGTAACGCAATATTCTGTTCCACAGCACCATGAGTATCTTTTTAGGTAGAATGTGTGCTTTATATAAAGAGTCTCTCTATTATTATTTTTTTTCCATACTTCCCTGTTTCATTGAGACCACCTCTAACTACCGGTAGTATAAAAAAGGAGAGACTTTCTTATGTCCCCCACCCATTTTCCCATACCTTTCAACACTGCCCTACCCTTGTTAGCATACATGCACGGATGCACACACTCACACACATTTGGCAAGTGGTGGGGGACTCAGTATCATAGATGGGGGGAGGGATTGCCCCCCAAAATGAATACAATATTTCTTTCTTTATAATGTTATATTAAAGGTAGGGAATTCCATTTGCATGCCTTAAATGAAGAGTTGTATAAATACAGTGAAGTATGTTGAAGAGAGTATTATTTTAGAAAATCCCATAAAGTATTGAAAGTGGAAGGTAACACTTAGTACATTTTTATTGACTGTTAGATTTTGAATTGTTTTTTTTTTTTTTTTTTTCGGGGCTCACCGTAAATTCCAGTACATTACTAGGCTACCTTTGCAGACCCATGCACTGCATGTGTGTCCATCATGTATATTTTGTGAAGAAAGTTCATCAAAACTTACAAACATTTCTATATACATTCTTGCCACACACTCTATATGTTATTACATCAGCTCTTATACTTTTAGATTTGTGTTTATAGATCAAAAAATACAGAAGACTGCAACAAAAAGGCTTAAGTGTGGCTGACACACAGAACTACTGCGTAGTTGAGTTTTGTGCATTATTCAAATTGTAGAGAACTGTTGACTTCCAAATTTCTCGACAGTGGCCTAAACAAGTCCCCTGAGGTTCATATTTAATGTTTTGCTGCATTTTGGGAGGTCTGTAAAAGGTATCCCCTACCTTTAAAGCATTGTACAAATATATCATGTTTTAGGCCATGGGATACAATTTGTCTTTTGACATAAAAATTGTAAATCAAGCTTGTCTGTCTCCTTGTGTCACAAGGAGATAAAACTCACTTGTATCGATCAGTCCACAAGCTACTGACATACTATCTCTGAACTTCAATAATTCATTCAGTCAAACATTTGTTTGTTTAAATGTCAGTTACAATGAACAATAAATCAATTTACATATGAAATGTCTTCTTTTTTTTTAATGTAATTTTTCATACTCCCCCTTTCTACCTGAATTGCTTTAAATTTGTCTATGATAGCAATGCCAAGGATTTAAACGCAGCATCCCCAAAGTGGCCTTGTCTGTTCTTCTATCCATCTTGTCTGTCGGAGTCCTTCAGCTCGTCTTCTACTGGAAACCAGAGTGGGGTCTGTGGTGTACATCATCGCCATGTGATCTTTCTAGCGCCACCAAAGTGCTTCTCACTGTAAGCTCCGAGAAAATTTACCACTTGACCAAAGATGCTCACTTCATGATGTGCCACAAAAAATGTCTAAACACAATCATGTATCACACATGCATTGTCACATTTAGCTTGTATATATATTTCAATAGTTGATACAAAGTTTTTTTGATATATGATTGAAGGATAAATGCACAGATTTGCAAGTCATTAGAAATAAATGCTAAAGACTATGAATGTCTCTTCATATTGCCCAGCATGACAGCCTTGTCGATCTTGGTTCAAAGATGGTGATTGCCAGGAAAGTGTGAAATGGAATTCATAAAAAGGGCATTCAGTTGCTAGGTTGGTAGAGACAACCTTCTTGTGCCCACATGCAAAATATGATGCCAGTATGGTGTTGAAGCTTGCCACAATATCTTATCCCGAGCGAAAGCAGCTTCAAGCATAGCCAATCAAAGATGAACAGTTCAGAGGAACATATGTAGAGAAAATATCAAGAGTAGAGACTGATCAACACTTGGTACAGATGCTGAGTTTACTGATTTCAATCTGGTGGCCCAAACCAGTGATGTCTTATTTTGTAGTTTTAATAGAATTCATGTCCCTAAACTTATGAACCTTCTGGTACTCACTGTAAACAAATTAGAATTCAAATGAGGTGCTCGCTACTCATGAATATTCATACAGATGAATGACATGGTGATTATGTAAATTAGTTTTGCATAGATTGTGGGAATTAGTATGTGATTCACACACTTTACCCCAAACCACCCTCACATCATATTCTTCCCTTTTCCTGCCCTACCTATCTTGGTCTGTGTGTATGTGTATACTGTAAAACAATATTTTTTGCGGAGTGAAATATTCGCAAATTGTAGCCGACAGCCTTTTTCTAGGCATGAAATTTTTGCAAGATGTCTCTAACATTCAATGCATATAGTGTAGACAAGAACTTTTGCATGCATTTTAATTTTGAGAATCTTGGCTCTCGCGAAATTCACAAAATTAAAATGCATGCAAGCATTCCTCATTACACAGTATTTCTTTCTCACCACCCCCTTCCCCTCTGCACCCCCCCATCTCTCTCTCTCTCTCTCTCTCTTCACTTTTGACTCATAGAATCAATATGGCCAATGTGAAGTAGCAGAGGTCAAATCTCGCCCCATGTGTGATGACATGCTGCAGTGCCTTCATCCAACAAGGTATTTCAAAAAGTCACATTACATTGTATTTGTTATTTCTAAAATACTTTTATCTGTAGTCTGTATTTCTGAAAGACGCATGATTTGTTATTTCTAAAATACTTTTATCTGTAGTCTGTATTTCTGAAAGACGCATGATGTGCATTGTTATGTATGGCTATATCTAAAAATAATGATTTTTGTGTCACAGTTTACCTGATGCATTGTCCAATAAAATGCTCCAGAAAGTGTATATGTACACATTCATTCAAAATATATAATCAATCACGCTTGTAAACCTTGCGCTTTTAGTCAGGCACAATGTACGTTGCATTCTTCATATTTTATTACCCAATCACACTGTTCATAGAGTGGGCTTGTATTTTAGCATTGTTTGTTCCATTTGTAGCACATGTGTATAGTACTGTATGCGCTGTTATTTTCGTGTACAGATATTTTTGCGGTTGATGAGGTCGTAGACATTTTTGCGAGATGTTGTTTTCGCGAATCGACGCCGATGCTTACTTTAATGCTCTATTAACTAAGCGGATGGAGACTATTTCGTGTGTTGTTATATTTGCGATCCAACTGTGATTCGCGAAATTCACGAAAATTAAACCCTCGCGAAAATAACAGCTTATACAGTATGCATGGATGGATATAGGCTGACTGTCATTGCTTCCAAAGTCATAGCATGATACATAATCACAAGGATCGACTCAAACGACCAGCCGTCCAATCATATGCACTCATTTCAAAATATTTCAAAGCACAGTCAATACCAACATATCCCTCTTGATGTATGTCATGCCTCCATGCGATATTCAAAATCATATAATATGGTTCAAGTTTTAGCATAATTCAACGAACAGAATATTTTTCTCCCACTAAAGATGACTAAGCAGCTTAACCTTATACAGCCCGTTTCATTTGTAGCTGGAAGTTGATTTTGATTCATTATGATTGTAATGTATGAAGATGTCTTGGTAATTTCATATGTAGAGTACCTGTGAAGTTAATATTTGATTTGATATTGCAATACATTGAAAGTATTTAGACAAGCTGCAGTATATTTAACTGGAAATAATCCAAATTATAATCACACCTGTTCACATTATATGTAAAATAAATTGATACATTCCTGACACATGTTATGTCAATCTTTACAACAACAACAACATAAAAAATAACCAATGATACGATGATACTAATTGCAGATAGTGTTTTACTTGGGGTAGAGTTCTCAATGACACTGTTGTTTTTGGATAGCATTTAAAATTCCTCTATTTGATGCCTATCCATTTGATAGAAATTTAAGAGGAAAAAACCTGTGGTAGCAGGAATAGGCAAAATACGACAGTACGAAACAAAACTATGATGCTGTAGAACAGCAATAGCTGGCTGTTTGATTTGTCTACCTTACCCCAAAAGTGCAGTGCAATTGTGCAATTAATTTTGTTTCCATGTTTGACAACTTTCATCTAATATCGCTCGTGCTTTGTGTACCTTCCAACAGCTGTGCAAGTCCCGTATTCCCCAGCTGTTTCTCTGTTTATTGAAAAATATACTTTTTTTTTCTTTTTTTTAGGGGGGAGTTGGGGTGTTTTTGTTATTGCTTTTGCTTCTTTTTTCCCATGGTGTCTCCAGCATAATTTCCCCTCACAGAACCAGCCACACCTGGCGTGGTCGATTTCTCCTCAAATTTACACAAAATAAGAAGCCAAATGTGGAGCAGCTTAGTGCAACTTCAAGTCATTTTCATCATAACTCTACCTCAGATAACTACAACAGTGCAATGAAATTGGATGTGTAGGGTAACATCATGGAGGCAAGTGTACTTACTATATGGCGCAGTAAGGGTTAAGCAAACCCAAAGATTAAAAAATTAAATATCTACTTTCAAAAATATTACAAAGTGCATGCATCTGTGGCAGCTGGTATTAAAAAACAAAACAAAACAAAGAGCAACAACAAAAACAACAAATGAAGAAAACACATTGCTGCAATCAGTTGTTTTTATCAATCAAATCCCCCTGGGCCCACTTGAGCACTTTCATTGTTGACCAGCACAGATTTCTGCTAATTAAGTGTAGTGAATAGAGATTACATAATCCCGCTAATCCCTGTTGTGCCACCACAGGCTTCCTGTTGGACTGGGGCATTGTTACACCAGAGTGGGCTGGCTACCATAAGATACATTCAGACCAAATTTTGAGGAATTACTGTATTAAACTTATTACTGCTGCATATTAAGTTGACATGTGTGGCAAGTGGCAGCTCAGTGCCTAAGCACAAAGGGTTAGTATATGGTGGTTATCACACAGACTATTACACTTGTCCCAATTGTAACATTGATACCAGATTTTGATATGAAAATGTAGTTTTGCCGGTCATGGACGACCATGTCTTACCATTAAAGAAAAAAATATCATAGTTACAAACTCACCAACAAGCAAAGGTAATAAGATATTTGGAACGAGGCGTGTAGATGACCAGAAGCAAAAGGATTGGTTGCAATAGGCATATTTGTTAACTAACATGAAGTAACTTGATGCAATTGATGAGAAGGATGAAACATTTCAGACATCCAAACAGAAATGCCCAGCTGATGTTGTTTCGCTCATGTCAGTCTTTCACTGTGAAAATCCAGATATATCCAAGTCAAACTGATAAAAGAATGAGTTTACATAAGATTGGACATAAAGTGGGAAGTTGCAGAAGTTGGCATATTTATGCAGATCGTTGATACTTTTTAAATGTATAAATTCTAAAAGGTTATTATATCACTGCCTCGCATCCTTCCCATTTGCTTTTGCACAGATTGATTAAGGGAATTGTTGTTTTTTTTTTTTTTAAACAATAACTCGGTGACTACACCCCTCCCATTTCTAAGTAATCATTGTAACATTGATCCTCCAAAATATTTGTGGACAATATAGTTTTCCTTCTCTGTTTATGCCAAAGCAAAACAAAAACAAAACAAAAATCACAAAATTCAGTGAAGATTTTTATGCAACACAGAAAATTCTGACGCTGTGAGATTGTGGCAGCTACGATCCAACGCTGCATGCTGGCACTGGTCCGACGGTCCCTGACCAGTAAAAATCACTGTCGGACCAGTGACTTTTTCAGGAATGGACCAGTAAAAAATGTAAAAACTGGGTACCTGCTGCCACTGGTCGGAAAGAAAGGTCTGACCAGTAGAATAAATGGGTTAGTGTGCAGCCCTGGCTAATCTGTATTTTTTTATTTTGACCACTGATCTTGGAAAACATGGGAATCTGTAGCCAAAAATATGCCAAAACTACAACAAAAAACAAAACAAAACAAAATTCAGTGAAGATTTTTATGCTGCATAGAAAATTCTGATGCTGTGAAATTGTGGCAGCTAATCTGTATTTTTTATTTTGACCACTGACGTTGTAAACATATTAATCTGTAGAAAGGAAATGCTTTCATCATTGCTCTTTAAATTTGATGACACTGTCTTTGATTAGATTTATTTGGTTGCACTCTGTGGCAGTCAACCTGAGCACAAGATGGATTTTCACTCTGATAGCATAAAGTTCATTATATAAAGCCTAAATAGATCCTTGTCATTTGATTGGTTGTTTGACATTGATCATTCGTCCCATTTCACTACGACGTCATCATTCGTGTAATTGTGGCTCCATTTACCGTGCAATTTTGGATCCATGCGATATGCTCCATTGCACACACACCGAGAGCCCGGTACACTACTAATGTAAGATGCTTGCATTTGCAGTGTGTATGCGTTCAGTGAGCACTCTCTCGATCTCAGATCCCGCACATTCACTCTTGTTTCAAAAGTCATAAAACATCAAATGTTGATGACAAGGATCTATTTTAGGTGTTATATATAAAACAAATAATAAATGTTTTTCATTCGTGCAATGGACAGAATATTTTATTCGATGAGAGATGAAATTTTTTATCATTCAATGAGGCGCAGCCTCGATGAATGGATCATTTCATCTTTCAGCTCATGAAATATTCTCTCCATTGCACTCATAATCATTCATTATTTGTATACCATGGCTCATGCACCTCATGCTTTTGTGTCTAGAAGTACAGCTTGCACTATTATGGACTGCATTGATGTCAATCACATGCAATATTAATTTATTTGGCTGTATGATATTACATGATATCTTCGCAAGGATTAATGTTTAGTTTTGCTTTCCATTTCTCATTTCCTTTACCCACAATTCCCTTGCTTCCCCTTAAATTTTATCCCCCCCCCCCCCAACCCTTTGGTCAAAATCTGTTTTATACCCCAAAACTTGATATGTGCTCCTGATATTAATGTTATGTGTTCTGTGAATGTGGTGCTACATTCTACATTTTTCCATCATGATTGCTTTTATTTTATTTTAATTTTGCTCGATGTACAATCCATTTGCTCATTTGCAAATTCCTCCTGTTTTCCCCACATTTATTTTCTTTCTTATTCTGCATGGCTGTCTGACTACAATGTTTGGAATCATCGCTTCGCTGCTTTGCTGCCACAATCTGCAATACCTGCTGGGTATTTCCTGCACTATGCACTCCCTTGTGGAAAAACTCCTAATGGCTACACAAACGAAATTAACATCTTGCCTATATACCTTTGGACCAACATACAAATGTAACACCATGATAAAAATGTATGTTGTGTGCACACACATGTTTATGACTGTTTTCCTCCTTTTGTTATTGTTATTTCTCTGCTGTTTGTCTTTGATACATTTGCATGCTGCAATGAAATTATTGCTCAATAAATATGCACACATTAATCCTTAATTGTATGCCTTCTACTCTAAAAATCCTGTTGGATTTCTTTCTTTGTGATGTATTTTTTTTTTTGGTTACATTACCCTAAACGATTTCATTTCATCACTTCATCCTTTACACTTTACATGCAACTCTTATTGCATGTGTGATGTTTTGTCATTTTCTATGTGTCCTATATGTCTAAACATAACCTATTGATAATTTTTATTCATTTTATGACACACTGCCTTACTCATCCATCTCTCCGCGTCACTTTGCACTGTTTACCAACTGGGTTTCCCCTGCCCGCATCTTCCACCCCCACACACCCCCCACACCTGGCAACTGCATGCCCACACCCCCCACACCCGGCAACTGCATCCCCATCACACAAAACACACACACACACTCACATGCTCACACACACACAGTGCCATGTCTCAGCCCACTCCCAACCTGCCAGAGACTGTTGTGCCAGGCACAAACGAACTCAGCGTTTTCTATAGCACCAGCACAGAGCGCGGCGCGGAGCCCATCACGGCGCCAGATGCCACCACCGCCGCTGTCGTCGGGAACAGTGAAGGGACCAAGAACGGACGCCACGCCCACCTGTGGTCACACTCAAGTTGGGATTCAGAAGATGAGATGGATGACACAAGAGCTCTTCTGAGGGTTAAGCAGAAGGAGGTGAGTCACAGACTAGATCACTTTGAGAAAACTAGCAGCCCTTGAGCCCACTGCACACTATACGATCTGACCGGTCGTACGACTGTAAGACCGGAAGTGTGACATCACCACCCTTGCCAGTTTCCAGTCATACGACTGGGTCTTTAGTGCCAGTCGTAGAGATTAGACATGTTGAATTTCCACGACCAGTCGCGGGCTTTCAGCCAATCAAGATACAGTAAAATGCAAGCGCACACAGTGCTCACGGTGTCCGCTTACAAATACGAATTGGTAAAATGTACTGAAGGCAGAACAGTCGTAAGCCTACTCATAAGGTCAGGTCTTATAGTGTGCGTTGGCAGGTCGTACGACTGGGTCTTATAGTCTTTAGGTTGTAAAGTCGTGAGTCGTATAGTGTGCGGTGGGCTTTAGGTTTCAGATCATCTCTTAAATAAGTAAATCCACCTATCTCTACAGCAAAATATCTCATTGGCCCATTCTTGCTGTACAAATGATTGAAGAGGCCACGGCGCCATGTTACCACGCATTTTCCAACAGAGATTGCCACCAAGAAGATGTGATATCATGGGCTCCACACTTGTGTGTGGTGATGTGCGTGGTATGATGGTGGCTCTATGGCTTCAGTGATTAGCCAATAAAATTATCCATGTATTTCCTGTAGAGATCAGCACTGGTTAAATTCCAGACACGCTATTATTCCTGTGATTTGGTGCTCTATTTTTTCATTCCTATTGTTTTTGTTTTTTTTATATATTGCTAAGCTAGTATTTCACAAAGTGAATTTAAATATTCTCTTTCACTTGTACCCATTGGTCATAAGCCATTTTTCTTTCAGTTTAATAACAGGATTATCAAAAGGCTGTACATTACCAAATTTGTGCCTGATCTATAAATTGGCAACGCTGTAGAAGATCGGAGTTACGCTTCCAATCTCAAATTGGTCAATCTTTGTGATTATTTCTTTTGATGTTGCGCAAATTTAGTGCATTTAACCAGTTCCATCTAACCATTAATTCTCCAATATATGATATGCAACAAAGTGCTGTGTTGCCAATTGAATGAGGAAATGATGATCATTTCAGTAGGTCAGTGATATGGCTAAATCAACTCCTCCAGATCCAAGGGTGCCGCATTCGATTCCCAAGTCTCCCTCACTGAACAGTGTTGTGTGTAAGCACTCAGTCCCCTTGTGTATCAGAAGCAAAACACTCTGTCCCTCGAATAGGACATTAACCCTTTGAGGACGAGTCCTGAATATACTCGGGCAAGTGTCTGTGGGAAATGCGTGTTGTAGCAAAATCAGTCCATCCTCGGTGGGTTAAATGGAGGTACTGTGTGTGAGTTAGCCATAACTCACACATGTAAAAGTTCCCACTTCATTCATTCTTCGTAAAGAGCACGGTTCTTACCCAGTGAAGTGGTCCTCCTACCCACCCACGCAAGAAAACGGGCAAATGATGCCGACGCCTTGCAGTTGCCCCAGGTGACCAGCAATATTCAGCAAACGATATAACCAGGCACACTGTGGCATATGCTTGAATGAATGAATGAATGAATGAATGATAATTTCAGTGATAAAATTACCCCAGGACCAAATGGATTTAATGCTCCAAGATTTTCTTATAAATGCCCTATATTCAAAATTGCTAATGGTCAGAACAAAAGGAATATAAAGAATATCAGTTGTATGTGATGACATATGTTTTTGATTCTTTGTTTGTGTTAGACAAAAAGTTTTCTGCTTTTCATCTCTTGCCATCTTTTCTTTTCTATATCATTTGTCTTCCAGAGTGATAATTGTCTGCACTTCTTTGAGCATCGGAAGTTGACCTACATATGGGATTCCCAGTCTTGTCAATACATCCGGCTATATGGGCTGGACCAAAACACCACCTGTTCAGCCATTTATGGTTTCCATGGTTACAGTCGAGACCAGCAGTGCCAAAAGTAAGTGAATGCAAAATTGCGGCATCTGCCTCTACACGGACATCTTATAGTAATGCTGGCATCTGGCTGCAACATATTGAATAGTTAAACTGCAATAAAAGAGGTTATTAGAATGTCAAGCGTGCATATTCTTATAACAAAATTTTGAATGATATTTTACAGAAACATATGTGATTTTTGTAATTTTCATGACTCAGATGTTTGCAACACACTTGACAGTTGTATTGTATCCTTTATATACCACAGAAGAAACCTTCAGTACCTCTTCATCTCAAGATAAGAAGAAGATTATGTAAAGATATTCCCAATTCAGAAATTTTGCCTATTCAGAGCCCTGTTCTACACAAGTATCGGTATCTTCCCGATTGCTCTTTGAATTCTCCCCAGGATTTGATTGGTGGATAAGGACAACACTGCATGTTAGTTAAACATGAAGTAACTTGGGATATGATATCAGTGAATTAAGAGCATGAGTGTGAGTACTTAAAAGTTAGTCTGTAAAGTAAAAGTAAGATATACGCACAAGATTGAAAATTTGATCAAAATCAGATAAGGATAAGTTTTGGTATTTTGTGCAAGTCAATGCTTGAACAGTTGATATTAAAATACAAATGAGTGAACTGATGATGTCAATACCTCGCAAATTTCCATTGACTTTCTACCAAAAAAAACAAAAACAAAACTGGTAATTTTTAATGTTTTTGCTATAAAAGTGTAAAACATAATATTATTCCTGACTGAATAACGTTAAGTAATGGTAAGCCAAATACATTAGGATTTGAGACTGGGGCATATTTGCATTTGAACAAAAGAACTGGCATTTTCTAAACTTTTGTACAAACTACCATATGTATCAAGTTGTGAGGTGTAGCAAAAAAAAAAAGCTGCTGAAAACTGCTTATCCAATAAAAGTGAGCCAATGGAGTAAAATGGAGTCAAAAGGGACCTGAGCTTTCGATCCTGGCAGAATCTTAGTCGAGAGGCAAAATGGCAAACAAGCAGGGAAAGCAATTACATACAATGTATAAGGACTTCACACAACAAGAACAGTCAGGGACAGATTGGGTACACAGAACAAAGAAAACAAAGGATAGGGTGGGAGGTCACGGGCAAGGAGTCCAACAGGTAAAGGGAGGGGATTAGAGCAGGAGGGCGGACAGACAAAAGGCAGAGGAGGGTCAGTGATGATTATGAGGATCAAGGGGTCAACCATTGAAGGAAAAGGATGAATAGGGAGGCAACATCAAAGAAGATAAGGAACACCAGAGGGATGAAGAATGGGAAAGAGTGAAAAAGCAACAGCAAGGGGAAGGAGGGGGGGGGGGGGGGGGGGGCTGAGCAAACAGTGAGTCCTGAAAGGTGTACCAGGAGAAGGCAACAAAATGAAAGTAATCAAACATATCAAAGTATATATTCACACACAGTAGTGATAATAATGATAATTATAATCGCAATAATGATAAAGATATTGATAAAAGAAATAAAATGAAGCACATATGAAAAACAGGGGGGGGGGGGGGGAGGAAACAACATCCAAAGGAGAGAAAATTGTATACATTGTATGTTGATAAGCAGGCATAGGCACGAATGTATAAACAAACAAAACCAAGTGTGTGTATGTGTGGGTGGAAATAGGCTGTATAAAAGAGACTCGGACTAGCGGAAGGAATCAACTGGGAATAAAAGGGTCTGCAATTGGAAAAAGCGCAAAGAAAGAACCAAATGAAATTAAATATTGAAAAGAGAATAATAAAAGTAATAATAAAATGTAATATATAACGTATGAAAGGTGGTTAGTCGTTTCCCTCCTGGAAGTTGTGAGGTGATAACATTATTTTATTAATTTGCACAGTCATATTGTCAGTTCAAGAACTATTTTATGAAAATTATTGAAACATCACAATTTCATATCTTCCTTAATTTTGATCCAATTTTGATAAAATGTTCACTGTTGTGCTTATAAAACTTTGTATATACTTTACTTTTTCTTGTCAGACTAACCTCTTATCCATCTAGAATTCCCCTCTGACATGTCCTCCTATATATTGTGCATTGAAGATTGAAAAGCTGATAATCCGTCTTATCTGTCCCACAGACAAACCATCTATGGCAAGAATGAGATTGAAATTGCCGTGCCATCATACCTCAAGCTTCTCATTAAAGAGGTAAGTGATGCTGATTGGCTGTTAAAGTTAGCAGTAAAATTGCAGATTAGCTACAGTAGCATTGGAAAACCAAGGAGTGTGTAGGAAGGCTGGCCAGGCTTGGATTTATACAGTGGACTCCCGTTATAACAAAGTCCTCGGGGACTGGTAGTGTCCTTTCGCTATATGGAGATTTTGCTATAACCAAACGAATAAACAATAAAAATGCATGGAGTGGATAATGTTGCCGCCTGGATTTTTACTTCGTTGCAACCGGAATTTCGTTCATGTTCGTTATAACGGGAGTGCATTGTATTCAAGAATCCTTGTACCGAACTATGTACAGCTGTATCACTGGTCCCAGTGTATTAAAGTACTGTAGTACCAGGGTACACCAACAGCTGAAAATTTTGACTGGAGTGCACTATTCCCAATGAGTGTATGCTTTGATGCACGTATTTGCTGACTGGTGCTATTTGTGGTTTACGAATGTACCCTGATTGGCAATGAATGAATCAAACCACCCGTGATTGCTTACGTTACCGGGTCTTCAAGGGTACAGCCTTTTCGTTTTGTTTTTCATCTGAATGGCAGATATATTACTTATAAACATTAATTACAACTATTTTCACTTTAAGATTCCCACTGACTCCATAAAAGAACAGCATTTGTGCAATCTCTCGCCAGATTGATGCTCTGTAATGTTACATCAATAGATGCAGCTCATGTAGCATAAAAGTAATGATATTGCTGACTCCTGCATGCACCCAGTAATGGCAATCACAGCTACATGTATGCTTGCGTGGTAATACAGCTCATCCACACCTACTGTGCCGTGATACAGTGGCCGATCCAGAGGGGAGCACACGGGGTGCGCGCCCTCTCTCTATTTTTTGTTAAAACAAAAGAAATAAAAAGACTAAATCGGGGGGGGGGGGGGGGGGGCTGGCGCCCCCTTTAATTTTGTAAAGGCGCCTTCCCTTTATGGAATTCCTTGATCCACCCCTGCTGATACTTTACTGTCGTTGATAGATTGGACTCATTCACGTATCAAGAAAATGCAAAGAAACAAGACAGTCGCACACTTAATTAAAAACCTTAAAAGGGGGCATTCCAGACATAAGTTTACATCAGGAAGTGCATAAATTGATAGTGCCTTGTACAAATGTGTGGAATTCATTGTGGTCCTTGAGCAAATAAACTAATACTCTGAAAAAATGAAAAGCATAGTATGCTGAACAAGGATAATGACATAGGAGGCTCACAATATGAAGTAATGTTGTTTTTATGTGTTTTGTGTGATACATTTGATATTTCAATAGAGCCGGTACAGAAAAAACAAAAACAAAACTAGCCTCAGACTTGGGGGGGGGGGGGGGGGAGATACTTCCCACGACAGGAGGCAAAAATACAACAAACTATGCATATGATGCGATTATAGGCGAATATTAAGACTTACCCTTTTTCTCCCTTTCACAGCTCCTGCACCCATTCTACCTGTTCCAGATCTTCAGTATTATTCTCTGGATTCTAGAGGTTTACTATGTGTACGGAGGATGTATTTTGTTTATTATTGTCATATCGCTGGGCGTGTCACTGCATGAAACAAAGAAGGTGAGATATACCATGTACTGTATTCACAGTGACACAACATTTGCTCCTGCAACAGTTGCCCCGGTGTTATTTTCTTCAAGGACTTTAATAGGGTTAGGGTTTGGGCTATGATGGGGTTTTAGGTTTAGTTTGACATGAGAATTAGGATTAGGGTTAAGGTTATGCTTGTGGGTAGAATTTATGTTTGGCTTAGCATGCAGATATTTCACGGGAGCAATAGTCACAGGAGCAAATGTTATCCAAATTCACATCCAACAATTCGGTGCCTGAAATGAAGACACTACTCAGTCAGTACTGCTCTTAAAACTGGACTACTACTACTGTTGCTGCTGCTGCTGCTGCTGGTAGTACATCTGTACTACTTCTACTACTACTAAAACTACTACTACTACTACCACTACTACTGCTACTACTACTAGCATATCTGTACTACTTCTACTACTACTAAAACTACTACTACTACCACTACTACTGCTACTACTACTACTACTACTACTACTACTACTACTGAAACTACTACTACTATTACCGTACTATTACTACTACAACTACTACTACTACTACTACTACTACTACTACTACTACTACTACTACTACTACTACTACTACTACTCAGTGGCAGATGGGGGGGGGGGGGGGGCACCAGGCACGCGCCCCCTCTTTCTTTGTTGTTAAAACAAAAGAAATGAAAAGAAAAAAGTGATATGAAACTCGGTATTGGAAGGAACACCAGAAATATTGTTTGCACCCTCCCCCCCCCCCCACTTCCCCCCCACTTTACGGAAATCCTGGATCCGCCCCTGCTACTACTACTGTAAAAGTGGATATTTTCGCGCGACTAATTTTTCGCGCTCGGCCGGGTAAGAAGAGTTTCGCATGTTTTTAATTCCGCTGAATCCAGACATCAACTACTGGAACATATTGCAAGCAAAAATATTCGCGTGCTTTTATTTTCGCTCTGATTTCAGATTGCGCAAAATGCGCGAAAATTTCCACTTTTACAGTACTGTGTACCAGTACAATTCATAGTCACAATATGTTACAAATGCACTCTTGCAGAAGTCACCAATTATAGGCAATAATCATTTGGCACATTTAATGTTGTTGTAAGTGCATTTTAGCATCATAACATGAAATCAGCACTGTGCCTACATGTATCAATCAAAGAGGAATGCCATGTGTGGCATGTTTGAATGTATGAGTAGATTATTGTATGTTTGTTGCATACAGCATTCCCTAATGCTATATTTTATTATCTGCAAGCATATGTTTGTTCCCCTCTGCCTGCACATGTTGTGACCCTTGTTGTTTGTCAAATTTGCAGCAAGCTCAGGATTTACATGACATGGTCTCTCACGAATCAATGGTCACAGTGTGCAGAGTTTATGGGGGTAAGAGAATCTTTTATGACAATTTTTTTTTCTCTGTGTATTCATTATTGTCATCAAAATAGTTTCGTTAACTCTATATGTGCCACATTCGCACACCCGACTCAGTCGACTGCGTGCCAAGTTCGCACATTCTGCTCAAATGCATAAACCCGCCCAAAACGACTGATTAATCGTCATATGCCACTGAACAATTAAAGCGTTTCTCACAATTCCAATCTTGTCACATGTGCGCTTCTATGCGGTTTAATTGACTATGAAGCAGTATTCTAGTGGATTTGCTAGTAAATTTCTGCCACTGTTTTGTTTGCAAAAATCATGGCTCTATACTAATGTAGCTACTGGTCATTTGAAAGAAAAATAGTCATAGATTTGCTAGGCAATATACGTATACTTATAGGATGAGGCAATATACGTATACTTATAGGATGAGGCAATATACGTATACTTATAGGATGAAGCAATTTTTTTTTTTAATTGAGTGTTCTTTCTGATGGTAAAAGTTGGTAAATATGTTATAATTAATTTTTAAAAAATGATTCTTGTTAAGCCCATATTATTATTCATCTCACTTCCCCCATTCTCCCCTCCTTTCATTTGAATCTTATTATTCTGATCCATTCTTCTTTTCTCTCTCTTTCTTTGTAATATCAGAAGAGGCAATCAATTCGAGTGAAGTTGTTCCTGGCGATGTGATTATCATCCCTCCACATGGTTGCATCATGAGCTGCGACGCGGCTCTCATCAGCGGAAACTGCATTGTTAATGAGAGCATGCTGACAGGTAGGTGTTACCCACTGCCAGAGGTCCAGTTCACATGCACCCGAAATCAAGTTTGACAAATTTGAGTTTTGAATTTGGAAAATCAGTTTTTAAAACAGTGCAAAAACTGTGAATTCTTTGTGGACACACACACACAAAATGGTTAACTCTGGCATGTGTGAATGGCATGTGAAGGAATCATAAATTTTGTTTAGTCCCATTATTAAAGCAACTCTCCATACTGATGTGCCCTGGGTCATGTTCATGTCATTGTGTAGGTATGCACAATCTGGAGATTCAGAGCATATTCAAATCCTTGCAAAATATTTTTATAATTTTCCTTTTTGCTATTCAGCATATTTTCATATTTCAAGCAGAATTAAAGAGCACATCACTTACCTCTTTCAGAATGCGGGGGGAACATTATTACAATATCACCCTTAACATGTGTCAGTAACAAGTTGAGGGAATATCTGCTTTTCTTGGAAAAATTAGCAATTTATACCTTTTGAATGGATTGTCACACCAATATTTGGATGAACTTGTCTGTTAATCTTCAATCATTGGTATTTTTATTTTCTGTTTTGATTGCTTTTAACCAGGGGAGAGTGTGCCAGTCACCAAAACGCCCCTCCCACATCCCCCTCCAATGGAAGGGGAGAAAGCACAGTACTACAGCCCGGATGACCACAAGAGACATACGCTCTTCTGTGGTACCAAGATCATTCAGACCAGGTATTACGGCTCAGAGCGGGTCCGAGCCGTCGTCGTTAGGACAGGTGAGGAATAGAAAGAGAGAAAGATAAGAAGATGATATGTGAGATACTGATAAATCAATTGAAATGTATGCGACTGAAGATTAAAGATAAACAGCAGAGACTCCAACCCCAAAGCTCCTTCTGATCTGGAGATTCTCCCACCTGAAATCCCTGGCAAGCTGGAGACTCCAATTTGATGAGCGTGAAGTCCCTGAATGCTGTCGGGGTCAAAAGCCCAATTAAAGGTCCTGAAAGATCTGGGCCCTTGTGGTTCTAGATGCTCTCTAATGCTATCTCAGGCTTATTTTTCAACATACGATGGCACTAAAAATCATATATTTTGGCTCAATAAAACTTCATTTCGTATAATTTTTTTTTTTTTTTTTTAAGTGCTTGGGCGGGAGAAAGATCATTTCAAGTGAGAAAAAATACATCGTAGAGCCAGGGTGGGAGAAATTAAATCTCAAGCGGGAGAACGGGAGATTTTGCAAAAAAGGACTTTCGGTGAGAGATCTCCCGTCGAAAACGGGAGAGTTTGAGTCTCTGAAACAGGTGGTTTGATAGACATAAACAAACAAAAAAAATGTGACACTTCACAAATAATATGTATGAAATATAAACTGATAATCAGTGCACATATTGATCGCATGTTTGTTCAATTTCACTTGCAGTAGTGTTGGCTGCCTGGGTCCAGAACAGAATAATAATGTCCATATACAATCAACTTCCATGGCAGTTTCTTCACCAAACCATAGTTCAAAGGTTGGATTACTACACCCTGTTTGCTTTGTGCTATGCACCTATAATATTGCACTGGCAGATGTTCATTGTAAAGATTGCATCAAATTTCTTTTCTTCTCTTTTCTTTGCTTTTTTTCTTAACCATCTCATAGGCTTTGCAACTCTCAAGGGTGACCTCGTGCGGTCCATTCTGTATCCCAAACCTGTTGGATTCAAATTCTATCAAGACTCACTGAAATTCATCGGAATTCTAAGCATGTTGGGTGAGTTTCAATAGTTAAAGGGATAGTATAGTATTGGTGGAGATGAGAATTGGGCTTTAAACTTTTTGTGAGATACCACGAAATCACTTATGAAATGGTACAGAGCATACTATTCTAAGAGGAATTCAAAGTTTATTTGAAGAAAAATCGGTTTTGTAATGGCTGAGACATCCATGAACAAAGTGAAACAAAGCAATCATAATAAAAGGTGGATCCCACCTTTTATTAGGATCGCTCGGTTTTGGATATCTCGGCCATTTCAAAGCTAATTTTCATCAAAAAAAACATTGAATTCCTCTTGAAATTGCATGCTCTTCACATTTCATAAGAGATTCTCATTATCTCACCAAGAAATGTATAAAAACCTGAAGATGGGTCTCAACCGAAACCATACAATCCCTTTAACAAGCATCTATGATGGTTACAGCAGCCCAGTAGCCTAGTAGCCCAGCAGTAGCCCTGACGCTGTACCTTCCCTGTCACCAGTCCTTTCTCGAAATGGCTTCCTCCCACTTCTTCTTCTTCTCGTATGGCACAATTTGTCCGGTTGATACCATTTTGCTGACTATTGTTAGTCACCTTGGGTGCACAACGTGGGGTTGGCATCACTTTCAGGTTTTTGTAGAGCCCACCAGAGGTGAGGAGAAACTAAGGGTTTGCCTGCGGCTTCTGTCCGTCCATCTGTCCATCCGTCCATTGTCCGTCCATCCGTCATCCGTCTGTCATCCGTCCGTAACGCTACAAAAACTTGAATAACTCTCTACTGAGGACTTTAATTTCAATCAAACTTGGAAGGAAGAGTGATTATTCAGAGTTACACATTTTACCAAACATGAAGGTCACCTCAAGGTCAAAGGTCAGGCAGGGGTCAGTGAACTTTAGGGCCCAATGTTAAGTTTTTATGGCACGTTTCGATTATGGCCTATAACTTTTGATGTATATGTCCGTTTGTGACCAAACTTGGATGGTAGATGTTAGAGAGAAATATTTTGGCACTTGCCTTGTTCTTTTGTGGGTTGGTTTGGATTTCCTCCCATTGAAAAAGCCACATGTAGAGATTGTTTACCTGAATAAGTTTGAGTTTGAGCTTGATTTTTTACTTGGTTGTTTTTTTATTTGGTTTTTCACTGAAATTGACTAAATATTGTAACCTTTCACATGAATTTTGAATATAAAATATAGTGTTGTTTTGTTTTTCTTTGTCAACCATGCATGAACCATTTGATTCAATTCCTTGCATTTTTGTTGATTCATTTCAAAATTTCTATTATTTTGTTAAATTCATGAAGTGTTTGACAGATCTTGGAAGTGGCTCAAGGTATCTTCATGAAAGTTAGTGCATGTATAATGTATGTCCATCAGTGATTCTCTTGAAAATTTTTGGGTCATGAGGTCAAAGATCAAGGGTCAAATGTCCAGTTTAAATGCTTAAATTACACTTTTTATTGCTGAAGTTACTCTCTTTTTTCTTTCCTTGTAAACGACCTAGTGTATTTAGTCAAATTAAACTTTTATTAGACATGCATTACCACATAATAATTTTGTAGAGAAAGATTGGGCCGTTGGGTCAGAGGTCATGTGAAAATGGTAGAATTCCACTTTTTCCCATATAATGAAAATTGCGCAAAGTATTGTCATGAAAACAGTGTACTGTATACGCTATATATTTCGCGAGGGTTTTATTTTCACGAATTTCGCGAGTCGGGAGCTATTCGCGAAATTAACAACACGCGAAAATATCACCTTCCAAAATGAATCCGTTGCCTTGATGATACAAACATTTCAGTACTAGTACCACGTCACGGCTTACCGAACAGACCATGACTGGCCAAGCTTGTTTATGTACATAGCACGTCCACGTCTAACTACTACACTAGAGATACACAGCCCAGTCGCTGTAAGTAGCATTCGCACAGCACAACGGCGTCTGGGGGTGGTCGGGCTAGTCCACGTCTACTTACGAATACTGTAGAGCCAATCCATTATCGCAACCCCTCGTCAGAAATCTAGCGCGATGGACTTAACCACTTCAAAAATGTTGAATTCTAACTTACTAGTTCACAGAGTTTTTTAAGTTTTTTTCATGCAGTGTATAACTAGTATCATTCTTATTTGCTAGTAAGTTGAAAATTCACACTTTCTTTGCCACTTCATATTTTCTCTGGTCCCCCAATCGCGAATTTAACCACTTGCGAAAATGTGTGACAGCGGCAATTCGCGAAAATTTATGTACGCGAAAATTATAGCGTATACAGTATGTGTATTACTACAGAGGTTGTGATGATTTGTCAATTAATCAAAACTGTCCTCTACATTGGCACATTGAATCTATCCAAATACAATTTAAGGTTATGAAACTATAACTTATTACCCACATCCTACAGAAAGCCCCATCCGATTTGGTTCAGTGGTTAAGGAGAAATGAGGATGTTTGTAGAGCATGTCAGGAATCTCTTCTCTCCAAGTTCGGTCCATTGTGTTTACACATTGATATGCAGTTCTAAGTGCATCCAAGTGCTAAACGTGGAAGAAACAGACCCATGACATGCTTTCCAACAATCCACATTTCTCTGTGACCACTTTACCAAATTGAATGGTGTTTTCTGCAAAATAGAGGTAAGATGTTATACAAGACCAGGAAATAGCATTCAGACAGTTTCATCATATGAGAAGTTATCAGTGCAAAAATCTGATTGTAATTTTTTAGGGGGGACAGACTGTATTGTAGAATGATTGGGAGGAGGATGCAATACAGGAGGGGCGTGCCAGTTGCCATAGCAACATTTCTTGTTTTTAATGTCTGTTTGTACCATTTTGTGTGTAGTGCCAAATAATTGCCACCATGACCTTTGTCTTCCAACAGGAGTCGTAGGGATTGTCTACACCGTCATCGTCCTTTCCCGCTTCCCGAACGTGAGTTTGATTCGTCAGATCCATTGATACTTTCTCTGACAGAGAGGGAAAATATTAAATTTAACTATAGTTTGTGATTTTTCTGTAGCATAGAATTGTTTCTATACAGCACTGTGTCATGGTAGTATTATTTATCAGACAGATTAACCATCGTCTTTCTATTAAAATAAAGGAAGTACAATGTCAGTCTGGTTTTGGGTCAAATTGAATTCTTGATTTCTTCCCGACTCTGTATCATATGCAACTCTCTTGAATCACGTTGAGCTATCCATTAAGTTATGCTTGAAATCTCAGTATTTTATATCTTTTATGAGTGACACATCATTATCATTGATTCTGAAACAAAAGCATCAGTGAATTAATGGCACAAGAAAAACTAGGAAGCTAAATTTTGAGGATGAAACAATGTGATTGAAAAATATGATGCTGAATTAAATGACTGCTGTGCTGCAGTGCAAGTGCTTGCAAGAGGTTTAAGTTTTATCTCCATTTTTCTCATGGAAAAAAGAGGATGGGAGGCTTATTAATGTATGTGCACAGGGTGTGGCCAGTATTCTCACTATGTTAGGCCTATCTACAACATCTGTATGTATCTGGAGTCAGTGGATGTGGAACTAATACAAAATTAAGGAGTTTGAGGAAAATGGGGTGATCTGTTCAAAACTATGAAGTTGTTTTTTTTCAACAAGTATTTTGCCAAATTATGTACTGTTGTTGGTGCATGAGAAGGCTGCAACACTCTTTTATGTTACAATAGTACAACAGTAGGCGTTTTCACATCACCCCGATGTTTCGAAATAGCGCGCTATTTTCTGACTTGGGAAATTAACCCGATCACAAAATAGTGCGCTATTTTATAATTTGAATACAAATTAGCGCACTAATTGATCGAGAAAATTTCTCGAGTCCAACTCGGGAAATTTCCAAAATAGCAGGATAATTAATGCGAACTAGCGCGCTACCTGATAATGTTCGGGCTGATGTGAATTGGAAATGAAATAGCGCACTAATTTGCGCTCACGAAAAATATCTCGAGCTTGGATTTTTATTGGGCTGATGTGAAAACGCCTAATAGGAAACTTTCTTGTTTTGTTTTGTTTTATTAAAAGCACATATCCCTTGACTTGTCACTGACATTTGTCATGGGCATTGGTTCTCCAGTCTTCAGGAGGTGGTAAAGTCAAGTGCTCTTTTACAATACCAGAAAAATGAACTTTGCGCTTGTATTTCTAACATAATGTTTAACTTTGCCTACCTCAATGTCGTGATGGTGCAGACGGAGATATCTGACATCATTTACAAGGCCCTGGACATCATCACGGTGACGGTCCCACCTTCCCTACCGGCGGCCATGACCGTGGGGACGGCCTACGCCCAACACCGCCTCAAGAAGGCTAAAGTTTTCTGCATCAGCCCCGAGAGGATCAACATCTGTGGGAAGGTCAAGCTCGTCTGCTTCGACAAGGTAGCCCCCGTCCTCTGCTCATTGCCTTTAGCTTTCCTCTCCATAAGCCTTTATCAATGTCCCTCACACTGCTGTGAGCTCCAACGATCACCAGGTGGCCAAATTTTTGTGCATGCCAGCAGTTGAACCTGTCTATGGCAGCCACCCAAGGGAGAAAAAGAAAGAGGCCATTAAAGACAGGTGGCCACTATAGACTGGGTCTTAAACGTGGCTTTTCTCTCAGGGGGAACTTGTTATAGATGCCGTATATCATGTGGTCACTATAGACAGGTGGCCACTAAGACAGGTTTGGCTTTACTGTTAAAGCCGTAACCATGAAATGATGAACTTTCATACCATGTATCCTTGCGTATCGAGGTTGTGGAATCGAGAGAATGACTTCAAAGAATGATGATGTTTAATTGAAATATGCAAGGAATGTGATGATGCGTATGAAATGATAATGTGGATGATTTCATCGGGATGAAGAAGGAGAATGTGATGATTATGACCTAATAGCAGGTGGAGCCTATAAACGTGAACATTTTGTCTTTCTACCGTAGACTGGCACCCTAACGGAGGACTCGCTTGACATGTGGGGCGTAGTGCCTGTGGAAAAGAAGATGTTTCTCCCACCCGTCAAGACCGCTTCCACCTTACCACGGGGTCCATTCCTTGCCGCCATGGCAACATGCCACTCCCTAACCCGCATCGAGGGCGAACTGGTAGGAGACCCGCTGGACCTGAAGATGTTTGAAGCCACGGAATGGGTGAGATTTTGTCCTTTAAGGAAGTCCTCTAAGTTGTAATACCATTCAAATATATTCCTCTATGCAGAAGAGGTGTTATGCGTCAAATATGGTCAAACTGTTTATACCCTATATGGGCATCTTATGATGTCAGCGAGGGTTTCCTTCTTCGTTCTTTTTTTTTTTGTGCGGGAATAAAGAATTTAGAGACCTGAACGTCCTGCACACACAGCGGCCGCAGATAAGAAGATCTTGCAAGGATGCGCTAGATACAGAGAACATTGCTACAGTTTCCAAGTGCAGATTTCCACTTGCATGTTGAACACTTTGTCGCAATACTGTAAATGCTGTTATTTTCTTGTACAGATATTTTCACGAATGAGGAGGTGACAGACATATTTGCGAGATGTTGTTTTCGTGATTTTACACCAAAGCATCATACCAGGGCATGCTACTTTACTGTTGCTACTTTATTTTCGCATTTTCTTAAATTCGCGGCCCAACAGTGATTCATGAAATTCGCGAAAATTAAACCCCATCGAAAATAACAGCTATTACATCAAAGGGATTGCTTGCCTACTAGATTGATTGTTTGTTTGTCCCATCTTTGCCGCCTGGCAGGAACTAGAAGAGCCGGGTCCTGACACAAGTCGTTTTGACACCCTGATCCCAACCATAGTGAAGCCGGAGAGTAACGAGGCTGTTCCAGTGGCCACCATCGACGGAGAGGTGAGTACCTGCGCCCATGTTGCAAAGTACTGCAAAAGCAGATATTTTCTCAGCTAGGTACGATGAATTTCCTCTGTTTTCGATACCGTAGAATCAAAACATGAAATGGTGCTACATGTAACGAGCAAAAAAAAAAAAAGGAAATTGTATGCTTTCATTTTTGCATTAATTTCTCGTTGCACAAAATGCACACAAATTTCTACGTAAATGCATGTATTGTATAAATGAAGAGTTTGTTCGCAAAAACCGATAAGTCCATTTTTGAAGATTTTGAAGTATGGTCTCTGTCATAAAGTACAAAATAATACCTTTTAAATGATATATTGGTCACTACATATAAAGGTACATTTTTGAAGTTATGGTCAAAAGAGGCAAAAATTTTCTTATTATTCTCTTTATTTTTCTTGACCTTTAATCGCAAATATCTCCATTTGTCAAATATGGACTTATTGGTTTTTGCAAACAAAGTCTTCATATAGATGTTTATTGTGTATCTTTATTATGCAGAGCAGATTTTGGGCTGTTTCTCTACAATAGTATACCCAATGCTAGAATTTTATTGTCGTCGTGAAAGTCAGTGATGTTGAAATCCATGAATTTCTTGGTGTGGTTCGTCCCTGCTCAGGAGGCGTATGAAATCGGTGTGGTTCGTCAGTTCCCGTTCTCGTCCAGTCTCCAGCGCATGTGCGTCATCACACGCACATTGGGCAAGAGACACATGGACGTCTACGTGAAGGGGGCGCCAGAGATGGTAGCATCGTTATCAGATCCAACTACAAGTAAGCTAGTGACAACTGGATATCAATTGTTGATATAGATATACTCTATATGTTGTATATTTCAGTGTTTTTTATTTTCACAGATTTGCAAGAGTCAATTGTTATTCTGAAAATTGACAGCTCATGAAAATGTTGCCATCCCTAGAAACAAAAATGCACTTAATTTATTGTCTCCAAGGTGGGAAATGACTAAATTTTCTTTTGAAAAGGGATAATACCTTTTTCTCAATCTTTCATTGTGGTTTTTGTATGTAAATTCAAGCACTTGCAAAACTGTCTAAACCCCAGTCAGGAAAATATATGATGTATACAGTATTTATACAGCAAATGTATATAAAGAGAATTTATAAGGATATGCAGAGCATTTGTATTGAGCAATTAATCACTGTTCCTGTGAATTTATGTCTGTTTGCTTTTTACAACAAAACTCCAGTCAAGTACCTTTTCATTTTTCAGTTTTAGTACCCTTTTGCAAGTGATGATGTGCTATGTCTTGAATGAGAAAAGGTCATTGAAAATTTGTGAAGGCTGCACTGCAACAATATTTTTGATTGTTTTTGTTTCAGTCTAATTTCATCTGACTGATAGATGAATTTTGAAGATCAAACTTTCTATCAAGATTCAAATAAAGGCTAAAGAATGAAGTTCAAACTGAGCAATTGTCTGAAATTCTGTAAAGGGATGTCATTCTGTCTCGCATTCTCTCTCTGTCTCTCGGTCTCTCTGTTTGGATGTTTGTCTGTCATCTGTCCTTCTGTTTGTCTCATCGTCTCTGTCTGTAACTTTGCATCCTCCTTTGTCTTCTTCTGTCTTTCTATTTACTCTGTCTCTATTCGTATATTCATCCCGTCTTAATGTTTCTATGGATTCTTTGTCTGTTTGGACTGGCCTCCTATTCATCTGTGTCCTTTTGTCTTTCTGTCGCTGTACGTTGTTGTCTCCTTTTTTCTTTCCTTCACTGTCTACTTTTCTTTATGTGTGTGTATCTGTGTGCCTCTCCTGTCTGTGTGTCTGTCTGTATGTCTATATGTCTGTCTGTATGTATATCTTTATGTCTTTCTGTTTATATTTCTGACTGCCTGTCTTTCTGTCTGTGTGTATGTATGCTATGTATGTATACATGTATGTGTGTATGTATGTATGTATGCATGTCTGTATGTATGTATGCGTGTCTCCATCTGTTTATACCCCTCTTTGTCTGTCTGTCTGTCTGTAGTCCCTCCAGACTTCCAGGAGGCTCTACAGCAGTACACCCAGCAGGGGTTCAGAGTTCTCGCTGTGGCCTGGAAACCCCTTGACCCCAAGCTCTCCTGGCATCATGCACAGAAGATTCAGAGGTACGTCTACTAGATCTGTGGTTCTCTACAAAAACCCACTTCTTGTTCCAAAGATCAGTGCCAAATTTTGTGGGTCCAGATCAGTTCAAGATGCATCAGTTGAGTTATGAAATAACTTTAATTTTAAAATGTTCTCGAAAAAAAAAAAAATGTACTTAGTCGTAGATGCATTTAATGTAGTGTCAGGGTACAAGACAATTCTATAAGAAATTTTTGGAATAGGTGGTCTAGTATTGGTGAAGATGAGGATTTAATTTGTAACTTTTTTGCAAGATGCTAAGAAACCATCTTTGAAAAGTTATAGAGCATACCACTTTTGGAGGAATTCAAAATTTATTTGATGAAAATTGGTTCTGAAATGGCTGAGATATCCAAAAAACGAAGTAAAACAAGGCAATCCTAATAAAAAGGTGGCTTTTATTAGTATCACTTTATCTTGGATATCTGGGCCATTTCAAAAACAATTTTCATCAAATAAATGTTGAATTCCTCGTGCATGCTTTTTTCATATTTCATAAGAGGTTTCTCATTTTGTCACGCCCTTCCCCCCCAAAAAAACAAACAAACTATAGCCAGGTCTCAACCAAATCTATACCATCCCTTTAAAGTCTTTTTTTTCTGTGGTCTTTTTTCTTTTCTTCTTTTTTTTTGCGATAGGACGGAACTAGAGAAGCAGCTTCAGTTCCTTGGCTTGCTGATCATGCAGAACGCACTCAAACCAGTCACCACCAAAATCATCAAACAACTCAACAATGCCAACATCCGTACCGTCATGGTAACTGGTGAGGAGTGGGATTAGTGTAATGTATGTTTGGACCTTAAGCATGGAAGAAACAAAACTGTTAGAATGATTCTGCAGATGACTTGTGTAGTCCCACGTATTGGACCTAGTGTTGTCAGTATCATGGTCGCTTGTGTTCAAACGTCCATTGCTTCGATTACAGCCATGTAGAATGGATCATTATTCAATTCAATTTAACTACAGTTGGAGGGAAGTTTATAGATTGTAGCTTCAAGGTTGTGTACAGTGTATATCACATACTGGGAGGGATAGAGGAAAGTTTTTAACCACATTGCTTTTTAAAGTCACTGAGATAAATATCTATGATGTAATGACTATTCATGTATGTTGTAATCCGTATAAATGATACTTACCAGTACATCCGCCTGCCAACAACAAAGCATTCATTAACCCTAACTTACCTGGGGGGGGGCCATAATGGCCCCCCCCTCGACAAATTCCGCGACCATTCCGGCGTGCAAAATTTTTTGACCGCGCCGCTCGCTGACTTTTTACTTTCAAGTCTCGCGCAACTTTTGAGACCAAATTTGTTGCGTCCGGGCATACCGTTCCGAAGCCACGCCCCTTCAAAAAATTTTCGTCAACCCCAAAATCGCTCAAAAACGTGATTTTGTGTACAAAGTCAATACAAATTGTGTTTTTTCAATTAATTCATATAAAGATTCATATTTTTCATTTTAATGGCTGAAATCAATTCATTTTAGTATAGTTATGCTTCAAAAAATGTGTATGACAAATTCTGTTGAAAAAAACAACAAAAACAAAAGTTCGAAAAAACAAGGAAATACATAAAAAATTGATAAAACAATAAAAAACATAAGAAATTAATTTTGATACTGAATTTTTTTTTACGCGCAAATGTTTGGAATGTCACTAGGAATATTTACACCAAAAATCAGCATTCCATAAGCTTTTATAAGCCAATTACAGACGAAAATGAGGTCTTTTGCATATATTTGCATAATTAATTGATTTAAAATAGAAAATGCTAATTTTTTGAAAATGTAACTTAGCAGTCTTGTAGATTACATCCGGCTTTATGTTCATGCAAAATTTTGCGGCGATCGCGCGATCAACGGCCGAGATCTGATGGGGGGGCCATAATGGCCCCCCCCCAGGAATTCAAGCTTGCTAAATAGCCCAGGTAAGTTAGGGTTAAAGGACAAGTTCACCTTCATAAACATAAGGATTGAGAGAATGCAGTAATATTAGTAGAACACATCATTGAAAGTTTGAGGGAAATCAGACAATCCGTTCAAAAATTATGAATTTTTGAAGTTTTTGTGCCATCACTGCTGGATGAGAAGACTTCTGCAGCGTATAATGTCACATGAGTACAACAGTTTAAGGAAAATATAAAGAGAATTTCACAAAATTTCATCTTTTGAAAGAAGTACATATTCCCTTGACTTGTTACTGACATATGTTATGGATAATATTATTCCCCCTACCTTAAGAAAGAGGCAAGTCAAATGCTCTTTTATTATGCAAAAAAAAAAAAGTGAAAATATGTTGAATTTTCTTTACATTTTCACTATACTGTTGTACGCATATGACATCACAAGCTGTAGTAGTCTCCTCATCCAGCAGTTCCAACACAAAAATTTAAAAAATTCATAACTTTCGCATCGATTGTCTAATTTTCTTCAAACTTTCACTGATGTGTTCTACTAAAATTGCTGCATTCTCTCAATCCTTATGTTTATGAAGGTGAACTTGTCCTTTAAAGGCTTGTATGTGGCAATATGAATATAGATAAATTTGTCAATTCATTCAGTGCAAAACAGTGAAATGAAAGCTTCCCCAAGTGTTAATTGTGAGATTATTCTGGTTTCATGGTCCATGCAAGTTCATTCTTTGTTAGAGCATGAATTCTGTAGATTGTTTTGACAGGGGAGCTTATGCATTTTTATGCTCTGAAAACAAGTGAAGTGCCTAACCAACTGAGAAAAAAGAAAAGTTATTTAATGGGAGGTATGCACATGAGCTGATTACTGTTGCATCAAGTGTGCTTTGTTGCTGTAGGACTGATTGTTCTTGGACGTCACAGTGTGAAAAAAAAAAAGAAAATTGTTTTTGATATTCTTAGAGATATCAATCAAGGGATAAAGTGTTCTGAAAAAGATTCAGGAAATTGTAGTTGCTGTAAAATCTCACGCGATAAGAATCACAGACTTTCAAAAACATAATGTGATTATTGAAAATGTTGACTGTAGAGAAAATTTCATAGCTGCATGGTATGATCACACCAAGAGTAGTCCCACCTGTACATATTTGAGTGCAAACTTTAGATTACAGCCCAAAGACTTTGACAGCACATCTGTGTTGATTCAATGTGAAAGATTGACCCTTCTCATCTTCACCATGCTTGTATTCTCTGTCATGCAAATTTTTCTGATTATTTTTCATGTCCCACAACTGGAAATTGTGAATCTGACTCCTTACAGGTGACAACATGCTTACAGCGGTCAGTGTGGCCAGGGACTGCAAGATGGTGGCTCCCATGTCAAAGGTCATCGTCATTAATGCCCTCCCGCCCCAGGGCGAGCTGCCAGCTCGCATCGAGTGGTCCTATGACACGCTCCCCGACGCAAGCACCGAGTGTGTCACATCTGGCTCGGAGGTGAATTAGCTTCTCAAAGTTTTATGTTGTAACCTTGAATTACTTGATTAAAGCCCGCTGCACGCTGTACGACTCATGACTATACGACCTTAAAACCATAAGACCAGGTCAGACGACCTGGCAATGCACTATACGACCTGACCTTTAAACTAGTCTTACGACCATCCTGGCTTCAGTAGGTTACCAATGAGTATAGAAGCGCATGCAGTGCGCATTACGTGCACTTCTATACTCTTTGCATGATACTGTATCGTGATTGGCTGAAAGCCCACGACTGGTCGTAGAAATTCAATATGTCAAATTTCTACGACTGGTGCTAAGACCCAGTCTTTTTTTTTTGCCAAAAAAAAAAAAAAAAAAAGGCAGCCGAAGCACTATCTCAAATGAAATTGCTTTTCCTTTGACATACATCTGTACTGTGGTAGCTTCATTTGGGGGTAAGACAGCTAGGATTTGGACAGGACATCACTTGACTGATTATTTGACCATTAATCAAAAAAAGTAATTTTCACCAAAATTTGAGATACAAGGTCTTGTCACCCTCGGTGATGATATCGCTGTTGGAGTGACAAAACCTCAAAATTGTCAAATGTTCTGGAGAGCTAAGAAATATGACAGCCAGAGCACTTTAACAAAAGGGATCACCTTTTCTTTGACATACCCTAGTGGCTTCATTTTTCAGATTAGACAGCTAGAATTTGGACAGGACATCACTGAACTGATCATCTGACAATTTATCCAAAAAAGTGATTTTCGCCAAAAGTTGAGATACACAGTTTGTCACCCCAACAACTGTGACATATTACTAGCCTTGTCTCAAGCACCTCTTCCTCTTTTTTCTTTCTTTGATAGGAGATTAATGTTTCCATTGAGGCAGAGAACTTCCACTTTGCCGTCTCTGGGAAATCCTTTGCTGTTCTCAGGACTCACTTCCCTCACATCATGGACAAGGTAAGTCTTGCTTTTTTTTCAATAGTGGACTCTTGGGGAAAGTCAGTACTTGGTTGCCATGGAAAATCTTATCTTAATTTGTGAAATAGCACAATTGACACTGGCAGTCTTAGGTCATGATGTAAATTTTTTAGCAATTTTACAAAAACTTGCAGATTACATGACAAATTGATATCAAACAAACCCATATGTATCATTATAGAAAAAAAGAAAACAATCCTAATTGTAATCCTCACTTATCAACCCCTCCATACATGTTCCAGAACCAACATTTTAAAAGATCTGAAGATAACCCTCCCCCCCCCCCTTCATCTCAAAATATCCAAGTGTTTTTAGGGTTAAATAGAATACTTACTACACGTACCGCCTCTGACAGAAGCCTCCAGTGTGATTAAGACACTCAAGCCGGTCATTGTAGTAAAGGATTTATTTAATACAGGGAATAATTTTCCTGGTATCACATTACAATTTGCTGTGCATTTTACACCACTGCTATACAAACTAAGTTTTGTGTAGCAGTTTTCTTCCATAGAAGTGTGCAGGATACAGTTTGAAATATTGTTCATCAGCTGAAATTGCTGATAAAATTTGAGTTGGAAAATTATTCCCTGGATGACCAAACAAGCTTTTGCACATGCAGTCCTGACATGCTGTGTTTTGCGATGTATTGGGAATTATCCTGTGTTGGAACCAGTGATTAAAATAACCTTTGCTCCTGGTACGTATGGTTTCTTGAAGATTGTCCAGAGGGGGACTGTGTACGCTCGGATGTCACCTGATCAGAAAACACAACTCGTCGAGGCGCTGCAGAATTTAGGGTGAGAACACCAAGCAGAGAAAGACATACTCTGTGTTTAGTTTCCTTCTTATTTCATGTTCTGTGTTCTACTGGTGGATGACCACATGTCCCAGTATTGATTTGTCTTTGATTTGTCTTTGTTGTGAGTGTTTTGAAGAAAACAACAAAGTTTTTTTTTAAAAATTATACGCAAATCTTTAAATGCCTACAAGCATGGACTATCTGAAATCCAATCAGCTGATATGCATGTAAGTCTGTGTTTCTGAATTATAATGCTGTGTCCATTATGATTAGTGCCCTGTTCATGTGGGCTTCAGTTTCAGATATGTACATGGGCTTGTGATGCCCATTGAGAACCTGTCGCTTCTTGAACTTAGTCTTCATAATCAAAAACAACTTGCTACACATAGAAAGGGGTTCATTGTCTGATTATTTCCTTGTGATGCTAACATAATTTGTATATGAGTGTTGGTGTGAGTGTATGAAACGGCTGTTGCGATTGGTCACTTTTTGCAGGTACTGTGTGGGTATGTGCGGGGATGGGGCCAATGACTGCGGAGCTCTGAAGACGGCCCATGCCGGCATCTCCCTCTCTGAGGCAGAAGCTTCGGTGGCATCACCTTTCACTTCCATGGTACCTGACATATCGTGTGTGCCCACTGTCATCAGGTGAGCTTGCACTGGCATTGTTGTCTAACATTTAAAATGTTACTCCATGCTCCGCATGACTTGAAGTAATATCTTACCACTGGAACAATGGGGAGTCACTAAAATGAAACTTACAGTTGTAAAGTAATAGAATTGTACAGTTTCGCAAAGCTTCACAAATGGCGGCATTAGTAAGGATTACATCTTACCCCTTTCTGTGCCAGGAACTTTGGACAGTGTGTACAATGCTATGGGGTTCTCTGTGTCAGTCAGGACTCTAAACACACAAAGGGTTAAGATTTGATGAGGTTATTGCTTCACAATTCTTTCCTTGACCTATGCAAGGTTCTTCAGCAAATGTTCTGTGCGGAAAAGAAAAAACAGATCATAGCCTTTGCGTCATGTGATTACAGACTTGTAGTATCTTTGCAGCAATGACTCTTTCGGGCAAAGGGGCTTGTAATTGCAAAATTGTTGACCGAAACATGTTGCTCAAAATACTGTAATGTCTGTGCGAACAAATGTGACTGTTATGAGGATGTGACATCTAGTAACTCCCATCATTTCTCGGTAGAAGAGATTGTTTTGTTTGTTTGTTTGTTTATTGTTTTGTGTTTTAGAATCCATCACATGATTGATGTTAAGTACTTGTTTATGTTCAGCTCACGTTTGACAGGATATGTATTTGATATACAGAGCAGACAAAGAAACAGAAATCTTGTAATGTGTTATTTGACACAAACACAGGAATAAGTATATTTTTATGCTGTCCAGAATTCTCTTGTGAAAGTTAGAACTTGTATGTGTATATGTCAACATAAATCTGGATATAGGGTGTTTAAGGATTCAACAGTTTTGTTTGATCTAGATGTTGAAGTTGCTCATATCGGCTTTTAAATTAATTTGACATTTTGTGTAGATTAGTTTAGTTTATTGAACACCCTCCTGGGGTATGTGAGTACATCATAAACAAAAGCGATGTCACTTTAATTGTACCATATTTTGTTATGTTTTAACATTGTCTTTTTACCAGGGAGGGTCGAGCTGCCCTCATGACTTCCTTTGGAGTGTTTAAGTACATGGCTCTTTACAGCGTCATTCAGTTTGTATCCGTCATGATCCTCTACTGGGTGAGTTTGTCTGTCTGCCTGTCTGTCTGTCTGTTGTCTGTCTGTTGTCTTGTTCGTTTGTTGGTTTGTCTGCTTAACCTGTCGGGACGAGTCCCGAGTATACTTTGGCAGGTGTCTATGGGAAATGCGTGTTGTAGCAAAATCAGTCCGTCCTCAACGGGTTAAAATGAGCACATACAGCCATCTTGTCTCATATTGCATCAGTGCTGATGTCAAAACGTTTAGGGCGTTGCCTGTTGGGACAAAAGTGTAAATAGAAAATATTGAAGGACTCGTTGTTTCAGGTCAAGCACTTGTCTTGTATGCTGAAGTGTAGTGTAGCAAGAAGAGAAATGACATTGGTGGACATACATGTAAAGAGGTGTCTTTTAGAATACTTGTTTTTTGTGCAGTGCTGTCATGATAATAATCATGTTTGAGAAACTTTGGTATCCCTCCAAATATGTGAATTATCGATATCAAATGTTATGAAATTTATGTTGGTACATGACGATGTGTACATTAACATGCATATGAAAGCAGTTTCCAGAACATGTAAGATTACTATTGTGTTGTTACTATGAGTATTGTGAAATAGTTCTATCAGTCTGTAACATGCATCATTTTTTTACTACAATCTGTCATGCCTTCTGAAATTTCTCACTGTCTTGAGCTGGTTAAAATGAAATATATATATATATATAGAGAGAGAGAGAGAGTTTGAAAGATAACGTGTAATGCACTTAATATTGTTTTAAACTCAGATTGACTCCAACCTCGGTGACTGGCAGTTCTTATATGTGGACCTTGTTATTACAACTACAGTGGCCATTCTGAGTGAGTATGAGCTTTACTGTATACACCAAATATTTCACATGGTTTTTATTTATTTGTGAATTTCGTTAGTCGGATACTACAGTGCACTCCTGTTATAACGAACATGGTTGTAACAAAACTCCGGTTACAATGAAATAAAAATTCAAGCCATAACATTATCCGCTCTATGTTTTCTACTGTTTATTTGTTCGGTCATAACGATATTTTGACTATAACGAAAGAAAATTGCTGGTCCCAAGGACTTCGTTATAATGGGAGTCCGCTGTATTCACAAATTGAAACACACATAAAAATATTTACTCTGATCCTGACATGAATGTAATGTGCATGCATACACTTCACCATTCAGTACTGTGCCCCACAAACGCGCATTTAACCACTCATGAAATTATCGGGAAGTTGTGATTCATGAAAAATTAGACTCGCTAGATATGTGGCATATAATATAGTACCCCTGATTTTGTTTGTATATGTCAGTGTGTATGTGTGAGTATATACTCCCTCTTTAGCGACAAACCTTAAAGGGGATGGCTAGTAACTGATCAGTGGGAATGCTGGCGATGATTGTTCCAATCCTTGTGGGATTCATTTAAGAGTACATTATATATCTATTGTTGTGTTTGGGGCGATCGTTAACGGCCCGTTAACGATTGCCCCGTCACTGTACAGGCATGCTAACCTGGAAACATTGAACTGCACATTACTTGAATATGAGACCATTCTGAAGCAAATAATTTTCACACAACAATAGATATATAATGTACTCTTCAATGAATCCCACAAGGATTGGAACAATCATCCCCCAGCATTCCTACTGATTCCCACTGATCAGTTACTAGTCATCCCCTTTAAGCACGAGAAAGTGCAGTAATCAAGGTTGCTGGGTGTGCATGCTGTGTGTATATATGAGTGTGCACTACTAGTAGTTTCTGTGAATGTATATTGCGTTGGCTCTTGTGGGAAATTCTACGCATACATGACATAGCTCTTATTACTTAGTATTACTCACACTGCTTATATGTGCATTAGCCTCAGTGTCAAATCACAAAAACAACATCTCATGAAAGTGTCCATGACCTCATTCACAAAAATATCTGTACTCGAAAATGACAGCTTTTACAGTGAATGTACAAATTGTATTTAGTACTTGTAAATTGTATATGTTGTGTATGTATACATGTTAGTTCCTTTGTGAGGCGAGTATTCCCCCTTTGACAACTTGCCCTGTGTAGGTCTTCGAGTTGTAAAAACAAGTCCTACTCGTTTAACATGTATAGCTCAGAGTGTTCCCTTGTCTCATAGAAATAAAACACAGATGAAGAATGGAATGGGTTGTATTTGTAGCGGAACAATCCTGTTCTAATTGGCTGTACAAAATCCCCTAAATGTTAGAGAGAGAAAGAGAGAGAGATAGATAACTGTAGATATTTCATGATAAATTGCTGAGTAAATCTGTGCAATTCTGAAGATAAAGTCAAGAACATTGCAGAGAAAACTTATAGCAAACACACACTCACCAATTCTTACTAAATCACTGAATTAGGACAACTTTTGTACGTGTATAATTTGAACTACCGGTAAATTCTTGAAGCTGCAATTTTTGTTGCAGTTGTTAGCTGCTACAACTAAAAACACTCCACTTTGTTTGATGTACCTTTCAGTGGGACGGAACAAGGCCTCCCCGAAGCTTGTTAAGCAGCGCCCTCCAGGGAGCATTACAAATCCAACCATCCTCCTCTCTATCATTTGTGAGATGGCGATGGTGGGTGCCATTCAGACCACCGCATACTTTCTCCTCTTCACTCAGCCGTGGTAAGATGTGCTCTGACTTTCTAGATTTTGATTTTGTTTTTAGTGACAGCTTGTCTCTTCTTTGTAAGTTTTTCATATTTACTTGCATTTTTGTCTTTTGCTGTATAGTCTTCAAGGTACAGGGAGGTTCTGTTACAGGCTGAGTCAATTTAGGAAGTGAGATTGAGCTCGAAGGCCAAATGTTTGAGGGATGGTATAGATTTGGATGAGATGGGGGTGCAGGTTTCCAACTTTTTGTGACATAATGAGAAACCCGTTATGAAATCTGAAAGAGCATGCAGTTCTAAGAGGAATTCAAAGTTTATTTGATGAAAATAGGTTTTGAAATGGCTGAGATATCCTGAAACAAACAAGTCATAATAAAAGTTGGTTAAGGACACATTGTTTTACTTTGTTTTTTGGGATACCTCTACCATTTCAAAACCGATTTTCATCAAATAATTTTTTGATTCCACTTAGAATTGTATGCTTTTCAATATTTCATGTAAGTGGTTTCTAATGATCTAAGTGCCAAAAATCAAAATCTGATTCCCATCTCAACCAAAACTATACCATCCCTTTAATGACAATGTCTGAAACAAGGATCACCTCTTAAAGACCAAATCGTGGAGATATCTGTGTGTAAGACGTATTGAAGCTCAGAGTTCAAAACATGAGTTGAAATATTGATAGTACCACATGGATTACTTTCTTTTTGCTGTGTCGCTTCAGTGCAGTGAGTTGGCTCAGTCGGTAGCGTGTCTGCCTCTGACCCAAGCTACCCGGGTTCGAACCCGAGTCTGGACTGAGCAATGTTGTGTGTAATCATACCATCCCCTCTAGCAAGAGGCAAAACACTCTGTCCCTCCCATAGGACATAAAATGGAGGGCCCGTGTGTGAGAGAGTCACATCTCATGCACGTATAAGATCTTATTCATTCATTCATTCATCGCAAAGAGCAGGGTGTTTAACCCGATGAAGTGTTCCCACCTCACATTCAACTGGACCCCATGGAAGACCAGCTTAGCATAGCTGAATAGGGGCTATCCAGCCATCTTCTCAGATGGAAAATGAACGAACAAACAAACATGAATCTTTGTCTCCTTGCTCAGGTTTACCCCCCTGGAGCATCACTCCGACCCCGACAAGAACATCTTCTGCTACGAGAACTCCGTCGTATTCCTCGTCTCCTCCTTCCAGTACATCATACTCGCTGCGGCCTTCTCGAAGGGCGCCCCCTATCGTCTTCCAATTTGGTCCAATGGTGAGTCTGGAATCTGGTGATGAAAGTGTTGGCACAAATGTCCATCGAACACTTCTTTTGGGAAAAAGTTCTGAAGTGATGAATGGATGACAAGGGTGGAAATGCTTCAGGGTCCCCTGCCCCTCTCTCTAAAAAAAAACGAGAAAAAAATGCTCAAAAGGCCTGGTACCATGGGAACCCACGGGTGGCCTGATTGAATTCGCTGCCCACTACGTAGATACACTAAAGAACGACAAATAGCATCCACTAGTGAAAATGCGCATCAGAGCATTCACTCATAGGTGGTCAATTCCATTCAAGAATCTTCAGCTGTGTCTGTACTTCGATAAAGCTGTCAAGACAATTCGTCACAAGGATTCTCAAATATATCCAAGCCAGGCCAGCCTTGCCCCTAGTGTATATGGTATCCCCAGGCTACCGAATCTTTATAAAGTATGCCATGTATGAGAAAATAGGAAGATGAATTACTGTAGATATATTCAAACTTTATGAAGAGTACTGTAAAAAGAGGAATGTTCGCTTGCATTTTGAATTTAAAATGCACATGAATGTTCTTGTCTACACTACATGCATTGAATGCCAGTGGCAATTCACGAAAATTTCATGCCACGTGCCTGAGAAACTCTGCAGTATTAAAAGTTAAAATTGACAGAGAGCAATTTTTTATGTGTGCAATCGTGTACAAGTTTATATTCTGTGCATATTTCTGATGCAGAAGTAAAACAAAATTGCGAAATCATGATACAGTTGAACCTCTCTTATCCGGCCTCCCTTTATCCGGATCTCTCTATTATACGGACGCAATATCGCCGTGATTCTTTTTTTTTAAATAATTACGGGAGGAAAGGGGGATTCCCAACTCCTTGAGAACTCCTACACAAACACACATGAATTACATATTACTTACAACATGATTAACATACATTACATCACATTTCCTCCCAAATTGCTTACTTCAGACATTTTAACATCCCCAAACATCCCCAAATGTAACAATGAAAAGGTTGCAGTATACACATTACTACATGTGGTACTACAATGGGCTACATCAGTACATGTGTATGTATATGTACATGTATAAAGCATTGAGTCTCCCGTATCCGGCCAAATCCCTTATCCGGATGAGCCCCGGTCCCGACTTGTCCGGATACGAGAGGTTCAACTGTACTGGATTGGGATCCAAATTCTAGAAGATAAAGAAAGAGAAGAAAAGAAGATGAAAAGGAGTTTGAAAAGGTTGTTGGGTTTGATGTGACGAATGTACATCTTCTCTGTACTCTTTGGCTGTCTATGTTTAAAAGCATAAATGACTTGGTGTTCCGTGTTTTATCTCATCCTGCCCAGTGTTGTTTGTGGTGTCTTTAATCATCCTGCTGTAAAGAATTTGTGCTCTTTTGGTGCTTGTGTTTGCCATAAATGACACGGTGTTCTGTGTTTTATCTCATCCCACGCAGTGTTATTTGTGGTAGCTCTCATCATCCTGGTGCTGATGACTTCAGTAATGATGTTCCTCCCGGTTCACTGGGGTTTCCTGGAGAACAACATCCAGCTCCGACAGATTGCCCCCGTCAGCCTCAGCTTCACCCTTTTCCTGGCTGCTCTCGTGCTCTTCAACTTTCTTTTCGCTTTCGTATTTGAGGTACATCATCCTCCTTTGTCACTTCACTGTCAGTTTAGAACACCCCTACAGAATTCACATCAATGAGCTTATCCTTTGATATGAGTGTGCCAGACCAGAATAAAAAACAAATGTATTAGGTGATACAACCGTGTATGTTCTTGAATATTTCCATACTTTTAGTCCTTCTGTTGATGATGCTTTTTTCATTATTTTTTTTATTTTTCTTCCTGATCTTCATTCTTCAACTTGGTAATTGATGGATAACTTTGAGCCTTAATCATTTGATTAATTCTATTGCTAGCATTGGCATGCACAGTTGAATAAAGCTCAGAGATAACAACAGAATATCCAGAGATGCCTGTGGAGTGACATACATTGTAGAGACATATTATACGATTTTTGGCAATTTCTAGGTTGTAGATTTCTGGGGTAATGAGTCTTTTCTGTTTTTGCCTCATCTTTTCCTCTCTCCCACAGACTTTTGTCTTTGACACAACCACCTTTAAGAAGTGCATTCGACCCTTACGCTGCAAGCGGCAACCAAAGAACCGGTACAAGCTGGTAGAGAGGGCCATTGTAAGTGACCCGACGTGGCCACCAGTCGGGCACACCACTGAAGCAAGCGGCAAAATTTTCAGTGGCAGTGTCAATACGTGAAATAGGTTGATGCACACTCAGCTCACATTGGGCATTGTTTTGTCTTTATGTCTTACTGTCTTTCTCAACACAGAGGTTACTATATGGCCTTGCCATACATGTCACCTGTGGATAGATTATTTGTGTGTAGAAATATATGAAATCACCAGTGTGTTAGGCATTATTATTGGCCTGTTTATGTGAATTACACATCTCATTGTCTTTGTTGAAGATTATGTTTGAAAAACATTTGTTAGTAAGGTTATTTTTATATGATTTTTGTTTGGTTGTTTTTCAAGGGGGAGGGGGGAGAGTAGGTAGAATGTGACCAAACTGTAGGCTTGAGCAGTTAAACTGTCTCTTGTCACAATGATACTTTTCGGTGGCTTTTCTTTGACAAAACTAGAGGCACCCTTTAACCTGTTGAGGATGAGTTGATGTTGCTACAACACATATATCCTGCAGACACTTTCCCCGAGTATACTCGGGACTCGTCTTCAATGGGTGAAGAGTCTTGAATTGTACATCATTGAAAAGTCCCAGCAAAGTGGTCGCTTTGTAATTGAGCCAGCTCAGTTTGATACAATACAAGGGGAATGTGGGAATCGGTGATGATGAATATCATAGTAATAACATTGTCATAATAATAATATCAATATATTCACTGATTTCATGATAGTATTTGTGTCAGAATGAGTATTGACTGTGCAACATGTACACAATCTTAAAGCAATCTTATGATGGAATGAGAATAATTACCTCTATGATAAAATGTTGGTTGTTGTTTTTTTGCACAAAGTACTAAAAATGAGTAATGCTATGATTATAAGAAGTTGAATAAAAAATGGTTGCAATGCACATTATCTACTTATTACAATAACAGAGCAAAAAAGAAAAATTTATCTTTTGTTTTGTTTTGTTTCGTTTTTGTGGGAAGGGCTAGTGATGTGGCTTTTCTGAACACTACGTGTGCTGTCATGAATCTCATCCAAATATGTGGCTTATTTCTGTACTTAACAGCCAAAACAAACAAATGAAGAAATTGGTATTTATTTATTTTGGGTTTGAGGTAGAATTTGCACTTGTATTTCATTGACGACTTGCGCCCAGTGTTTAGGTTTGATGCACCAACATGCAGGGCTGCAATCATGTCAAAAGAGATAAAAGCGAGATGCTGCCAGGAAAGCGCCGGTCATGGATCACCATTGGGTTGTTAAGGAGCTTCTGCATGTTTTATTGTGAATGGTGCAATCAGGTCTGTTACTTTAGAGAGACTTTATGTGAAGAGTTTGATCGCAAAACGACATAACTCCATTCTTCTTAATTTGATGTGTTTGGAATGAAAATATTAACGTAATGTGAGATATCTTTCATACAACTTCAAGAATATTCCTTGTTATGAAACAAGTGGATTATCACTTGAAAGGTTTTAATTTGCTCTACAGTACCAACAGCGAATTATTTTCCACATATTTACGAATGTTTGCTCATTTATGTGCATTGCGCCCATATTCACGCATCGTAAATTTGCGAATATTCACGAATAGTCACGTGTTTGGAATGCGCTATGTACTATATTTCACTTCAAATATCAAGCACCAATTATTTCCGAATATTCCCGAATATTCGTGAATATTCGCGAATGTGCGATTCGCGAATATTCAGAAATATTCCCGAATGTTCGCGTGGAAAATAATTTGCTGTCGGTACTGTATGTGATGATGGACTTACTCTTAATTGTTTGAAAATGTTGCTTAACCCATTTTGCAATAAACTTTTCATTTGGGTAGACTTCTACACTCATTCCTGTTTCAAAGGCTTTCAGAATTGCACAAAGATGTCAATGGAAGGATCTATTCCTCCACGGGTAGTTAACACAGAAAGTTCAGACTCTAAGTAGGTTTAATATTTATCATATCTGTTCACTTTTTGTCCCCCCCCCCCCCCCCCCATAAGCATGAACTTTATTGAAGTGGGCATGAGATTGCAAGAAATTAAACAAATGCATTAATCTTACACTTACTGCATGTTAATGAGTTTAAGGTAAGGTTAAAAACTCATTTTTGAACAATGCAGTCTATGTTTGAATGATGTATGTTGTGATTATTACTTTGTAATGCGCAGTAGAGTATATTGTTATAATAGCTGCGCAATATAATTGTCCTTTATTTTTATCATTATTTTTACTACTACTACTACTACTACTACTACTACTACTATTATTATGTGACTCGGCAACCCTGCAATTCAGGTATGGCTAAAAAATCTTTTGCGAGCTTGAAGTGCTGATTGGCACAGAAAACCCCACAGTGTTGTGCACCCTGTCCAAAGTCCTGGCACAGAAAGACTTAAACTCTGCCCGTCATTCACAAATGTATTAAATTGATGGAGAGGCTGAAAACGATTTGATTTCACAAGTCTGTATATCTTGCTATGCATGAAGTCTATCGCATCATCTGAAGTACATGTGTAGAGGAGAATTTACCCCTTGGGAAGCCGCTGAAGCAGAAATCTAGGACAGGAATATCTTTTGCTTAAAGGGGAAATCCAGTCCAAATATAAGTAAGTCTGATAAGAAAGAGTAAAGATATTACGAGTTCAACAGTATGAATTTGATTGAAATCGGGTGAAAAATAAGGAAGTTATGACATTTTGAAGTTTTGCTATTTTGGGGGGAAACAGTTTTTGAACAGTCAATATGAACATGCAAATGGCAAAGTGAGCATGTCATTCCCTCACAACTTACCATATAGTTTATACATAAAATTTTGAAATTTCCAGTTTTTTATTCAAAAGCAATAATACCCGAGGCTCGAATCCCCCAATATCTATTAAACTGATCACTTTTCTGAAGTTATTCGACCAGAAATAACATGTTTCCGAGTTAAGTGACAACACGATCAGTGGAAAACTGTGAGGGTATAACATGATTAGCTCACTCATTTGCATATTCATGTCACTGAACAAGAACTTTTTTGCAGAAATTAGCAAAACTTCCTTTGTTTGTTTGTTTGTTTATTCCTTATTTTTCATCCGATTTCAGTCAAATTTATTCTGTTGAACTCATAAGATTTTACTCTCTTTTTTTTTATCAGACTAACTTATATTTGGACTGGATTTCATCTTTAAGTGTTCACTGATCGGTCACTTTCCTTTAATGTTTTGCTTTCAACAAATATTTAAACAAATATCTCCTTGAAGTTAAGTCTCTTTATTTACCGGGTAGTCATTATTGAAAACAGAGAAGGAAAATATCTCTATTTGTAGATGTACATAAGAATTCTTTATAACGTCTTATAAATGAAAATTCAAAGCCTTGTATATTTATTTCTGTGATGAATGATTATCTTTAGCATCCCAAATTTATATGTACTATATTCAGATATTTTCTACATAATGTTTTATATCAATGATATATGTGTATTTTTGGAGGAAAAACAAATCACATTCAATGCTTCTGTGTAGGTATCAGAATTGCAGTTCTTTGATTCTTATTTCAATGTAATCATCTAACCAATTGCATGTAATGATGTTTTAAGAACTGAGAAGATTGTTGACGAGCACCTGCAATGTGTAATATTGAAATGTAGATTGAAGTTTGAGCTAGGACTGGTGTTGCAAAAATGATGTTGATGATTTCTGTTTCATGTTCTTTGCAATATCAATGTTTTGTGTAATTGCTCTCCAGGTGGCATGTGCACATGAAATTTGTGCCTTGATTAATGATACATATCATCATATTAACAAACTCACTACAATTGTTCTGTTTGTTCTATTTATTTTGTGTGTATTTGCTAAAGTCATGGTGAATATGGAGTAGATATCTGCTTCAGTGTCCAGAAATGATGTCCATGTAATTCTACATCCAGATCAGGTGCGACCTTGTGAAGATAATCAGATTCCCTCAATTCATTTCTCAGATTTACATTTCCTTACTGAGCAGAAACACAGCTTTGTATGATGTACACAGAGAAACACTTCTAGCTTTTCACAAGGATATAATACACAGGTACCTTATTGATAACAAGGTCAGAAAAGTGAAATACCTGATCTAATGACATAATTATATGTAATATAGATATCTACTATTATTAATTTTGTAAGTCCCTTTCCTTATAAATTATTTTGATTTTATCGCTGATATAGTGAAATATCACGTTTGTTAAAGAGGACATTTCAGTGGCTCCATGCAGCTTCTTGTCAGGTTCTCCTGTATTCCTTAGCCATCATGTCTCGTGCAGATAAAAAACAAATCGATCCTTTCTAGGTGCTTGGCAATAAAGTACCATTAACTTTCTACTGATTTCAGGTGTTCACAAATGTATTCTTGTGTTCCTTCGGTCCTTTTACTGATCTATACAAGAAAATGATGGTTGTCGATTTCAGTGTTGTGGGAAAGACAGGCCAACTACAAATTATACATGTATAAAGGTGAGTAGGTTATTCTTGTTACAGCAAGATCAACATGTCCATCAGTATCAAAGATATTGTAACAACTTATCTGATAGTTAGGGATCACTAGGAGGTGAAGGGGTGGATAAAAACTATTCAGTTGTAATCCTGTAACGGGGGAATACAAGAGCTTGGCTATTCGACATTATAGTGTGTTAGTGGAAATGTTAACATGTTCGAGGGTAGTTACAATGGTGCAACATGCACAATCTCATTTAAAAGAAAACAAACCCAAAGAGAAATGTGGATTGAGTGAAAGCAGCAACATTAGTAGAGCACATCAGTGAAAGTTTGAGAAAAATTGGACAATTGATGCAAAATTTAAAGAAAATTCCACAAAAATTAACTTTTCTGGCATAATGAAAGAGCACTTGACTAACCACTTTCAGAAAGTAGGGGGATAATTGCTACCCTTGTCAGTATCAAGTTGATGGAATGTGTGATTTTCATGAAAAATAAATTTTTGTGGAATTCCCTTTATATTTTCTTGATATTGTTGTCCACACATACGTCATAATCTCTACTAGTCCCCTCATCCAACGGTTCCAACACCAAAACTTTAAAAATTCATAACTTTTGCATCGATTGTCCAATTTTTCTCAAACTTTCACTGATGTGTTCTACTAATGTTGCTGCTTTCACTCAATCCACATTTCTCTTTGGGTTCAAGTTTCCTTTGATACTGGAAGTGTTCTGCATTTCCATTAACATTACAAAGTTAAATCTGTGCATTATTTGTTTTATAAAATGGGTCCATTAACTATGATAGGCCCAAATGTATCAGCTGGTAAAACTTTATATTGCACAGCCATTCAAACGACTGTGTAAAATCAAACATTTTTTTTTTTTTGGATAAAACAACACAACACAGAATTTTTTTTTTTTCACAATAGGGCAGTGTTTTGTAATTTTGTAAATCCAGGACACACATGTTTTTCCATATTTGAGGAGTAAATGAAGTCCTATTCCATGGGAAAATTGCTTTGGGCCTACTTCCACTTGAAGATAAGTCCATTTTTTAAGATTTTGAAGTACGGTCTCTGTCATAAAGTACCGGTACAAAATGATACCTTTTAAATGATATATTGGTCACTAGATATTAAGGTATATTTTTTGATGTTATGGTCAAAAGAAGCAAAAATTTCCTTATTATTCTCTTTATTTTTCTTGACCTTAAATCGCATATATCTCTACGCATTTGGCGAATATGGACTTGTCGGTTTTTGCGAACAAACTCTTCACTTATTTCCACTACCGTACATGTATACTGGTACACACGAAAATACAGAGAACCTAGCTGTCAAGTTGCCACCTGCCCCATCTCAGAGCCGGCGCCATGTTTTTAAGAGTGGGGGGGGGGGGGGGGGACCCAGTTTATATTTCTGGTGCCACTTCTGGGTTTCATCAGTTAACAAGCAAAAAAAAAAAAAAAAAAAAAGCCTTTAGCACAGTTTTCTTGTTTTCTGGTACCACTTCGGGGTTCATCGCAGCTAACAGGCAAAACAAACAAACAAAAAAACAGAAAAAGACATTAATTATTCACGGTACCCACACTTTCTGCCACTTCCAAGTTTCATCACCTGACAAAAAGAAGAAGAATTAAGATGAAGAAGAAGAAGAAAAGGGGGCCGGGGGTTTCTGACAAACAAAAACAAAAGAAAAATAAACGGCCCTTCATGGGGTAGCAATTTTATAATCCTTTAACCTCGGGGTTTTGGCTTCACAGCGAAAACAACAGAAAACAAATATTAAAGCAGGCTGTCTTATAAAGACTTGTGATAGAAATCAATCACAAGAATTTCATGAATTTGAACAATCACAAGTTGTTTGTGTGCTGCAATGCAAGTTGCGATTGATTTGGGGACTTGTGATTGATTTGAAGGCTTTATAAGACGGGGCCCAGAGTCTAACCACATTTTTCTGGTAAGCCTACCCTACCACTTCCGGGGTTTAAAAAAAAAAAAAAAAAAAAAAAAAAAGAGTGGGGGGCTGAAGTGGTTAGACTCTATATTCGGACTACAGTACTGTATGTATTTACATGTATACGAAAAAATGGGAGCCCGAGCCCCCCACCCCCGGGTCGCGCGGCCTGCGGACCTGCCCTGTGTCTAGAAAAGTCACTCTTCGTCTCCTTTGAGGTGGCCGCTATAGACGGGTTTGCTAACCCTATGTATCCTCTCTAGCTCGGCCGGCCGGCCGCCCGGCGCGGCCTGCCTCGCCGCCGCCGGAGCGCCGCACGCGCCGGCGCCACGCACGATCCGATCGAGCGCATGCACTGCGAAACAAGACACGAAGGTATCGGGCGACATGGCGTCGTTAATCAGACGAGTGTTACTCACCGATGTTTCAACAATTTGGGAGTTACGGAGCATACGAAGATTGTTTTCGAATGGTGAGTCGTATGTTTTATCGATGATGATTCGACGAAAAAAAAAAAGGATGCAATAAGACAACTTGACTTCACTTCATTATGCTCAAGCGATCTCGATACATCATGGTCCCACGAGTAGAAAATGGTGTTGGACTGTTACACGAGTTCGTGATGTTTCTATGCCCATACCATGCGCCCATGCTGTTGTAAGCCGGACTTAGTGTAAATGTAAAATCTATACGCAGCTCTGTCGCTGTTCACAGTATCATTGCTTTGATGTTGATCTCAGTTATTATCAGGTTTTTCAGTAATATTTCAACATCTTCACATCCCCAATGTCGGTGAAGAATGCATATCCACTCCGCGTACGCGTAGTCTCATGCGCGAGTGTTCATCCTGTATGCGCAATGCAGCAAATGGAGGGGGTCGGTTTCATTGTACAGTGTCGATGTGTTGGACACCTATGTATTGTAAAGTCATCTACAATGTACATGTATGACGTAGGTGTGTGACCTTATTGCTCTGGTACTGCGTAAGTTAATAAATATCTTGGAACCTCTGTGAGACCATTGTCCAAGTCAAGATCATTTACATTGTAGGGTAAGGGCACCAGTATTCGGTCAGGCACCGGTATTCGGTCACCTATCACTAGTCACCAGCCAGTAAGTTCAACTGTCACAACACACGCAAATCACCCTAATTCACATACTTGCACACTCGTACACAACAGGAAACTCCCTTAGCCCCCTCCAAAAATCCATCCAAAATCCCAAATTTTACCGTCAAAAGTGCAGAATCGGCGCTACTTTCCAAAAGCGCGCGCGGATAAGGCCCAGTCTTAAGAGTACGGGTTGCCGAAAAAGCGCTAAAAATCGAAAAATACGCCGTTCTCTCGCGGGATTTTTCGCTTATCGCAAGCTTGGAGTGTAATGGTATCCTCAAAAACGCAAAAGAAAAACAAAATGTCCGTACGTGCCGATACAGTGTCCCAATGTACAAGGGTTGAATGCAAGTGCCGAGGCTCCAGTATTCGGTCACCAACGGTCGCCGCAACGTCCCCGATGCAATTTTGCGCCAACAGGGTAGCGCGCGCGCGCGTTTTTGAGCTGCCTTGAACACGCATTGACTTTGAACGCGCACTCGCGTGACCGAATACTGGAGCCGATGACCGTATACTGGGGAATTTTCAAGGTGAAATATTTCGCGATTTTGTGCAATTCTGTGAGATATTTAACGAAAAGAAAGTTGAGATTAAAGAAATTTGATATATTTCACATACATTGCTGTAGATTTGATGTATGTATGTATTATTTTAGTTTGAAAAATATTGCAAAAAAGCTTAAGTGACCGAATACTGGGGATGTTACCCTACTTTATTTGTGTTCTACATGTGTACCCATCACTCAGGTCCAGCTTTGTCCAAGGAGAGACCATCATTGGAATCCTTGATCCAGTGGAAGAAACTACCAGCTCCAAAGAAACCCGAGAGAGACTACTGGACGGAGAAGCGAGCGCTGTTTGGCGAGAACGACTACAAGGACATCCTCGGGGACGGCACGTATGATCTGAAGAAAAACGTGAAGACGGGACCGTGGTGGATGCGCGGCTGGAAAGGAAACGAACTGCAGATGTTGATCAGGAAGCGAAAGATGGTGGGATACCAAATGGGACCGGAAGCAAGGCACAACATGAACAAGAGGATCAATTACTTATTTAAGCAGTTAAATAAGAATAAGGGCAAGTGGTACTACCACGGTGACCGCTGATTTTCAGCCAAGCTGGGAGCAAGAAAAAGTAAAGACGGATACTATGAATGCACTTGTGTGTTGTGCTTGTTATGCCAGGGCCATGTGGAAGCAATGGTGCTCTTGCTAGAGATGAAGATTTTGATTCTGTTCAGCACGCGCTCCTTTGTGAATCGAGGAACAACAAATTGTAGTTCATGATCTTCCCGAGCAGCAGAATCAAAATTCTGTCTGTCTGCAATCTGAGGATCATAGACTGGTATCTTGACACAGAGCAGTCATTCACTGTTCGGTCGGCAGTCTTGACAGACTTTACGGATGTTTTGTGCTGCTACATGTGATGTACCAGAGGGATAGAAAGAGATACTCGTAGCAAGTGAATCAAAGGGGATGTCACAACTACCTCAAGGGAATTGTAATGACTGCTTTGAGGATGCTGATGATAAGATGCCACATTGGGATTATAATGGGATTAGATAGGATTAGATGCCATTTTTTGGATTAGATGGTATCTGCCAGATGTTGCTGTCGTATACATTGGACTCCTCCTTATGTCATTAGTCTTGTTCACTCAGCCCACGTACAGAGTGGAACACGGTAATAAAGAGGCCATTGTGTATTCTAAACCCTCTTAGAACAAGGGGATTTTGTAGAACCGAAGTCTCTCTATTTTTTTTTTTCTTTTCTACCCTGATGTAGTGAGAAACCTGGTATAACAAGGAAATTGTTTTGGGTTTTGTTTTTATTTATGTTCTTATTAGAACAGGCTTCCCTTGTATGAAAATGGTGAGTTAATCCTCACACTACAGGAAGTGCAGATCATGTTATTGCAATGTGCAAGCAAATGCATGGTGATGCCAAGAGTTAAGTTGGGGGTAATCAAAGTAATCACAAAGTATAGGGATTGTATACGAATACTGTAAACTTTATGTCGCCGTCTGGAAAATCAGTTTTTGAGGGGGGTCTTAACCCTAACTAGGCCGGGCTATTTAGGTAGATCATAGAGCCGGGGGGGGGCCTCCCAGGCCCCCCCTCCAGATCTCGGCCGTCGACCGCGCGATCGCGACGAAAATTGGCACACACATTGCCTATAATGTAATCTAAAGTACTACGAAGTTAGATTTTAAAAAATTATCATTTATGCTAAATTATGCTAATTTATGCATAATGATGCAATGAAATCAGACAATTTGGTATAAATCACTAAATAAAGCTCAAAATGGGCACATTTTTTGTGTAAATATTCTTTTTAGTGTCCTAAGCAAATATAAGAGAAAAAAATTGAGCCATCCGAAAAAATTTCTTAAGTATTTTATTGTTTTTTGAATTTCTTATGTATTTTTTTGTTTTTTCGACTTTATGTTTTTCATTGTTTTTTCGATGAAATTTGTCCACGACATTGTTCCGAACAAGAAAATATGTTATTAATTGATTTTAATCAATAAAACCCCAAAATAATCATGCTTTTATGAAATTTGAATGTAAGCACAGTTTCCATTGAAATTGTACACAAATTCACGTTTTTGAGCAGTTTTTGGTCTGACATGCACATACATATTTATGCGAAACTTCGGAACCGCGCACCCGCGCATCGCAAATTTGGTGTCAAAAGATGCGGGAGACTCAACAGAAAAAAGTCATGAAACGTCGCGGCGATAGCTTTTCGCGTTAGCGATACATCGCGCGAAACGTCAAGGGGGGGGGCCTCGGAGGCCCCCCCCCCCCCCGGCCTAGTTAGGGTTAAGGGGGGGGTAATCACAAATAAAAGCTTAATATGTCGTTATTTGGAAAATAAGTTCTTCAGGGGGATGTGTCTAGTTTCCACAAATCGTTTAAAGGTGGTGATCAATGATGGATGATTCACAAGTGTGAGGGAAGATGGTCAGCACACAAAGTATGAATTACAAGATAGTACAACATTTGTAAATTGTGCTGAGACAAATGGCATTGGAATGCGTTGTAGTGTCCTGTGGCAATTTTGTTTTGGTGACACCAGTGACCGTCATATTCCTAATTTTGGATATTGTCATTGTGTGTAATGTCACAATGCTGTGTTGTTACGTACTATTTCATCCAGTCTATTCATGTGCACAGCAGTGGAAGCCAATGCCACTTTGTAGAGCCAATTTTGTCATAATAAACTTGCAATGGAGAGGTGATACATTGTGCTGACTTACATGTTTTTCCAATGTGTTGAAAATTTGTGAGGCGAGGTGAGCATTAGTTCCCAGTATTGATACAGCATCTTTCTTGCCAAAACACAGGTACAACATACTGCTTTTGCGTAATAATACAAATGACACACACACGCACACACACACACATACAGTTGATGGTGTATAATTATTCATACAGTACCTTGAACATACATGTATTTAGTGGTTGTTGTTTTTTTCAATTAAGTGAATGATGGAACGATGATACTTCTGTGACTTTTGTGTACAGTATTTAGTTGTCATAGTACCAGTTGAAGTAAATTTAGGTTCGACTTCACTTGCAAAACCATAGAAACACTGAAATTTCCTTCCTTTTGAGTGTGGAAAGCCTTGAAAATACACAAGTACAATGTATCCTAGCATTTCTTTTGTTATGCAAATGAGATCCATGGAAATGGAAAGGTAAATGATTCTAGTATGACAATGTAAGGTATCAAACCGATGCCTGATTGCCACCACAAATACAGTGTACAGTGTATAACATAATTTTATGAGAAATTAGCTTAATTACCAAAGAAATTTAGGGTATGAATAATTGTGCAGACAACTGTAACTTGTTACATTGTTTGGGGGTTTGTTTGTTTTTTGTACATACAGTGCAATGAAACCCTGCATTCAAGTTGACTTTGTTAACAAGTAAAATCAAACTCATGTAATTTTCATTGGAATTGGATATTAAATTTAAGTTATAAATGGAATTTTAAAGAATTGAGTTTATAGGGAAGTGACATTTGCTACAATCATGATAGTCCACACATCAGTTCTGTACTGTATCTTTCTATAATGGGGGTTTGACTGTACAGGAAAACCTCAATACACTGTACATGTACAGCGAAGCTCGCTTACGAGTACTGCTTTTGATGAGGTGAATTTGAAGGTTCCAGTATACAGTACCATCAATGCATTTAGCTGTTCTCTTTGTGTGTGCGTGTGTGTGTGTGCATAATTATAACACGTATTCATATTAATGAAATTCTTGCATTGAGTTGGGGGTTTTTTTTATGTACAGCTGTATGCCCATGATTTTTTTATCATGGTTACTACAGCTGTACTACTAAACACTGATTATTTCATTTGGTGCTACAATTACGTTGGTGGAGGGCAATTTGTCTCAGTTGCAAGGTACATGTACATGTTATAACGCCGTAAAGTCAGCAATCCCAGCTGCCCCATTGTAATATTGTTTCCCTGTACATGTACTTTATTTTAAAATTGCACACAGACAAGAAGAGCCACTGTTAGTTTGTGGGTTGTTTTTTTTTTTCCTTTAATCTCTTATTCCACTGAAATATATTTAACTCGATAAACGCAGATCGATTCCTGCTCCAGGAATATACAATATATCCACACTATGTCAAGACTGGTCAAACACAAGATGCCCATCTTTCATCAAATGCAGCGCTTACGTCACATTGCCGCTTCCCAAGCTGCAAATACTTCACAAAACTTGACAAATTCTTTGCAGAAGGGATAAAGAATCCAAGATTAATCTTTCTCACATCACCATTCAGATCTGCCTTCAGTACAAAAGCACCGACCTGACACAATGATTCAGACAAGCTAAAATTCAAAACTTTTATGACCATCGCCTGGTCTTTCCTCTGGAAATTGTTCTTTTTTCCCCCAAATTAAAAAAAAAAAAAAAAGAACTGCCAAGCACTCACAACGCACCTGCTTTGCAAGTGCATTGTATACACAAAGTTAAAATCACCGAGAAAAAAACCCAAAACAAAACCTCTCCTAGGACAGGATTCTACAACAAAGATATTCTGGAGAAGGGATTGCTTGTTTCAACATTTTGTTTACCTGTATTATTTTGCGAGTTCTGTTCACTGTCATAACCTGTCAAAATCACAATCTAAACATCCTATCGGGCATATTTTACCCTTTGCAGACAGACTGATTTTCCTTTAGCATCCATTCCCATTTACCCTGTCCCAAGAATACTCGGGACTAATCTTCAACAGGTTAAACAACAAAAATATTGTCTCCAAATGAAATCACACTGGAAAGAATAAACAGTAGAACATCAAATTCATAGGGCTCTTTATAACATTGATTGTGCACCATTTGTGTTCTATATATTTTGTATCTATATATTGTAAGTTGAGAAAGTCTTGTATTTACTTTGGGGCCTATTCCCAACAAGCCTGAAAGGCTTTAATTGGTCCCCCACAATGAAAATGTTTATACTATGACTTGAAATGTAATGATTGTTGTTTTTAAAGGTCCAGTTTACCTTTGGGAGCAGTGATTTCAAAAATGTTCCAGATATCACATTTGATGCATATGTGTAGGTCTGTTGTATCATAAAACATCCTACCATATGAAATATTTGCAATAAAACCTAAAATATAAGGAGATATCAGGGTTTTTCTCAATAAACCGTAACTGTATACGGTTTAGTCTGGAAACATTTTTATTATAACTATTGTTCACATTTTGTGTATTTAACAACACTTAACATCGATTATATGGATTCAAATTTTGACAGTGGTTGTTTTTATCCCTAACTCACATTTTAGAACTATTTTAAAGCACTAATGCTTTCATCTGCAAATGGTAAATTATGCCTTTAATGTGGAAATAAATGAAATGAAATGAAATATGTCATGTGTATAATGAACAAAACAAATAAAAATACTCCTGTTAAATTCGGCTGTAATTCAATGTAAACATGTTATGCATGGCGAGGTAAGTCAAGCTTTACTGTAATTGCGTTAAACTTTTTAATAAAGTCACAGAAAACACAAATGTGTTCATTCCCCTTAAAATCGGCATTGCCCCTCAAAGAGAAGAGGGTCTTTTTGCTGTAGTTTTATTACATTCCATGCACTTTTCTATGAACAGTTCCCTTAATTTGATGAGCAGAAAACTTACATAATATATACTCCCAATGAAAATAACTGGCATACCCAAGTAGAAAACAGTTGTAGTTGTACTATGTATGGACAATGAACAAAACAGAGGAAAATTAACAAAGTTTCAAAGCAAAAATGATAGAGAAATCCAGTATTGTGTTTATGTCATTATCGTATACATGTTCAACACTACAGGCAAGTTTCATAATGTATTCAAATATAATGATGTTTCATCCCGGCACACAGTAACTTTTCATTCCATGGCATGTGCCGACAAAGTTCTCTTCATTCAAATCCATGGCAATGCACACTGCATACATTGGTTGTTGCTGTCTGAGGCAAGCCACCATCATGCTCCCAGGCTGTCACTAAGCAACTAACCATCGAGGTGGGAATATGACTACAATTTGAATATATTATGAGAGTGGTCTATGTGCAATGAGGCAGGTTTCTTGACTAAAACGGCCGTGTCTCCAGGCAACACATTGTCATCCCGTGGTCTGTCCAAGCACCCTCAATAATCGTCTTTCAAGTAGGTTTCAACTTGGATCTAGTTTGTGAGCTGTGGAGTCAAACAGACAAAGGTTGATAAAGGTAAATCAGTGCTAATATCACTGACAATCACATACAAAAAATGTTTGTTTAAACATACAAGAAATCTAACATAAATCGCAATACATGGGACAAAAGAAAATGTTATCTTGTGTGATCACACTCAATCACACACATACAGAGTATCTACATGAACCATGGTGGTTCAGGGGTTTGGATCAACACAACAGAGAACTGAACTACACTGTCAAGCATTTTTGTTGTCACTGAATCAAAGTGATGATTTTACAGTCTTTTGCTATAGCTTAGTGCTGGTTTCAAGAAAGATATCTTTTGCACATGGCTTTAGGTAGTGGGATGAAACTGGGTACGGGAATGGCTAGAAACCATTGCATACACAGATAAACCATATGAAGGCTATGTGAGACTATTTAGAACCAGTTTCCACTGCAGTGAATTACTACGACTTCACACTTTGGTACTCTATGTCAAGCAGCACTCAGCAAGCATAACATAACCCAAGTACAGTGCACTCCCGTCATAACAAACACAGCTACAGTGCACTCCCGTTATAACGAACACGGTTATAAAGAAATTCCGGTTACAACGAAGTAAAAATTTGGGTCGCAACATTATCCGCTCTGTGTTTATTTTTATTGTCTATTTTTTCGGTTATAACGAAATTTTGATATTACAAAAGAAAACACCGGTTCCGAGAAATTTGTTATAACGGGAGTCCATTGTATAATGAAATTCCGGTTACAACGAAGTATAAATTCAGGCCGGAATATTGTCCACTCTATGTATCTTTATTGTTTATTTGTTCGGTTATATAACCGTGTTCGTTATAACAGGAGTACACTGTACCACAAAAGCACTGCAAAAGCAGAAATTTTAGCACAAGTTATTTTTTGCTCTCAGCTCAGTAAGATTACCACATGTTTTGAATTCTGCGGAAGCACAGATACAAAATAACATTACATGTAACAAGCAAAAAAATTCAAACTTCCACCTTTGTTTCATGTTGCAGAAAATGCACAAAACTTTCCACACTGCTAAAATATCCACTTTCACAGTAGTCATAGGAATTATGGCTCACATTGCCTCGGTATCCTAAGCTGTTCGGTATCGCCCACGGTGCACTCGTGGAGAGCTTGGCGGAACTCGTACACCACCCTCAGCTGCTTCTCCTCACCTATGCAGGGGTCGTAGAACCCAGGAAGACTGACCTGTGGGGAAGAGCGTTTCAAACATTAATAGTAAACACATAATGCTCATCATAAAGACAATTGGGAAGAATAACCCACCTGATACATATTGGGAGAGTCTAAAACACGTGAGGAGAAGCTAAGTGAATTTTTGGACTGCTCAAAAGTTATGGAGAGTGGATAATTTCACGAACACCTGACACAGGAATGTGCATTATTTGTTTTATAAAAAGAAGCCACCATTTTAAGTTCCAAGGCAGCCACTTTCCCAAGACTCCCAGGCCAGCATCAGCTCCAAGATAACTGACTGCCCACACAAACAACTGCAATGCATTTTAAATGAACGGGTAATGCAGTCGTGTGCGGCTGAGTCGTTGCTAGTGCCGGTCATTAGTACACTAACACCTGGTACACGTAAATTTGGGCCTATGGTCACATGATAGCTCACAGCCAATCATTTTATAAGGATTCATATCACTGTTTTTTTAATCTGTAATGGGAGAAGCTGTTAGCTGCATGACTTTCTTACTATGAAATGTACAGACTGCAGAGGTGTGAAGTTAACCCTAAAAAGACTGGGCTATTTTGGTAGCTCGAAAGACTGGGGGGGGGCCTAAAGGGCCCCCCCTTAAGATCTCGGCCGTGGATCGCGCGATCGCCGCGAAAATTTGCACAATGGTAGTGTGCGATGTAATCTACAAGATCGTATATTCAAATTTTACAAAATAGTCTTCTTTTATTTTATTTTGATTAATTATGCTAATTTATGCGAGAAATCAGACTCTTTGATCTAAATCAGTAAATAAAGCTCCAAAAGTGCTCATTTTTGGTCTAATTATTCTTAGTGGCATTCTTAGCAAATGTACTTGAAAAAAAATTCGGTATCAAAATTAATTTCTTATCTATTTTATTGTTTTATGAATTTCTTATGTATTTCTTTGTTTTTTCGACCTTTTGTTTTTGTTGTTTTTTTAAACAAAATTTGTGGCAGACACTTTTTGAAGCATAATACTCCTAAAACAAATTAATTTTAGCCATTGAGAGTAAAAATAAGCATATTTATATGAGCCATGTGAAAAAACTCAATATGCATTGACTTTGTACACAAAATCACATTTTTGAGCCATTTTCGGCCGCACGTGCATGTACAAAAAGTTATGTAACTTCAGAACCGTACCCCGGGCGTCACAAATTTGGTGTCAAAATGTGCGGGAAACTCGAAAGAAAAAAGTCATAGAGCATCGCGGCGAGAGCATTGCGTGTTGCAGAGTAATCGCGCGAAATGTCGAGGGGGGGGCCTTTTAGGCCCCCCCCCCAGTCTTTTTAGGGTTAAGAGTCTGTTAGCTAGCTAAGATGAATGCATACTGGTAATTCATTTCAGCACAATTTGACCAAGTTGCCACTACTTTTACACCTAAATATACACCATAGATAGAGTTTTGGCCAAGATGGAGCCACTATGAAATGTTGAACTGGTGTGCAGTGTACTTTCTCAGGCAGCATTCATACAAAGTCTGGTATTTGCAGATAATACGTTTCATCTGCACTCCTTCAGTCCCTACACACTCACAGGATTACCACCGTACATCATGCACACATTGTGTAGTATGACTGTTGGCGGTGCTGACAGGGTCAAAGGTCGGGTGACTACTGACCTTTGACACATCAGTGAGTATCAGCTTGGAATCCTTCACTTGGCACTGCAGTGGGATTTTGACATCGATGAAGTCGCCCTCAGCGGATGACCTGCCAATGTCGTTGGCTGAGACCAGTTTGCCGTACCAGGCTTCTTTGATGATCAGTCCGTTGCGACTCTCTTCAAAGTCAACTATTCTTTTCATCATGTCCTCCATTAATCTCACCTACAAGTGGAACAGGAACCATTAACAATCTTTAACACACAGAATCACAATTACTGATCACAAGTACATGCACAATACTTTAATCTTAATTCTCTCTGCCCTTAAAGGGATGGTATAGTATTGACTGAGGTGAGCATCCAGCTTTTAACTTTTAGAAACCACTTTATGAATTAACCCTAACTAGGCCGGGCTATTTAGGTAGATCATAGAGCCGGGGGGGGGGGGGGGGGGCCTCCCAGGCCCCCCCTCCAGATCTCAGCCGTCGACCGCGCGATCGCGACGAAAATTGGCACACACATTGCCTATGATGTAATCTAAAGTACTACGAAGTTAGATTTTTAGAAAATTATCATTTACGCTAAATTATGCTAATTTATGCATGAAATCAGACAATTTGGTATAAATCACTAAATAAAGCTCAAAATGGGCACATTTTTTTGTGTAAATATTCTTTTTAGTGTCCTAAGCAAATATAGGGGAAAAAAATTGAGCCATCCGAAAATATTTTATAAGTATTTTATTGTTTTTTGAATTTCTTATGTATTTCTTTGTTTTTTCGACTTTATGTTTTTCATTGTTTTTTCGACAAAACTTGTCCGCGACATTGTTCCGAACAAGAAAATATGTTATTAATTGATTTTAATCAATAAAACCCTAAAATAATCATGCTTTTATGAAATTTGACTGTAAGCACAGTTTCCATTGAAATTGTACACGAATTCACGTTTTTGAGCAATTTTTGGTCTGACATGCACATACATATTTATGCGAAACTTCGGAACCGCGCGCCTGGGCATCGCAAATTTGGTGTCAAAAGATGCGGGAGACTCAACAGAAAAAAGTCATGAAATGTCGCGGCGATAGCTTTTCGCGTGAGCGATACATCGCGCGGAACGTCGAGGGGGGGGGCCTCGGAGGCCCCCCCCCCCCGGCCTAGTTAGGGTTAAAATGCATACAATTCTAATGAGAATCCAAAGTTTACTTGATGAAAATTGGTTTTGAAATAGCTGAGCTATCGAAAAAAGCAAAACAAAGTGATCCTAAGAAAAGTCCCACCTCTTATTGGAATCACTTAGTTTTGGATATCTCAGCCATTTTAAAACCAATTTTCACCATGCTCTTTCATATTTATTAGTGGAAAATTGAGCAATGAAAATGGGATTTCATCGGGATTCGAACCGGAGACCTCCGGATTGCTAGCCCGGTGCTCTACTGACTGAGCTAAAGGAGGTTTCTCATTATCTCTAAAAAAAAATTTAAAAAAAAATTAAAAAAATCATTAAAAATAAATGGAAACCTAAAGCCCCGTTTCAAATGAAACTGTACATCCCTTTAAGACCCTGGTGGTGTGATAACACTCTGCATATGATGAGTTTGATGACATAACAAGTTAACTCCATTCATGACCATACTACATTTGTACACATCTGAGGAAAATAATGAGATAATATGGGTTTTTGTAATCATAACTTAAACAAAGAATATTCCTTCTCACATAACAAGTGAGGCTTCACTACAAATGCTTTATTTGACCTTATCTGATGATGGACTCACTTTAAAATGTGTAAAAATGGGGGAGAGGGTCTCCCAGGCCCCCCCCCCTCCAGATCTCGGCCGTCGACCCGCGCAATCACGACCAAAATTGGCACACACATTGCCTATGACGTAATCTAAAAATTGTACACGAATTCACGTTTCTGAGCAATTTTGGGTCTGACATGCACGTACATATTTATGCGCAACTTCGGAACCGTGCGCCTGGGCATCGCAAATTTGGTGTCAAAAGATGCAGGAGACTCGAAAGAAAAAAGTCATGAAACGTTGCGGCGATAGCTTTTCGCGTTGGCGATACATCGCGCGGAACGTTGAGGGGGGGCCTCGGAGGCCCCCCTCCCCCGGCCTAGTTAGGGTTAAGATTTTCTGTGGCATCAATGCGTGCATGATGCTTGCAGCAGGAAGCCGAATACTATGCAAGAATGGCTCCACCGAGTCTTTCAGTGAATCAGTTTTACTTACAGCAGCGTGTGCTTCTCTCTTCTTCTGCTCCATGGCGTCTTTGTTGGATTTCTTCTGCTCATCAATATCTCTAGAAAAGTAGAGGACAAAATACGCATAAATGCTATGTAAGTCATTAACCCTTTACAGTGCAGTCCCATTGTAACGAACACGGTTATAACGAAATTACGATTACCACAAAGTAAAAAATCAGGCTGCAACATTATCCACTCTATGTTTTTTATTAGTTATTTGTCCAGTTATAATGAAATTTCGATATAAAAAAAGAGAAATTGCTGGTCCCAAGGACTTTGTTATAACAAGAGTCCACTGTATCTCCCACATGTTCCCTGTAACACCAATGTGTTCTCACTGAGGGATAGTGAAATTCAGTTTTCAATTTTTAAGAAGTTTGTACAGAAATTTTCCCTGTTTTATAGCTCACTGCAGTCTCATCGGGGCATGTCTGTTTAACTTGTGACTTGCCACAGTAATATTTCATAAAGCTCAAACACACAAATCTTTCCAGAGTGACAAGTTTTCTCAGCACAGTCAAACTTGATATGAACAGCACTGAGCAACAACAGAAAAGCTGATACTCAACGAAGACCGATTCTCAGCCCACTGGGACCCAAGATACTTCTTGGACCCACAATGGAGTATTACAAGTCTATTTGGATACAAGTCACCATTCAAACTGACTTTCCTAAACTTTTCAAAAATCTTCCTCTTCACACAAAATGTATCTTCCTCTTCATACAAAATGTCGCTTTTATCAAAATCAAGGGGAAAAACTGTCATGCCATATCCCAATCATAAGTAAATATCACGTCAATTAATTAACTTTGGCCTTTTCTCTGAAATCTCAGAGAAATTTGAAATGCTTGAACCATCACAATGCACACTATGGCATGCTTTTTTCATTTCTTCAAACTAAAAGGCAGAGAAGTTACTTGACGTGACTACTGCTCCTTTCAAGTCTAAACTGACCTCTGAAGTTCAAACTGACCTCTCTTTCTGCTGCTGCAGGTACGGGTTGACCACAAGCACCTTGACCAGCCAGTAAACCACCAAGGGGGCCACTGTGCCATAGAAGATGGCCTGGGGACTGACATCATGTGACAGGTGGATGGGGAAGACAAGCGTTTGGTTGGCTCGGTGGGCCCTGGATCAACAACACCAAACCACATGTAAATTAATTTTTAATTTTGAAACTGGATAAGCAGAGTTTTTTTCTTTTTACTTTTTAAAGGACAAGTCCACCTTCATAGATATGTGGATTGAGTCAATGCAGCAATATTTACCAGTGCAACACATCAGTGAAAGTTTGAGGAAAATCTGACAATCCACTTAAAAGTTATGAATTTTTGAACTTTCTGCTCAGTCACTGCTGGATGAGAAGACTACACAGCTTGTGATGTGATCATGTCTCATGTGTAGAACTATATCAAGAAATTATAAAGAAAATTCAACATATTTTCACTTTTCTCACATTATAAAAGAATGCTTGACTTACCTCTTTCAGAAGGCAGGGGGAATAATATTACCCTTAACAGACATCAGTGACAAGATGCATATATGTGCTCTTTCTTCTAAAAATACAATTTTGTGAAATTCTCTTTATAATTTCCTTATTATCGTTCTACGCATGTGACATCATACACTGTAGTAGTCTCCTCATCCAGCAGTGATTGCACAAATGTTCTAAAAATTCATAATTTTTGAATGGATTGTCCAAACTTTCACTGATGTGTTCTGCTAATATTGCTGCATTCACTCAATCCGTATGTATATGAAGGCGGACTTGTCCTTTAAAATCACTTGTGCACCCACAGTTCTGTCTGTATGATACAAGGATAAATCATTTTCAACATGCGCAATATCATTCATTCATTCATTTATTCATTCAATCAATCTAGTTTATCAAAAACACCACCATGGCAGCAGAGAGATCAAATTGCGGAGTGACAAAACATTATCAAAAGATAACTGTGACTGCATCAAAGGCAAAACAACAGAAACTTACACCTTCTACAGGATGGAAGAGAATCACAGTCTGTTGATACTTAGTATTACACTTCAAAGAACTTACCGCAGCCGCAGGAAAACTCCGGTCGGATAGCCGACACTGATCTTGGCACCAAGGCGGTTGTGTTTAGAGACTTTCTTCTCTCCTCCGTACTCCAACATCACACCAAATGTTCCCACCCTGAAATATTCCAACATGGAGTGAGGGTCAACACAAGCTATGAAATACTCTTGTGATATGAAGGCAAAAAAGTTTGGTTGATTCTATTAGGAAAATAAAAATGAGATTAATGAATAAAGAAATAAAGATAATTAGACAAATAAACAGATAAATAAAAAAACAAATAGATTAATTAATCAATTAATAAACATGATGATTTGACATCAAAACAACTGAAATAAGAAACTACCTGTCTTTGATGAAAGCAAACAGCAATAGCAAAACGAATAAAAATTTTTATGAAGAATTGCTTATCCACGTATATCAGATCATCCAAAAAGAGATCCCAAACTGCATTTTGTAAATATATTCAACATTTTTGTAGTCCATTCATGAAAAGTTTTACAATTTCAATCATCCTATTCTGAAATCAAATATGTCCTGTACAAGATCAAAGATGATTGAGTTGTACTCACTTAACAGAGGCAGTGAGGCGGGCTTCATCGGTGGAGAATTTCCTGGTATACGAGGCACTCACAAAGGTGTTGGGTATCCCAAACTGAAGAGAGAATAGAATGCATTCATATCACTGCTGCTTCTTTTTCTTTCTTTCTTTCTTTCTTTCTTTCTTTCTTTCTTTCTTTCTTTTTTTTGGGGGGGGCATTATTTTTCTGAAATGATCACACAATTGATTCCCTCTTAAAATTAGACAAACATCCAATGAATTCTCCATATTACATCTGAGCTTTATGTGTTACGTTTTCTTACTAGATCTGCTTTATCAATGTGTTGCTTGTTTGCTTGCTTCAATTTGTTGTTGCCATTGTTGCTGATGATCTTGGGGGATCGTGTCTCCTCTTTGGGGCTAAATACGATTTGAATTTCCATTGCTTTCTTTTGTTCTTTATTCCATTTTACATGCCCTCCAGCTACAATAAGCAATAACCTCTTAAAATTCAATCAGTTGGAGGTTGACAATTCCAGAGACTCCAACCCAAGCACCTTCTGATCTGGAGATTCTCCCGCCTGAAGCCCCTTGCAAACGGGAGACTCCAAATTTATGTGCGCAAAGCGCACATCATGAGCGCAAAACGCGAAGTTCCTTGCGGCCGGGTCCAGGGCCCGCTTAAGGGCGCCCTGGAAGCTTTAATATAGGGTTCCAGATGCTCTCTCATACTATCTCATGCTTATTTTTCGAAATAATACTACGACATACAATACTACGACATGATACTAGGTAAGATATCATTTCAGCGGGAGACACAGAGCCAGGGCAGGAGAAATTGCATCTCGAGCTGGAGAACTGGAGATTTTACAAAAATTGGCTTTCGGCGGGAGATCTCCCGTCGAAAGTGGGAGAGTTGGAGTCTCTGCAATTCCCTCTCCTCTGTTTCCCCTAATGGACAAATTTATCCTTCTACCAACCTCTTCATACCGGTAAGAAGGTACCCCTTCTCTCTCCTCCTACAGACTTACCAATCCCCTCCTACTGGTAGGTAGTAGGTAGGTAGGCATCATTTTTCTCTCCTCCTAACAACTTCCTCCTACCGGTAGGAAAGCATCATTTTCTCTCTCCTCCTACCAATCTCCCTACCACAAGGCATCATTCATCTCTCCTCCAACCCTCCTCCTCCATCAGTAGGAAGCCATCATTTCTCTCTTCTCCTACAAACCTTCTCCTACCAGTAGGCAGGCACCACTTTTTCCTGCTAAAACAAAATCTCTTCATTCCACTTGAAAGTCATCTTTTTTTTCTGTTCTCCTACCAACCTCTCCCTGCTGGTACAAAGGCATCACTTTATGCCCTCCTATCATCTTCCTCCAACTACTTCTTCCTACTACTTCCTACAAGAAGGAAGGCATCACTTATCATTCCTCCTATCAACCTCCCACCAAAAGGAAGGCATCAAATCTCATACAAATCCACTTTTTTCCAGTAGGAAGGCATCACTTTTCATTCCTCCTACCAACCTCTTCCTACTGGTAAAAAGGCATCACTTTTCATTCCTCCTACCAACCTCTTCCTACTGGTAGGAAGGCAATGCTTTTCATTCCTCCTACCAACCTCTTCCGACTGGTAGGAAGGCATCACTTTTCATTCCTCCTACCAACCTCTTCCTACCGGTAGGAAGGCATCATTTTTCATTCCTCCTACCAACCTCTTCCTACTGGTGGGAAGGTATCACTTTTCATTCCTCCTACCAACCTCTTCGTACTGGTAGGAAGGCATCATTTTTCATTCCTCCTACCAACCTCTTCCTACCGGTAGGAAGGCAATGCTTTTCATTCCTCCTACCAACCTCTTCCGACTGGTAGGTTTCATTCCTTCAACCAACCTCTTCCTACCGGTAGGAAGGCATCACTTTACGTTCCTCCTACCAACCTCTTCCCACTGGCACAAAGGCATCACTTTTTTCTCTCCTGCCTACCTGAAGCTGGCAAGACAGGTGGCTGTCCTTTGTGTCCCTGACCACCATGGACGTCATGGAGGACTGGAGTCCAGCCTTCCACGTCAGGTAACCCATGGTGTGTCGGTCAAGCTGCCTGGCTCCAACTAGAGATAAACCAGAGACCCAATAAATAAAAGATTTGCATTCACTTTCTGTTTTTGTTTTTTTTTCAAATTCATGACATTCTTCCGCCGAGATGTTTTTCATAGCAACTGATTGACAAATTGCCCTACATCGATGTAAATAAGCACTGAATTGATCAGTGTTTTAGTAGTAGCCATGATAAAAGAAATAATGGGCGTACATACTTGAGCACTTTCTGTTTAATCTATATTTCGTTTTAATAATCACATTTTATGTTTTCTCTGCTTAAATACAAATCTATGTATGTCACAAAATCATATCTTTGAGGGACAGGACCCTGAGGAAAGCAAAGTTTATAGCAGAGGGCGCAACCTGCGCACAATACATGTATCTAACTGAATCAGTGTTACATGAATGCTACATTGTACATGCTGATAAATACCCTCATGGACATGACATGACATGGGTGTGATCCTGTGAACATACAGTCAACCTTGCTAAAGTTGACCTCACATAAGTTAAAGGTCTGTTCAAGTCCTCATCTCGTTAGTGTTCTATCGATTTTGATCCCTCATAATTCAAATTTTCTCAGAGTTGAAGTTATTCCTTCAGTCCAAATAGATTCGACTCAGGCAAGGTTGACTGTAGTTAGATGGTCTCATGTCCCTAAAAATGCACTATCTGGTTATGCATGTGAACATGGTATGACATTAATCGATTAAATGAATTGAGCTGAAATACAAGTGGTGAAATAGAAGCAATAAATAAGTGACAGTTTGAGCAAAAAAAAAAAAAAGAAGAAGCAGAAATGGATGTTCAAATCAAGGAACTACAGTGAATGCTTGTTTGCATGTCCCTAGATCAAGCATGACATTCAGTTTGGGATTGGAAAGTAGCAGCTTTTGTCATGTGACTATAATATCTTTTAAGGTGCTCAAAATTCAGAATAAGCTTTGTGAACATATACACCCATCCAATACTCCTAAAAAACTTTATAAAAACCTGTCTACATAGAGCAAGCCACGAGCAAGCCGATTCCTGATCTATGCATTGTAACCACTACACAAATGTGTCCATTAGCAGTTGTTTGTTTTTGTTTTTCTTATTCCTCTATCAATTAGAATCACAAATATCTTACATAGACTGCATGAATGACAACATCCATCAGTGGAAACTGATGATAACGTACCAATCACAAGGCCAGGGGCAACCATGCCTTGAGGAGTGACCTGGAATAACCCTGAGCACGTGGCAAAGCTGAAGAAATGAGAGAGAGGAAAAAGCACAAATAATTAAAATCATGAATTGACATGTGATGTAAAGTCTTAAACAGCAGTCTAGCTTAACAAGATGGGAGAAAAAATTACTTAGGAGACTTAAAGGCAAAACATAGTACCTATATGACTGCAGAAACTACTGCAGAAAACACTTTCATTTTTTATCCTTAATAGTTCGAAAACTATATACAGTTCGACTTCGATTATCCGGCCATGTCGGGACCGGCGCTCATCCGGATACGCGAATTGGCCAGATATGGGAGACACAATGTTAATGTATATAGCTGCCGTCCAAGCTGCCGTCCCAGTGCACTGGCAGCTAGGCAGGTAGCGTACCCTGCAACAGTGGTGTAATCTATGCTAGCCTGCGCAAAATTGTAGTCCCTTCTTCACAAAAATAAAGTATATCTTTATGTGAAAATCATACATGTTTTTATACCTCATTAGATATTGAGAAACCTATCATGCAAATCTTATGAAATTAGTGAAATAGATCCAGGAAAAGATGTTTCAAAATCGGAATGCACCGTCTTACTTTTACGATGATAATGTGGTGTAAATTTATGTTAGTTCTGCCAGGAATATTGTAGGTAAATCGTGTGAGTTTTGTAGAAATTTTAATTGAGTTTAAAGTCACTGTTTTTTCTCAATTTTTGGATGAAAAAAAAAAAAGTCTTTCACTGCGTGAACGCATCTGGATAATAGAGATTTCCGGATAAATGGAGGCCAGATAATCGAGGTTGAACTGTATCAGATAAACACTGTCACTGACATGAGTAATAGCTGCATAATGTACAATTTTGTTGGAGGTGATTTGAATATGATAGCATGAATCATTTTCATGAAATCCATGATTAATTTTAAAGTTTATCTCAAAATACTCCAAACCAACTCATCACTTTGACAAATCGCGTCAGCCGGACGAGTTTCCTGGCAGAGCCTTCCGGTATATTGCAAGCAAATTCCAAATGTTAGAAAATAAATGTTGAACCCTTCTGAGAACTATGTTTTAGCTACAACAGTAATGATGCATGTACATTGTAGTTGCTTTTCAACACAACATCTTCCAACCATGGGTTGGTCAGAATGCTTCCTAAGATATCACACTAACTCTCAATCATTGCAAACTATAACAAGATCGGGCCCGGGTATATCTCTGATCTCAAATCAATCACAATCCTGACACAAAGTCAAATCTGGACCAATCTTACCTTCTCTTTGATATATTCCTGAAATACTTCATGACAAATGAAGGCCCATTGCCACCTGAGATTTGGAACTGGAGTAAAAAGAATGAAATATGTAACACGATTATACATAATATATATTGAAATAAAAGTGGAATCAGAGCAAAGATTGGATGCTGTGTTTAAAGTTAACCAAAATATTAACCAACATCGATAACAGCTAATTGCTGCAGTTGGTATTCATTAATGGCAACAGTTGACACCAGTGAAGCGCATTATTATTCAGATATTCTTGGTAACTTTATATACATGTAACTGAAGCCATGGTTGTGTTGGACATGGAATATGTATCATGTGAACCACAAAAGGTTTTCAAAATTAGGAGAGTCAATAATCATTAGAGACAGACATAATCTTACTCCTATCAAAGTTTACAATGATATGGACCAAGGAGAGTTTAAAGGACTGTGCCTTTAGCTCTAATTGATGAAGAACTATTCTTGAGTGTATATTTATCTTGCATCAGATCAGCACATACATGTACTAGAAAAACCTCTTGATAACAGATACATTTGGTGTTCCAAATCGCCAAAGTGTGTTTCAAACATTTCTATTGCATTGATCATATTATATACATGAAGGAGCCAAGTGCTTAGTGCATGCTCCGCCCATGCCCATCCCTCACCTCCCCCCCCCCCCCCCACATGCCCACCCCTTCCCCCATCTTCTTATGGACATAACAATTTTACTGCTTAATATTTCGAACTTATAAGATGATTTGGGTCAATTGTTTTACTGTGTGCCGGTTATAGCAAAAGGACCAAACATGTTTCCAAATGGAAGGCATTATTTACCATTTGTACATGAAATACAATCCAGCTTTAGTGCTTCAAAATTGTTCTAAAATGTGAGTTAGGGATAGAAACATCCATTGTAAAAATGTTAATCAGTATAATCAAGGTTAAGTATTGTTAAATTATACAAAATGTGAACAATGATTATGACAAAATTGTTTCTAGAATAAATCGTCTGCAGTTACAGTTTATTGAGAAAAATAGTGATATCTCCTTATATTTTAGGCTTTATTGCAAAATTTTTTATATGGTAGGATGTTTTGTGATACAACTCAATGACACATACATGTATGCATCAAATGTGATAACTTGAACATTTTTTAAAGCATTGCTCCCAATGGTAAACAATACAATGTACCTTTAAAAAAGAACCTGAAGGTGTCTTACCTCCCCCCATGCCTGAGGTGACGTCACCCTCCGGAGGGACACAGAAAAATTCCCGGTCCCGTTCCCGTTCTGAGTGAGCAGGTTCCCTGAGAACGTGGCTGTGTCAGACGTTGTGAGAGGTGTATCCAAGGATTGGGCAATGGACATGTTCTTCACTTCTACTAGAGGGAGGCCACTGGAAGAAAAACAAAGAGATTGCTTTCATGCATTTTCTAAAATCTGATTTCATATTTAAGCTGCTTGAGAATACTGTAAAACAAGATAAATTCGTGGCATTAAATTTTCGCCAATTGGAGCCAATGGCCTCTTTCGCGGCATGAAATTTCCGCGAATTGCCACTGGCGTTCAATGCATATAGTGTAGACAATACTAACATACATATTCACAGTACCTGAAAGACCCTGGTATAACTGCCACAAAATGGCAGAAAATTCTTGAGAACACTTGTCATACCCACATCACTCCCCCCCCCCCCCCAAAAAAAAAAAAAATACAACAACAATACTGATAATAACACTTTAATTTGGCATGAACCAGTCATACTACAATAAATTGTTGAATGGTGTGAAAACTTAGCAGGCAACCACACTACTGTAAGACTATAGACTAGAAAAATGATGAAAAACAAGGAAAAGTAGAAATTACGCGGTGCGTAATATATGTCCCCGCCGGAAGTAGCATTTAGTAGCAAAATGTACAATATAGGTAAAAAGATGAAGGTCAAAGGTCAAAGAAGGCAAAGGTCAAAATTCTATGTAGAAGTTTTGAAGCCCTCACCTAGTGCCATCACATTAAGCAAACGGAATCGAAATCGGGTTAGAAATGGCGAAGGAGTGGCATTTTGTACCCAATTTACAATATAGGTAAAAAAAATCAAGGTCAAAGGTCAAAGAAGTCAAAGGTCAAAATTCTGTGTAGAAGTTTTGAAGCCCTCACCTAGTGCCATCACATAAAGCAAACGGAATCGAAATCGGGTTAGAAATGGCGAAGGAGTAGCATTTGGTAGCAAAATGTACAATACAGGTCAAAAATCAAGGTCAAAGGTCAAAGAAGTCAAAGGTCAAAATTCTGTGTAGAAGTTTTGAAGCCCTCACCTAGTGCCATGACTTAAAGCAAACGGAATTGAAATCGGGTTACAAATGGCGAAGGAGTAGCATTTCGTAGCAAAATGTACAATATAGGTCAAAAATCAAGGTCAAAGGTCAAAGAAGTCAAAGGTCAAAATTCTGTGTAGAAGTTTTGAAGCCCTCACCTAGTGCCATCACATAAAGCAAACGGAATCAAAATCGGGTTAGAAATAGCGAAGGAGTAGCATTTTGTAGGCAATGTACAATATAGGTCAAAAATCAAGGTCAAAGGTCAAAGAAGTCAAAGGTCAAAATTCTGTGTAGAAGTTTCGAAGCCCTCACCTAGTGCCATCATATAAAGCAAACGGAATCAAAATCGGGTTAGAAATGGCGAAGGAGTAGCATTTTGAAGCAAAATGTACAATATAGGTCAAAGGTCAAGGTCAAAGGTCACAACTGAAATTCTGTGTAGAAGTTTCAAAGCTCCCATGTAGTGCTATCATATAAAGCAAACAGAATCAAAATCGGGTTAGAAATGGCGAAGGAGTAGCATTTCGAACATTTTGATCACACACGGACGCACACACGGACGGACGGACACACGGACGCACGGACGCACGGACGCACAGACACACACACGTACGGAGCCCGTTTCATAGTCCCCTGCTCGAACTCGTTCGGCGGGGACAAATTAACAATCACTTTGAGACAGAAAAAGAAGTTAGACTCTTACCCTGAATCCTCTTCGTATCCTTCATAGTGGTCAAACACGTCAGTAGCATCTATACCAACGCTTATGACACCCTGGGGAAAAAATATAATGTTGAAAAACAATTATGACTGTATCAAAAAAGTTTCTTTGGTGATCATCTCTGTATGTAAAGCTTCACTAAAACTTCACTAAGATTGTTTTCAACATCATTTTCATCATCATCAGGGCTCAACACTAACGGTGGCCCGGGGCCACCAAAAATGAAAGTCGGGCCACCAAATTTCAAAAAAGGGCAAATTTGGTGGCCCGCCTTGGGCCACCAAAAGTTTTTGAAAAAGTATGTCAATAAATTCGCAACCTTTTGCGCCGGAAATGTATAAATGCATGCATTGAGTGTATGCAAACGTAGTAACTTTGTCTTTTGTGTTTTGAGAAATAGAAATATGCTCTTCTAGCTTCTTAATTATTTGCATGCAATCTGATATAATTTATTTATGTTTAGATGTTGCAACCCATGTGCCTGTCAATGAATATTTATAATTAGTCTTCACCATTCAGCAGTTAAATTTGTTTAAAGGATGGATGAAAAGGACTGAATGAGTGCCTGAGAGCGAGTGTTGCGAGTTTGTTGAGGTTTATTAATGAGTAGACATGTCCAGCTTCCAGTTCTTACTATGATAGTACTTAAATATTTGACTCATTAAAAAAAAAAGGACTTTTAATGTTTTTTGGGGTTTTTTGGGGCCACCAAAAACCTGAAATTGATGATTTTGGTGGTCCCATTGGGCCACCAAAAAAAAAAAAGTTAGTGTGGAGCCCTGATCATCATCATCATCATCACTCATTTCCATGACCATTACAAATATCTGCATCATCATCACATATGCATATTTTGGCTCTCTTTTACATACAAGTGTTTGTAGCAGTAGTGAGTGAAGCTTATCTTTTTCGGGGAAAAAAAAATGCGATCTTATAATTGGCGATCAGCAAGTTAATCACACGCAGAGAATACTAGGACTACACCATTGGAATTCACAAATCTTATGAAGTTTTCCTTTTCACAAATCAATTCTTCTGTTGCCGACATCACATATATACATTGTATGTTCTGCAAACACATGGAACAAGAGTCATTAAACCATGAGTGTTACAATGCAAATGTATGTGAACGGACAGACAGATAAACAGACAGACAGATAGATAAATGGATTTACACACAGAATGACAAAAAGAATACAGTCAAACTTGCCTAAGTCTAATCTATTCAGAATAGAGAAATAGCTGCAAATTCACCAATAGAAAATTCGACTCATGAGGGATTTAAATCAACAGAATTTATAAAGAGAAGAGGACATGCAAAGACCTTCGACTTGGATGATTATTCGACTTATGTGAGGTCAACTTGAGCAACAATGACTGCAGATATAGATAGATATATAAAGATAGAAAGATGAATAAAGAAATTGACAGAAAGATACAAAGGTAGAAAAAAGATGTGTATACAGATAAATAGAGCAGAGAAATAGCGATACATGGACGGGAAGACAGGCATAGAGTGAGAGATGGAGAGGAAACAGAAATAGATGGATAGACGGATAGGGTGATAGTCAGATCTATGAATGAGGGGAGGGTAGCAAGCCTACCCTAGGGTTGGTACTCTGCTGAAGTCTCCTCTCTTCTCGCTCCTTGGCTAGTCTCTCGTACTCCTCGCGGATCTCTTGGGCGGATCTCATCTTAGGGACCAGCTCCCATTCCGCCTCCAGGCCTTTCTTCCCGTACACATCATAGATTGCTCTTCTGGATGGATCACTAAGAACTGCACAATAGGATAGAGTAGAGACGTAGCCATCAGGCCAAGTGTGACAAAATATCAAACAGCTACACTTATTTGACTGGCAAAGATATCAGTGACTCTAGAAACCAATCCATCAATTCTTATGATAGATATGCAAGAAACAACAGTGCATACTATCCCTTGCAGTATCGTGAATGTGAATAAAAAATAGCCCCTTCGCTAAACATATCATTAACATGTTCCTCTATTTTCTGTCGAAAAAATTAAAGAGTGCAGATTGGAATGCCTTTTAGGTGCACAAACATTAAAGGCATAATTCACCATTTGCAGATGAAACTAAAACCCACCATTAGTGCTTTAAAATAGTTCTAAAATGTGAGTTAGGGATAGAAACAACCACAGTAAAAATTTGAATCCATATAATCAATGTTAAGTATTTTTAAATACACAAAATGTGAACAATAGTTATAATAAGAATGCTTCCAGACTAAACCGTCTACAGTTATGGTTTATTGAGAAAAATACAGATATATCCTTATATTTTAGGATTTATTGCGAAAATTTCATATTTTAGGATGTTTTGTGATACAACAGATGTACACATATGCATCAAAGGTGATATCTTGAAAATTTTTTAAATCACCGTTCCCAAAGGTAAACTGGACCTTTAACATGCCCACTTTGTTTTGAAATCTTACTACTCATTCATTTATTTGACAGTTTCCAATAATTGCAATTTGCCATCAAATTTGCAAACTTCTTATCCAAGTTCACAGATCCTAAATATTCTAGATAGTAAATGATCCTACTATATTAAAATCTGATGCAAAACTTGTGTTGACTACAAGATACATTTGTTGTCCACCCTAGCACAGATACACTGCATTGCCATACAGGCATACTTTCGCCCAGATACACCTTTTCTTTTCTTTCTCTTTCTTTCTAGTAGGATTTATTGAGAAAAGAGCATGATCACACAAGATAACCACTCATCACTGCCAACTTCCCTAAAATGAATTTCAAGCAGTTGTACACTAATTCTCTTGGGGAAAGCCTCCGTACCATTTATGTCCCCCCCCCCCCCCCAAAAAAAAAAAAAAAAAAAAAAAATTACACCGGGACCCTCCGCAATGATAACTTAGAAAATAGTGAATCAATCCAAATAAAATTCCAGGGTATAAAACTACAACTCACTGCCCACATCTTACAGAAAACCCCATTCGATTTGCTTTAGTGGTCAAAGAGAAATGAGGGATTTTGTAAAGCATGTCAGGAATCTCTTCCCTCCAAGTTCTGTCTTTTGTGTTCATGCATTAATGTGCAGTTCCAAGAGCATCCAAGTGCCAAACTTGGAAGAATCAGACTTGTGACATACTTTACAATAGTCCATATTTCTCTGTGACCACTTAGCCAAATTGAATGGGGTTTTCTGCAAAATAGAGCTATGATGTTGTATTTTAAGACCCTGAAGTAGCATTTGGGCAGTTAAATCATATTGAGTGTTATCAATGTGAAAATCCGATTGTAATTTTTTGGGCGACATACTGTAGATTACCTTCATAGGCCTGCTGTACATTGTTAAAGATGGTCTCTGCCGAGGACTTGTCTGCTGTCTGCCCATGTTTGTCTGGATGGTACAGCATGCACATCCGACGGTACGCCGTTTTCAGCTCATCCTGTGAGGCCTGCAAAGATGTTTGTTACCATGGAGATGAACAACAAATTCTTCAATAATATGATCAGAGATGCAATGTGCAATTAGCTTTGCATTTGAAAGCTGTAAATTTGGAGTTTGATTCACCTAAAATTGATCATAATTTTCATATTTTACAGAAGCTCAGATGGAGGATCAACTGACATGGGTGATTTAATGTTAGTAGGCCTACCATCAAAATAATTGTAATAGGATCAAAAGATAAAAACCAAAAACAGTTTATTGAAAAAAAAGATTTGCTTTAACTATAATATCTATGTTTAATTTTAAATGTATTAGTGTACAGGAGGCCTATGTCTGGGAATGATTGTAAGTCTGTGCAGCAAATTTCTTATTCAAAATTCTTTCCTGCATAAGATGTCATTGTTTTTCTTTTGCAACTAAAAACTTCTGTCAGATGGGTTAGAAAGGCATGACATAATTTCCTGATGGTCAACCAATAACATTGAATACAAAATATCTATGTTTATGAAAATTACTTGCATTTGATGAACATTACTATCAGAGTTTCTCAAAATTTCAGTCAGTGTATTAATTACTGAATTCTTGCAAATTCAAAGTATATCTAGAAATTTATATCTAATTACACTGCTTAATTCTTAGTACACTGTATGACATTACTGTTGTATGTATTGCAATCATCTGATCATGAACATATGCAGTGACTAATTACTAGTAGATTGGCAGATCTAGTAATTTCTAATGTTTCTAAAGAAATTGTGAATAAAGCTGCAGGTCCAAAATGTATATCCCAAATTATATAAAATTATTGGATAACTGAACTAAGGAGAAGGAACTCTAGCCACAAAGCACCTGGAACTAACAGTATCATAATGTACTGTGAAATTCTTTGCACACTGTCAACAATAGTGCAATAAACTATCCATCTATCTTTCACTGAAATGTATAACATTTTCTATAATAGACTAACGGTTAGAAAGCAATATTTCATGAATCATAGTCAATGCTACAGTTTAAATTTATACCAGTTGAGTATGTAATCAAATCATTCTCGAGATCAAAAAACAAAAACAAAAAGCAACAACAACAACAACAACAAAAACGTTCTTTCAATCATTCCTGTCGAGTGCCGAGCACGATTTTCTGTAACCCCAGGCCCAGGCAATACCAGGGTGCTCCATTGTGAGAATTTCGCATTAGGCTGGTTGAAGTTAGACAATCTGTAGCATCCATTCCTTATTGCATTAAAATTTTGATAGCATGCAACACGTTAAACACACTACTGTGTTAAAAAAATGCAAGTTATCAATCATTTAAATTTATGCTATCGTTACAATTTGTACCAGTGCAGTTACCACAGTAAATTGAACTAAATTTTAAATTTATATTTATGGGTGCCAATTTATCCTAACCTGAAATGCTGGTTTGTTTACAAAAGTAGTAGGCCTATGAAGAACGCGGGACTACATCCAAGCTAGCAAGAATGAAAAGCCTCAATTTTCTTTTTCAAGATGATGATGCAATGTACCCAAAAGATGGGTATCTATCCGGTGACGGCCGGGCTAGCTAGCTAGCTAGCTAAGCTAGCGTGTCGCGGAGCACGCGCCAACACACGGCCGGGCGGCAGCCAGGAACGGCATTCCTTTTGAAGCCCGGCCCTAGCCCTCTGACTAACAAACTGCATCGTGCATGCATCATTTACTGGCCGTTTGGAAAGTTCAGTGGAAACAATAGGGTTAAAATGAGATGAAAATCAGCTGAAAATGTAGAGCATAAGTACAACAGAAGTTATTTAAACAAAATTTGCAGCCTTACCTCTCTTCTGACATTCAAGATTGCGTAGAAATCATCGGAAGGAGATGGCCCTTCGTCTTCAATGGGCGCTGCCATTTTGAATTCAGCGTGCTCTTCGAATGCTCTAGCTCCCTCTAGTGGTGAGAAATATGAAAAATATTGCGCAAGTTCTGCACGCTGCAGGCTGCTGGACTGCAAACAATAATGTCTGCTGTTATACGTCGGGATCGGTTGATCGTCCACATGACATAGGGTCTGTTTGTTTCTTCCAAAACATTCTTTTTAAGCGATGAATTGTACGAAAGGATGGCAAAGTCAAGGTCACTTTTTTTTTCTTTTTGGCCATCTCCTATAAACATTGTGTATTTCAATTCAATTTACAGGCTCCATAATCAACAAGCAACTACGAGAAAGCGTCATTGTAATCAGCTTGCGTATAATATTATAATTGCTAAGTTACTGTAGCTGTAGGTCGTCGCATACAAAAAAGAAAGCTATGGCCACTGAGATACGATTAATATGCAGTAAAGATATTCTCCTCAATATAACAGTGCTATAGTTACTGCGTCCAATATGAACACCGTGAAGGACCATCTGACCCGTTGCGTTGCCCGTCGCCTTTGTTCCTTCTTCTCTCCTTTTTCTTCTCTTCCCTTTTCCGCCTCTTCTAGTTCGTCTTTTTATGATTATTATCATTATTATCACCATCATCATTTCTATCATTATCAAAACATTTATGTTATTGATATCTTCCCATTCTCATCATCGTTGTCACTATCTTAGATTGGTTAAACCCATCACTATATTATCAATACATTTATGTTATTGATATCTTCCTATTCTCATCATCGTTGACACTATCTTAGATTGGTTAACTAATTAATTCAAATCCTTTCGTAGTACATTTTTCTTTTCTTAAATCAAGGATTTCCACCGTGATCCCGCGCAGATTATTTAGGGCAACAAGAACGCTCTAAAAATGTTTAATTGTATAAGACAACAGAACTGAAGATCGATGACTAAAGATCAAAGCATATAGGAGTTATGCCAGACATCTACTAACATGAGATGTATTGCCTTATGTGGATGTGTACTATTAATGTGCGTTTTTATTTACTAAATATTATGATATTATTCTGACATCCATATCCCTACGTAGGCCTATAAGTCATCACAAAAGAGAGATGACCATCATTAAAGTTATGAACAGTTACTTTAATCACGTTTCAACTCGTCCATTCTCTCGAGAATGATATTGATGGAAAATGTATCTTGTCATTCCTTTCTATCTGATTCACTCTTTTATTTCATTTTTTTTAAGGGATGGCTAGTAACTGATCAGTGGGAATCAATGGGATGCTGGGGGATGATTGTTCCAATCCTTGTGGGATTCATTCACATTATTATCTATTGTTGTGTGAACGGGCCCCGCCATGTGTAACGGGCCGTTAAACGATCGCCCCGACACTGTACAGGCAAGCTAACCTGGAAACATTGAACTGCACATTACTTGAATATGAGACCATTCTGAAGCAAATAATTTTTACGCGACAATGGATATTAATGTACTCTTAAAAGAATCCCATAAGGATTGGAACAATCATCCCCCCAGTATTCCCACTGATTCCCACTGATCAGTTACTAGATCCCCTAAGAGACCAAGTAGATAATGATAACAAGACCCTAAAACCTGAGGCTCAATATCAACGCTATATGAAAAGATGAAATTATACTTTATCGGCTGTTTATTGTATGCCTGTATAATCATGTCGACTAAATAGTGCCGTATTACATGGATACATTGTGTACTTTGCATCTAATAGCGCCTTTTCCAAAAAGGTACAAAGCGATTCATACATAAATAACAATATACAAACAGACAAAAATAGTTGTGTGGTATAATATCCCAAATTCACATTGTGTTAGAACAAACGACATGCAGGGCAATATACTGCAAGTTGAAAATATACACAACACAGGTGGGCGCAACCTACATTGTACACAATTATGATTATCCGTTGAAAACGATATTCATCTTGTTCATTAGTTCATGCTTTGTATTGATTTTTGTACTGGTATAATTTTAGTTGGTCAATATAAACATATCCATTTTCCACATAATTCCATGCCTATGAATAATTTTCGGGAACCTATACAGTTTTACAAGCGTTACAGCTTTTTTGTAGGCCCCATCATATTTTTTATATTTACTTGTGACATCCTCAGATGATGACCATATAACATTTGTGTTAAATATGTTTTTTTTTCTTCTTCTCCTTCAATCAAAAGACATGGTTGTATATATTCTGTATTCTTGTTTTATTGTCAGTCACTTTGTAATCTCATCATTGAGAAAGTGGAAATAATCATATGAAATAAATTTGAACTGAACTGAAAACTGGTTAGAGATGGACTTCCGGAACTAGAGCAAATAAAGTAGGAAGCTTTGCAGGAACTTTGGAATGTGTTTGGTTAATAAGTATTCCCCCCTTGAAGAGTTTTTCTTTTCTTTTTTGTTTTTAAATTACCAAGATCCCCCCCCCCCCGATTTATTGATGGGAGCAGCAGCTCCCTTTGTTACCATCCCCCTCCCTCCGCTGTCTATAAGCCCAAGTTCAACTTTTTGAAACAAAATCAAACATGTTTGAATCCTACTCGTCTGAATAATTCATTCGGTGATTGTCACGATCTCTCCTTAAGTAATGATAATGATGATAACAAAACTGTGAATGCAATACTCCATCCATTTTAACAATACATACTTATAATATCATGCATCTAGGCTTCACAATTTTTGTTTCGATATTTTGTAGAATGTGTATATTGCTTTTTTTTTTTGCTTGATATGTTTTTACACTTATTCATTGTTGTTGAAAATAAAAATGAACAAGTGAAATGAAATTAATAAAATGAAAATAATGCAATGCTATTTTGAAAAGTCTGATCCTGTTCGTTTTATATATTTCGTCTAGTGATCTAAGTTCAATTGCTTTTCTCTTTTTCCCATTGAATTTCTCTCGTTTGTGATAGGAACAATTACAATCCAGCTGTCTATGTGATGGTCAACAACAGATTTGAAAGAAAAAGAGTATTGCTTTATTATGAAAACATGCACAAAGTTCAATATGTATGTTGAGTTATGAAAAAGTATCATAAAACCTACATGACAAAGTTTGTGCTTGTCTTCGTGGAACGACTTGCTTTGCTTGTTCAGTAATGAATATTTAGATCATTTATGGACACTACATCTTGAATAATAAATGTTAGTAAAGTGCTCTTCTGCTATCTGCAATATGCACTGCAATTATATTGCTATATATTTCACTGTTCATGGTTTGGTGGTGCTAAGTCGCATAATTCATTTTGCAACTTTTATAGACCTAATGAGCAAAATATTGATAACTACGTTGGAGATATTAGGCCTACGGCAGCCCTATACGAAAATAGGTATATATTATGTTCTATTTATTTGTAGAAGTAGTTTGTCAAACCGCGTTAGTTATTGGATTTTATGTCTCATATGATCAACGTCTCCATCTATTTCTCCATAAAAGAAAATATCATACTTAAATTTATCTCTACATCGTGCCACAAAGGGGTAACTTCTTCCTTCAAAACAAATTGTTTTAAGTGAAAGAAAACGATATAAAATCTGTCATATCACATCCAATTATGAATCATAACTGCGAATTAAGAGTGACGCAGCATTCAATTTGTTGAACGTACGTGAACCAGTCCAAAGTCGAACATTAAAGTCTACCAATGTTTGGTCTTTCTCGAACATTCACAATCGAAACCTGACCAAACAAAACTACTAGTAACAAATCAAAATCGGAGAGTCATCACACTGGAAAAAACAAAAAACAAAACACAGAACACCCAAAGAAAACGAAAAAAAAAAAATTAATCCGCGTATTATATTAAACACAGCGCATCACTACAGTTGAATATGACAAGCATCTAGCAACACACATGCGAGCACATTAGTAGGCCTATTGTAATATCCTTGGCTTGTTTTAGTGAATCATTCCAATTATTTACCGCACCATATTTGGGAGCACATGAGCGTTCATGACTTCACAGAAAAGTCAATATTATGATCGAACCGGAAGTAACTTACGCGCCGTACAAAGATAAGGAATTTGTCTTATGGGTTTCGATTTCATACAGGACCCACCCCCTTTTTTATCAATAGTGGTCTATTATGTCATGCGAAAGACATTCGCGACTGATACGTCAAGGTGCATTCAACCGCAGCTATTTACAGCCTCGCGGACTTATCGCTTGCTCAGCAGAGCATGCAAGCTGCGTTCCACGTACAGTCTGGGAACTACAATAGAGGGCGTGCATAGAAGAATCGCTTCGCGTCGTCGTCGCCGCCGTCGCGTTTTGGTGTATGTGTACCGTGTGTGTACGATCACGATTGTAATACCCAGATAGTGTTCGTTGAACGATACGTGCAGAGTAAGAACGTCGGAGTGTACTTCACCTTCTTATAAAAACGGGATTTAAAACCTTTCGTCTAGTCGTGCGTGACTTTAACAGTGCCACAAAGATACTGAACACCGTCATCTCTTCACTACAATCATATCTTGGTAAGATTGTTGTTAGCCATTTTGAGAATTGATGTAGATCTATCTCGGGTCCTTGTTTCTGAATCAACGTGCTGCTATGACAGTTGACAGGCGTGTAACATTTTCCACGGGGGAAGTTATGGCGTCAGTGGCGTGAAGATCTTGGTAGCATTGTACGGAGTGTGTGGATGGTGCACAGAACAGAGTTTATTCGTCATGCCTCCTGAGTGTTAAACGCTCATTGAAAGGCGATTTGAAGACTATATTTACTCTATCAAATATTTCAAAAACTTTAAAAAGTAACCAATATTTTTTTCTCTTCTGGAATGGTTCAAATAATGTCATTTCTCCAGTGACTGCCAGTGCAGTGACAGTGTGACTTTATTCAGTTTAGTAGTTAACACTCGGTTTCACTATATATTCTCACATAAATTAGACCAGTAGTACATGTATAAACTTTAACTGTCACCTAACCATTTTGGCTACATAAAAACGTGGTAGTCATCTCTCTTTTGATATGTCTGTCATGACTGTTAATGCCAAAGTCTTTGCCTTTGGCAAAGAAGTTTTTCGTACTAGGCTGAATAATGATGTCTATGATTACGTAAAGGAGTTGCGCATGGGGTTGTAATGTTACCTAGTAGTAGCGGAGCGGCAGACTTTAGTGATCAAGTGAAACTTTTACGGGATGTACCGATATTTGAACTTTTGAACTTTTATGTGAGTACACACTCCATGATTTGGTTACTCCTTGGTTGCTTGTATGCTACACTAGCTGTTTAAGTGTTGCCCCACAATCACAGAGTAAATTTAATTACATTTGTATAGACAAGTAGTCTAATAGATAAAGGGCGTATGGCAAATAAGGCCTCTACTACAGTAGGCTGCCATCATAATGAAGTCCTCGGGACGACTAGTTTTCTTTCGTTATATCAAAATTTTGTTACATCTGAACTAATAAGAAAGAAAAAAAAATGTATGGCGGATGATGTTGCTGTCTGAATTTTTACTACATTGTAACATGAGTTTTGTTACTGTATTTGTCAAATGACAGTGCACTGTATCTAGACCCTACGGTACACATTGTTGTAAGCTCTTTGGTTTAATGCTGATCTTATTCTATTTACATGTATACCCTATGGTCCCTTCAAAGAGTAAATCAGAAGGACATGTTTTGCACACACAAAAAAAGGTTCTTATAATTTAATAACAGTGCTGGTTGAGACAAACATCAACCTACTGGACGACCTCAGCTGGACTTTTCGACTGGAGTTTTCTACTGGAGTTTCCCCCCTTTTATATCAATCCAATAAACACCTCATATGATTTATTTATTTTTTTATTTTTTTTTTTTTTGCGATACCCTCATAGCCATTCAGCGCAGGATTTTTATGGATGCAGGTGTTTTCTCACCATGTATGCTCCTGGGACCAAAGTGCTAAAAAAGTGTGTTTGACTGAGTCAGCCACATTGTTAAATTGTTAATGATAATAATGGAGAACAAACAAACTAGAAAAAGTGTGCATACAATCCAGACTTTTGTTATTGCAAACAACATTTGAAGGCATGCACAGTCTTATGTTGCGTGTAATCCTTGTCTGACAATCTTGCCTCATTGGATCATGTCCGACATGTCTAACACTGACCTGATAGTCAATCAACACAAGTCGGATTCATCAGACTGTGATCCGATACACTTGGGTTTGTGGCCAGAAGCAAAAAAAACTTTGCTTCTGACAAGTGCCCGATGAGAAAAAAATCTCTGTGGAATGGGGTATACAACATTTTATGAGGATTAGAGGAAAACTTGGTAAATCTTGCCGCAGCGTAAACCCTAATTTCCCCCTCCCCCCAAAAAAAGAAATAAGAATCAATCATCTGTAAAAAGAACCAAAAGTGCTTTGAAAAGATGGAATTTTCTTGTAACAATGTACATCTTGAGGTTAAATAAACGTTGTGCCTCTTTCGGTCAGTTTCAAATGAATAATGAAAGATTCTTGTGAACAGCGTAACACTCAACATTTCAGTATCTATGCTTAGAAATTACTTTTTTTTTTTAATGTTACACATTTTCTGGTTCAAGAATTGCTTCCTGTTTTCAGGTTTTGTGGCCCATCAAGTTTTTCATGTCGTCTAGACTTCAGGCAGTTTGTACAACTCGAGCTGTAAAGTTAATGCATGCACTAATTGTGTTTGCTCTAGCCCCAAGGGCTCTAGGTTACGGCCGTGGGATCGTAGGGATTGTGGAAACCTTGTGTGGATGTGTCATCAGTCACTGTGTCTGGTGCCAAGGATTGTTCAACACGGCTGTCATTAGGCACGTAATGCCAAGCAGCAATGGATGCAAAGAGAGAGGGAGGTTCACATTTAAAGTTAATGGGAAGAAATATGAGTATAATACTTGTACATATGTAGGATTGATTGTTGTTGGTACTTTTGTAGGATCACGTTTACTTCTAACCTGTCCGTATTTTATTGTGATAAACTACCAAGTACAATTTTGTAATACAGTGCCTTTGTTTCTGATGTTGTTTTCCCTTAAATCTGTGAAGACAAAGAACTTGCACTTCTTAATACTCATTACAGTAGTAGGAATTGTAAGTAAGGAACTGAAAGGGAAAATACACTGCATATAGGTAACAGGCTGCCGATTCTAGGACTTTGGTTTGAGCCCCCTTGCTGCTGCAGTCGTGCTCCTAGGCAAAGAACTTTATCATCACTGCTTGATTCTTTCGATGGGATGTAACAGCCAACATAACAGCTTGCTTTAATGTTCAAAATGTATTTTGTAGAACTGCATGTGACCTATCATGATGCAAAATTTATGATGATACAAACTATACAAACTGTCTCATACAATGTACTGGTACTTTGTGTAATACAACTTGTATGCAGCCATAACAGTTCCCTTGTAAAATTGTAAGGAGATCATAAAAAAATATGTGTTTGTGGATAAAAATGATGCTTCAACTCAACTTTGAGTGCACCATGATGTTTCATTCAATGTCAATGAAATCGGTGCCTTTAATAGTGATTCAGATTTTACGAACAGGCGATTTGACGATGCTGTAAAACCAGTGCTAGAAAGTGCAATGACATGTGATCCAATCATCCAATTCTATCTTTCATAGCTATAGTCAATAGTGGGACTGAATTTGCTTGCAACACAGTCATGAAGTGCCACTCTGGTTCTTTAAAGGCATACCATGTACAATGTAATTAACAATTTGCAGATGAAACAAAAAACCAGCATTTAATAGTGCTTCAAAATAATCTTAAAATGTGAGTTAGGAATAGAAACAACCAATGTAAAAATTTGAATCTGTAAAATCAGTGTAAAGTATACAAAAATAAAATGTTTCAAGACTATTAACCATCATGGTTTATTAAGGAAAATAGTGAAATCTCCTTGTACATGTATTTTAGGCTTTATTGTTAAATTTTTATATGGTAGGATGTTTTGCGATACAACTGACCTGCAATGTACACATACATGTATGCATCAAATGTGATACTGTACGAGCTGAAATTTTCGCGTACAGATATTTTCGCGAATTGCTACTTGGAGGACATTTTCGCGTGTTGTTAATTTCGTGGTTGCGAGGGTCTAACTGAACTTAGTTATTCACGTGTTGTTATTTTCGCGTGTTGTTATTTTCGCGGTTCAAAGGCGATTCGCGAAATTCGCGAAAATAAAACCACCGCGAAAATTTCAGCTCGTACAGTATCTCAAACATTTTTTAAGTCACTGCTCCCAATGGTAAACAGGACCCTTAAGTTTAATACCAGTTGTCTGAAGATTTACTGTAGTGCTGAATTGCGGAAGACAAGCAAGAAAGGTTTAACTATATTATTTTTCAGCATATTGCTGTTGACTCGTGATCACAGGAAGGACAAATAAACATTCTATTCTTTTTCTTTGCTCGTGTTTTCCTCAAATTTTACAATCCATTTATTACTCTAAGCTGGAAACCTTGGTAAAGCTTGGCAATGTTTGTGTCAATAAGCAGCCTAGTGGTGAAGCAATGCCAAGTTTTTCACCCACATATTTTGTTCACCTTGTTGTCACTGTTGTTTCTGTCCCATTTGTCTGGTGAAACGCCAATTAAAAAGTGCACCATTTATGATGAAATATCGCCATTCTTGCATGTTAGCGTCCATGTTGATATCGTCTGGCCATTACGCAGAAATGCAGATGGCCGTACTTTGATCACACGAAGCCGGAGGGCAAGCGTACCTTTGGTGATTATCCTATTAGTTCATGATGTCAAATCCATCTGTTGTGCTAATTCATCTAAAATATAAAAAAAAGGGGGGGGGGGAGGATTTGCATAGACTGCGTGTAATTGTAATTATTAAAGCGGCTCACAAGTCAAGCATGTGTACTCTAGGAAGTATTTTGAAGCTAATAACTTCCTCTGGGGAAGAGGAAAGAAAAATGGATTTGAAATCGTGCCACATGGGAAATGATGACACGGTGTGTGTAATTTCACTTTCATGGCCAGTTTGCAAGCATTCACTTCTTTTTTTCTCCACTGCTGTTCAAAGTATTTTATGATGCCAGCATCAGGATCATTCAGTTTTTCATTGAAGCAGGTGACAGGATCAAATGATGTACACTGTAAGTCACTGTTGCCATGGCAACTGGAAGTTGGATACCGGCTTTTCAATTTTGAGGAATTAACAACAAAAAGACTACAGGTATGCATTAGTAGGTGTCAGACTGTCTGTTGCTCTATACTATTTAACACACGATTCTGCCTTGGGCAGCAAAGAGAATGGGACAAGTTAAAAGTTTACGCTTGGATGCTGGACACTAGCCCACTTGCCATATTGCCAAGTACAGGGGAATGCGATCAGTATCAACACAGATTTTTGTTTAAATTTTGTGCAATGCTAGTAGCAAGAAAATTAGTCTGATATCTGTTAAACCTAAACTGAAAAGAAATAGGCTTTGTGAATATATATGATATTGTATTATAGATGTCAGATGATACGTGTACAGTACACTGTAGTAACTGCCCCCTAATTTGGTATTGGGGTGTCTCTTATTAAAGGTACAGTTTACCTTTGGGAGCAGTGATTTTAAAAATTTTCGAGTTATGACATTTGATGTATGTGTAGGTGAATTGTATCACAAAACATCCTATCATATAAAAATTTTGCAAGAAAACATAAAATATAGGGAGATATCACTGTTTTTTCTCAGTAAACATTCACTATAGATTGTTTAGTCTATTAGAAACAATTGTATATAACTATTGTTCACATTTTGTTTATTTAAAGGGAAGATAAACCCCAAGGGCAATGTGGATTGAGTGAAAGCAGCAACATTTAATAGTAGAACACATCAGTGAAAGTTTGAAGAAAATCGGACAATCGATGCAAAAGTTATGAATTTTTAAAGTTTTGGTGTTGGAACCGCTGGATGAGGAGACTACTAGAGGTTATGACGTATGAGTGGACAACAATACCAAGAAAATATAAAGAAAATTCTACAAAAATCAATTTTCCATGAAAATTACAAATTCCATCAACTTGATATTGACATATGCTAAAGGGTAGCAATTATTCCCCCCTTCCACCCTGAAAGCGGTTGGTCCATTGCTCTTTCATAGTTCTAGAAAAGTGAATTTTTGTTCAATTTCCTTTATATTTTCTTTGTATTGTTGTCCACTCATACGTCATATCCTCTAGTAGTCTCCTCATCCAGCGGTTCCAACACCAAAACTTTAAAAATTCATAACTTTTGCATCGATTGTCCGTTTTTCCTCAAACTTTCACTGATGCGTTCTACTAATGTTGATGCTTTCACTCAATCCACATTGCTCTTGGGGTTTATCTTCCCTTAAACAATAAAGACAAATTGATTTTACAATGGTTGTTTTTATGCCTAACTCACATTTTAGAACTACATGTATTTTGAAGCAGTAAAGCTGGGTTTTTTGTTTCATCTGCAAATGGTACATTGTAATGCCTTTAAGAATTGTTACCACAAGATAGTACTTTTGTAGAAAGTGAATTTGAATGCCATTTAATGTGACCATGTATGCTTCTAGAATTCCTTACACAATGAGATTTTGTGTCTTCAACCTCCACGACCTCTGCCAATATTTACCTCCGAATTCTCGCTTCTTGGCAAACTCTGCCAGCCAAGTGTCTGAAAATTCTGTTCTGCATACCTGGCTTTTCACAAACTTTGTGTAAATTACTCTTTGATGAACAGAATGTACACAACACGCTTTCCCGGATCGATATTCCCCCCCCCCCCCCCCCCCATCAGTGCTCTCTGTGTTTGATTACACAGAGCACTGAGTAAAGCAATCAAAGGTACCGGGATTCAGAAATTCAGATGTACAAGTAAAGTCCATTGTATGTAGCGTATTACATGTGGGGGGGGGGGGCAAAATGTCTTCAGAGTCACTTGTAAACACTTGCAGGACAAACTAGGATGGATCATTATTGAAGTTTACCCCTCAGGCATTTCGGAAAAGCAGAGTTAACGCAAGCAATGGGAAGGGAAAACAGTCTAACAACAGCCAAAGTGCAAAGAAATTTGCGAGAAATTCAGGCGACCTGTCGACGGTTAGAAAACATTGGACGTTGTTGACCGTTCTCATTATCAATGCGCAAGATGGACACTGCCCGCTCATGAAATCCTGATTTTGTTACAGGCCTTGGTGCACATAGTGATACTGTAGCACTGAATTTTCTCTGGTTTGGATTTTGATTTTAAGCAGTGTTCTTCTATTTTAGGTCTTGCATGTTCAGTGACATGTTTGTGTGTTTGTTTTTACAGCTACATTGTAGGCCTACTCTTTTTGTATGATGACAAGTACAACTGTATACAAGGAAAACTGTACTTTGCTTTTTATTGGTTTTGAATAGATATTCCCCTTTGGGATGGATGAGATTAAAGTACACATGTTTAGTGGGCATGGGTATTGATCACTAGTTTGACATCCTCATTTCCAAGGCATGCAATTAATGTACATGTACACGTGTAATACTAGATTTTGCCTGAAGGCAGCATATTTTTAACACTTTGTCATTGTTATTCACCCAAAATACAACGTACACAAATGTGTTTTGTAATTGCAGTAGTGATTGATCCAGTATTGTTCATTTCTTATAACCTCCTCTAAAATACTAATTCTGTGTACATTGTAAATTTTACCACAGCAACCAAGTCCCCCCTGATTCTGCAGGCAGCTCCTCTATTTATAAGTTAAATTTCTCTTTATTTTCTGACCATCAGAGTATAGTAACGCCTCCTTGGTTTATTTGTACATTTGTTTGATTGTTTGATTTATTTCTGCTTAATTCCGTTACATCAGATATGATTGTCATTTATGACAAACAGTATATCAACACATAGTTTTTAGTACAATTATACAAGACAAATACAAACAGCTTATGGAACTTAAACAGAAGGGTCTCCAAAATAAGCCGAGGCTTGACGGTATGGAGACTATATGCTTACCTACTCTGGATAGAATAGGGAATAGAGAAAGAGAGAAATGTAGGGAAGGGTAGGGGGAAGAGGGAAAGTTACAGAGTGTATGTGTACCACTCCAACTACTTTACAGTAATAGTAAAGATGATAAATACAATATGATAATGATATTAAAGTTTACACGTTCAGTTGCCTTTGCCGGAGTAATGACCGAATATGCACTATGAAAATAATAATGTGTGAATACAAAGTATCCTATACATATTGGTATCTGAAATGGAATGAAATATATTGTGCTTATTTTATGTACGTAGTAATGGTAAGGCACATCGTACACATACATATCACATGCTCATATAATATACATGATGTACCTATCCTATACATACATATATATTCATATTCATAATATGGATAGATATTAAAATAAATCGATATATGTATGCACGCATACATGCATCATGTACCACGTACATATTCATATACATTTGATTATAATACAATAAAGGAATCAGAATGTTATCCTGGGGAATACTGCTTAAGGAGGTGAAATTTTACAGCCTTCTTAAATGAATACATAGTGGTCATGTTTTTAATTTCGATGGGAAGGGAATTCCAAGTGTCAGGGCCGGAGTGTCTGATAGAATGATGCGCGAGTGCAGTTTTGGGGTTAAATAAATGTAAATTTGTGGATTGTCTGGTTGGATAAGAGTGAATCTCTGAATTTGACCGAAACATTCTGTTAAATATTGTGGAGGCAAGAGGTTTGACTTGAGACAAAACATAAATACAGCTTTTTGGAGAAAATTTATGTCATTTATCTTAAGGGATTTTAAAGCTGGAAAAACAATGGGTCGGTGTGATCTCGAGAGCGTGCTCGACTGCACACTCGAATTGCTTTTTTCTGTAGGAGAAGTATATGGTCTGTTACATTTGTGGGTTGCCCAGATAATGTTGCAATATGATATATATGGTAAGATTAAGGCATTATACAGGGTAAACAATACACGAGTTGATAAAAATACTGAAGCTTAGTTAACAGGCCAACGTTTCGGGATATAGGCAAGATGATGTGTTTTACATGATCATCCCATGTTAGGTTTTCATTTATATACACACCGAGAAATTTATTTATATTTTCCTTTCAAGAGATATACCATCAATATACAATTCATATTCTGGGAGATCAGCTTTATTACATTTAAAATGAATGAAATTAGTTTTGCTTAAATTAAGTGCCAGTATATTACTTTTAAACCATGTAGATAATTTCAGTAATTCATTGTTCAAAGTAGCAACTACCTGGTTTAGGTCAGTATGTGAGTAAAACACATTTGTATCATCAGCAAATAATATATACTGTAACATAGATGATGCGTTTGAAATATCATTAATGTAGATTAAAAACAATAACGGCCCTAAGATTGAACCCTGGGGAACTCCACATGTTACAGGTAATGTATTGGAGGATACTGAATCAAAGGAAACAAATTGTTTTCTACATGACAAATAGTTTTCAAACCATGTACATGTAAGTGCAATACCCCGAACCCCGTAATGTTGTAGCTTATATAATAATATTTTGTGGTCAAGAGTATCGAATGCCTTGCTTAGATCCATAAATATACCAATTACATGTTTGCGATCTGCCAAGGCACTCGATACTATATCAAATAACTGCATTAGCGCGTGATCAGTAGAATGATTGGTTCGGAAACCGAATTGATCAGGATTGAAGAAATCATTCTGACACAAAAATCCATACAACCTATTATATACAATTCTCTCGAGTATTTTGGAGAAACTAGAGAGAATGGAAATGGGACGGTAATTAGTTACACACGTGGGATCATCTTTTTTATAAATCGGTATTACTTTAGCAATTTTTGAAGGAACTTGGAAAAATACCAGAAGAAAGAGATTGTAGATTACATTGTAGGTGTAATTTCAGCTGCATGAGATTTGTGTTTGAAATGCAAGGTACAATGTATTCATACAGTACCTTCCCTGATTTGTTGTCAGACTATTCCTGCTTGTGCTGTCTGTATGTTGGCGGACCTGAATACTTAAAAGGGTGTGTACAGTTCTGGTCGAGGTGAGGATTTAGCTTTTAACGTTTTGCGAGATATTCAGAAACCACTGTATGAGATGTCAAAGAGCATGCAGTTTTAAGGGGTATCAAAAATTTATTCGACGAAAATCGGTTTTGAAGTGGCTGAGATATCCAAAAACAATGTGAAACAAAGAGATCCTAATAAAGTTGTGGCATGTCGCCTTTTATTATTAAAAGCACTTTTTTTGATATATCTCAGCCATTTGAAAACCAATTTTCATCAAATAAATGTTGAATTCTGTATTTCATAAGAGGCTTTTCACTATCTCACTTACGAATGTTCAAAACATGAATCCCCACCTCAACCAGTACTGTACAGTCCCTTTAATGTACCCAGTTCCAAGATGTGAATAGTGGATATATGTGTACTGTATTTCATTGGTTTTGTGTATTCAGTTCCGTAGGGTTTCAAAACAATGTTTGTCTTTGTGCCTGTGTATGACAACTGCACGATGATACACATGTAGCCTGACATTGTTCTGGTGCATATTGATTTATTCTGTCAGATTTTATGTAGCAGACTAGCAATGACACTTTCTCCCTTTGAATGAGATTTGGGGATTTAGGGCCTACATTGTATTTCTGTTGAAAACTGTTGTAAAGGTCATACATTTTCTTTGTGCAAGGGTAAAGATAGTTTTCTCCGCTTCTTCAGCATCACCCCTGTCACTTGCCATACAAACTGTACCTCTTCTTTCCCATGTTATTGTGTACAAGCTAGTGGTGGTGATATACTGTAAAATCTGATCTACTAGTACTGTATGGCAATAAACAAAATGGGACTTGGGCAATGTGCACATAGCCTTGTACAAGGCTTATCTACATTTATTTTTATCTGCAAGGACAGCCCAGGCTTGTATTGAAGGTGATTGCTCGTCTATAGGGCTTTTTACACTTGTGTTTCTTAACCCCGGACTTTCTCTGACCCAGGACTATCGTTAGTCCCGTACCAATTTTTTCAGCATTTTACACTTGCCAATTAGTCCCGTACTATCTCTTGTCCGGGGCTAAGGAGAAAACTGACCTTTTTACACCTGTATTTCTTAGCCCCGGACTCTCCAAACCACATGAATATTCATAATTACGCTGTGTACTGTACACGTACACGCACGCACCGGCAGCACTTGACTACCTCGTTTCTGATTGGTCAGTGAGGGTCGGACTTCGTCTCCGTCGCTTAGCCCAGGATTATTTTTTCGTTCTGTTTACACTCACTTGCTTGGCACCGCAATTGCGGTGCTAGCACCGCAATTGCGGTGCTAACCCCTGCTATTTTGCAGGGCCAGATAGTACCGTACTACCGGTGGGGCTAGCCCACTTTGGCAAAAACGAGTGTAAACAGAAAGTGGGCTAAGGATAGTCCCGTACCAACGGTGGGGCTAAGGCCCCCCCTTAGCCCCACCGTTGGTCCGGGGCTAAGCAAAATTTTACAATTGTGTAAAAAGCCCTTATGTTGCGGTTTTGTCACAAAACACACGCACAATGGGTCTGACAATTGGGCACCCTTTCAAGATTTTGAAAGAGTGTGTCTGTTTGCGTAGTGGGTCTATCAGTTGTGCGATAGGCTGGAGTTCCCATTTATTGTTGGCCTGCATGGCTGATTCTTCTTGTTTTGTTTCCCAATATTTACATAGTATGAATCACTCATTGGGGGTAAATTTCCGTAGCTTTTTCTGTGTTTAGGGACTTTGGACAGTGTGTAGGCCTATAGTGCTTTGAGATTTTCTGTGCCATTTACAGTTACACTGTACCACTCGAAACTCAGAAAAGAGTAAAAGGGGTAATACCTGGTACTCAACACAATGTGGATTTAAACAACTTTGTTTTTAGATTTGGATTTTTGTTCTGAATGATTGCAACACGTGTTTGTATGCCACTGAAAGCCAGAAATGTTTTTACCTGTGGGGATTGATGGAACTACTACAAGTTGTAGTACCCTTTGATGGTGGGCTGTAAACACCCCTGTTTTGTTGACTGCGAGTTCTTCTAAGGTCAGACAGTTACAGCCACACATGTAGCTGCTTTGTTGATGATCCAGTCAGCTGCTGTTGTTTCTGGAATCTATCTCACTCCCCCTCTCTGTCAATGAAATTGCTCCTGGGTTATACTCACCAACATTTGTGTAAGGTCCAGTTGCAGATTTGCCGGTCAGATCGTGTTGCTGACCTGTAGGACATAACCTTTACATGATATCACAGGTGAACTGATTCAAAGTCCAGTCTTGTGAGGGTGTGTTCACATGGCCAAAGGCATTGTTTCAACTTGAAATATCGCCATGCTCTTGTCTAAAAATGTTTGCAAATGTTATTGAATTAAGGATTTATGGTTAATCTTATAAATGTAGATAAACCATGATGCTGTCGCAATCTTCATCATGTACAATTTGGCACCAAATATGTGCCGTTTCCTAAAAAGATGATTCATGTGTGTAATGACAATGAAGAAAGTGGACTTCAGGATAAACTGTGTAGATCATAATTTCAACAAATATTCTTTCTCTTAAAACAATTCATCAGCCATATGATGTAGCTGAGGTGCATGTACATGTAGAGACTCTGTTTTGTTGTAAATTCTCTTTGCTCATTATTAATTTGAGGAGAATAGAAGATAAAGATAGACTGTAGCTATGGATATGTTGCTAAAATCTTATTACAACTTCCCTTATGATAGATAATACTGAAATATTAAAAAAGGAAGAAATATAGTATGATTTAAAAAAAAAAATTAAATTACTGATACTACAGTAGACAAATAAAGTTCCTGCAAAACACTATGAAACACTATACTATTGTGTCCCAGTCAAAATATTGGCTGGTGCTATGGTGTCATTCAAGTGGTAGTAGGCTGGGCTATTTCAATTTGATTGAATCGGTCAGCAGTGTACAAGTGTACAATGTCCTCCACTTGTATTGATTGCTAAATGCACCGGTAACTTTGTGGTATTTGAAGTAGATTTATTGAGCACTGTAGAGAGTAATACACTGTACCCTGGCAGACGCAGTTATTGCTTTGCCAGGTGATTCTTTACTGATACAAACTATTTTTTTTTAGCACTTTATGTGAAAGGGTCCCATGCATTGTGTCCAGATATCATAATGCATGGCTACAAAAGCTGTACAAGTACAACATGTGTAGGCCTATTGGTTGATTGCATGACCAAGCACAGTATTTACATGTACATGTACCTCTCAAGATACAATAGTGTCAGTTTCTTGCTTGCTAGCTTGAGTACCTGGACAATATCCGCTATACACTCTTTATACTGTTTGTCGTAGTATTCGGCAAGTGCTGGAACATTTCACTCGATATTGAGAAAATACACAGGGGTATCCCCCAGCAAGCCAGTGTGGGGTTTTGTACTCCCATTTCAAAAATAAAGAATAGACTTAAAAAAAAACAAACAAAGTGTATTCTGTGGCTGTGTTGTACATATATGTACAATGTACATCTGTGTTATTATGTAGGTCACCTGCATCAGCCATGTTGCCTGTATATTAAAACATTCTGCAGTGGTCATTTTTTATGGTCCCCTTTATAAAACGGATACTGATATCCTGAATGCTGTGGCTTGCTCTTCTTTGCATCTTAATACATTGTATCTCTTATTGCTGATGCTGAACAAATGGGTAGACATGTGTTTTTGAGATTGTAATGACATTTAGGCCTACATGTAATTACTGTATAAATTTAGAATGTGTAAATGTTTTATGAAAAAAGTGCAGGGATGGGGTGTCCTTGTTGCACTTGTCAGCTGGTCTTCACTTTATAGTGAGACCAAGGTTATAATGAAACTTGATGAAAATGATGACAACCTGAACTTGATCTGGGTATAATACTGTAGTTGTGGATGACTATGTTCATGTGAAATACTACGTACATATCAAGCCTTGATTTGTGGTAGATGAGAACACACTTGTGTTACTATTAAGTAAGAACATGCCTGTGTTAGGTAAGAACACGCCTGTGTCAGGTAAGAACACGCCTGTGCCGCTGTCTCTTTGCTGTACAAATTTTGCTGATGGATGAAAGGCCATCCCCCATTCCATCTGTGACAAGCACTCAATGTCGTCCATGCTTGCCATTTTTCAGAGAGCACACAGCAACCCGCCATCTTCAGCCAATACCAGGGCCCCCACCTCTTGTCGCCATGACGACCTTCCAGAGGCTGAACCAGAAGTTTGAGGAGATGGATGGTGACCGAGGGAGGATGGGTACGGTCGGAGACCAGAATGGTCAGGCCCGGCCCGGAAACGTGTACACGCAGCATGTCAGCTCCACCCAGTTCTACAGCAACCAGCCTCGCAAGTACGCGCCGGTGGCTGCCCCCAAACCCCGTGCCCCCGGGACCCAGAACTCCTTGCCCCCATCTGGGTCAAAGGGTGAGTCAAATTCAAGCTTGCAACACTCTACATCGTCCCCACACCCCTCCCTCTTTTACACCTCTCCCCTTCTCTGCCATACTTTAAAACTGTCCTATATCAGCGGGGTAACCTCTGTGTCATCACACTGACACAAAAATTTTGAGTTCTTGATTGTTGTTAAACTATTCCAAATGTGAGATGCTTTACAGTTTGTATTACATGCGGTAAGGTTTGAAGAAATCTGCAAATGAAAGACTGAACAAGTGATCCTCATTTGCTGAAGTCTTGCCATTTAAATTGAAATACCTGTAAAGAAGAGACAACAAGTTTGTTTTGGGCAACTTTCCTTGAAGTGATTTGAACTCATGACTTGACAGCAGAGGGGAGATTGATTCTCAGCCCCTCCCAAGTTATTCCAGCTTTCACGGCCAAAATACATGGCAGACATCAGCAGGAAAACAATGACAACCATGCAACAAACAACCCAAGAGCATACAGTAATGGTGGATCTGGCAAAACCGGTTATGATGGTCTTCCCAGACTCGTGCGGTTGATGGTTGTCATGTGACACTGTGGTATAGGTTCACATGATGTTTCTAATCTTTAAGATCAACTCAAACTTTTTAACTTTGATGATTAGCTTGAAGTTTTAAACTATGACTTGTGTCCACACAACACCTACTCTTTAAGATTAAACTTTTTAACGAGAGTCCCACTTGGTGATTAAACCACAGAACTGGAAGAAATACACAGTGCTAGCGATCTTTACTGTACAAATGTAGTGTACAACACCACAGGTTGACCCCAAAGCTATAAAGGGGAAATTGAGTTCACAGAGAGGTCACACTACTAAACTAACAAGTTTGTTATGGTGTCCACACAACTCTATTATGAGTGGGAACCTCCTGACAGCCTGTTGATACTGAATGTAAGCCCTTAGAAATCTTTGGGGTTCTAAACATTTACCTATTTTGTAAGATTGCAAACTTGTTTTACTAGTGCAGTATACATGGGTCTGAACTAGATGCTAATCATCAAAGTTAGAAACTTTGTGCTAAACTTTAGGATTAGGAATGTCGTGTGAAGCAAACTTGTGATTGTGTACCCCATCTGATGCATGGCTAATGAGGATTACTGATGCCTGCAATCCATCACGTCTAGATATAATGTTGTGGTAGAGCAAGAAAATTTGTCCATTTTGTGTTGAGTTCTGTTGCACATTGTGATTGTACATGCCAAGTCTTTGCACTGCCACAAAAGAAATTCAATAAAGCAGAAATCAAAACACTACGTGCCCCCACCCCCCCCCCCCCCCAAAAAAAAAAAAAAAAAACATGCAAAGAAAATAAGAGGGGCTTCATTACCATGGCACTTACAGAATATATTCTGACCTGCAATTGTGAATTTGAATGGTAAGTATTAATGGGATACCAAATGATAGAAGTACATATAGATCCCCCTAAAAAAAAAACACACACACAAAACATGATCTACGAGAATATTAGAATTTCATATTTATAAAAGATTCATTTATTATGTTGACTAGAGCTTGCAGTATGGATTTTTTTTAAAGCTAAACTAAAGTGAATATAACTTTGAAAAAAAAATAATTGAGAATGTAAGCAAGAAGAAAGAGAAAAAAAAGTTAAAATTTAGCTTTGTGTGCAGGACGAAGCCTTCTGCATTATGTACACCAGCACAAATTGATGTCACTTAACACCATTATGTGCATGTTTTTTCTGTTTTATACTATTTGTTTACACAGTTTTAAGATTGTATTTGAGTTTGGTATCAGTCTGTGCTAGTACCACATGCATGGAATTGCACTGAATGCACTTTTAAACGAAAGTTTGCAAGGATAAATGAAACTGAATGAAAGTGAATGTGACTCACCTCTAGCTGGAATCTTGATAGTTGTGTTGTCATCTTGATTGCTCGTAATGTGCCGGCATGTAACCTATGTGTACGTTTCCATGGAGAATTCTCTATGGTTTGAGCATTTGCAGTAAGGAGTGTGTGCAAGGGGCATTGTTCAGTTGGTTGGTTACTTTAAAAGTACTGTAGAACGATGAATGTTTGCATTCATTTCAATTTCGCAAATTTTGCGAGGGCCAAGATTTGCGAAATTAAAATGCATACGAAGTTCTTGTTTATACTGTATGCGTTGAATGCCTATGACAGTTTGCGGAAATTTCCTGCCACGAAATGGCTATCAATGTCGGCTCCACTTCGTGAAAATTTCATGCCGAGAAAATTATCTTGGTAGAAAAAGTATTCGAATTTGTTCATGTTCCATCTCTCAATAACTCTGGCAATGAGCTTTTCCATCAGCCTTTTTTGCATACAGGTATAAATTAAATTTATAGAGATTACTTTGTGGCTGTTATTCTCCTTGAATATTAAGATCCAGTGCTTGCTCTGTGTTATTTTGAAAACCAAAGACTTGAAAAAGAAAGAACTACACGTTCTATCCTGTGATTTGAACCCACGCCACCTCCTGCTTACAGGGCTGGGGCACTACAACTACAGCTGAGCTAAAAGCCAGTTCATGTTGTGTATGTGAGTGTGTTGTGCATACAAATATGTTGATGTGCATAGATGCATAGATCTGTTCTCAAAAAGGTTTATGGTAGCTTGAAGTACAGTTTTCGAGTCCCTTAAGCAGGAATTCACTTAGTTGTTGCTACATGTACACTGTAGGTTGGGCAAGCCTCCGGCAAGCTTTGTGGTTGAAATGGGCAACTTATGTACAGCTGTAATCGTGCATAGAATTTGAATACATAATTACTGAAACGGTCTGTTGGAGGGAATGGGTGTGAATAAAAAGGTTTGTACTAAGCTTTATGTAGGCAAAGGAATATCCATGAATTAAAATCTACACAAACGGTCTATTGTGGTACATGCTAATATCATGGTTAAAGGTCCTGTTTACATTTGGGAGCAGTGATTTTAAAAATGTTCAAGATATCACATTTTAATATGCATATGTACACAGATGATGTGTAGGTCAGTTGTATCACAAAACATCCTACCATGTAAAAATTTTGGGATAAAGCCTAAAATATAAGGATATCACTGTTTTTCTCATCAAACCATAACTGTAGACAGTTTCGTCAGGAAACATTCTTTATTATAACTATTGTTCAGATTTTATATTTAACAATACTTCACATCAATTATACTGATTCAGATTTATACATTGGTTGTTTCTGTACATAACTCACATTTTAGAATCATAAAGCACTAATGCTGGATTTTTGTTTCATCTGCAAATGGTAAATTACAGTGTATGCCTTTAAAATGGGGGAGGTTTGGTCAGCCCCCATCTCCCAGATAAAAGATGATTGCTTCCAAAAGTTCAAGGGTATAACACTCCACTCCAGAGACAATAGAATGCTAGAGGGGATTGGCAGTCGAGGCGGTCATGGCTTGAGATCCCTGCGTGGAACTTCAGTGAACCCTGCTGGTCTGTGGAGCGCAGACGACATCTGACCTTTGACCTCGACAACCACTGACTGCCTCACAGTCATCGGCTTGGAATTTTACTCTGGGAATGCCCAAATATGGCAGTGATTGTACTATGTATATATGTATGAAATTACCCCTGAGCACTTTGTTTTTGATCCATAGGCACTCCAGATTTGAGAACTGGCTAATTCGTTCTACATTTCAGTGATACTCATATTTGAAGATAAAAGTGTTGTAAATGATAAAAGTTTGCTCCTTTGTGTTAATGTCAGGAACCCAGTGTAGTATCAATTGCCCCAAATAGTTTTCCTACATTGTACATGGGTGACCGAATTATTTTGTTTGTAATTAATGATATATGACTCACTGAGAATCATATAGGTCAAGGTCTGTCAATCAAAACTCACTAACTTATACATCACAGTGTAGGCCCAAATTTCCTCTTTCACAATCATAAGTATTTTTTGAATAAATGAGACATCTTATTCCTCTACATTAGTATTCATTGTCAGTTTCTATACCTTTAATATACAACTGTATGTACCTAGACATGATATGTGTGATTGACAGAAATCTTTGCTGCATAACAAAACTCCATGGACTGTGCAATTGCAATATTTAGCTTCCAATCGTATGCTGGCAGTAGAAGAGAAATCCACAGATTTAGCTATTCTATATCAATGTTGTTCATGGATGATTTTGTAATGTACCAATAAAACACTCCAATAATGATCAAATGTATACTTGACTGGCTGATTATCATCCTCTATGTGATTTTCACAAGTTTTGATAAACCGATAGTTCCTGGTAGTCAAACTGAATTGAAATTGTGCCGAAGAAGCCCACCCACACAAGTGGAAGAAAGTGATATAGCAGGAGTCTGGACTAAAAAAAACCCAACAATTTTATATCCTTGTCATATAATATCCTGCTGGCCTTTGAAGAGAATTGGTTTGTGTGGCATGTCTCTTTACACGGAACACCAAAAGTTAAAAGTAGATGTGTAGATACTGGCAAACATTTGCATAAAGTACTATTGAGGTTTAATACTTACTTGTAGATATTTCTACTTTTCACTTCCAAAACTTTCAGAATAACTGCTTGCTATGAGGGTGTACACGTACATACAGTGTAGGACCTTTCATATTGAGATTCTTGTCTTTAATCATTCATTTTTATGGCTATTACACAGTGAATCATGGATCCTGACAGGACTCTTCTAGAAAGGCATTTGCAATGCGTACATGGAACTGACATTTAGTCACCTTTACAACAAAATTCCTGCAGTTCCCACTGTCACCTACATGTACTAAAAAGTCTTGGGTAGTGTCTGGGCAAGTGAATAATGTGTTCTCCACTTTACCCAGATATTTCTCTCATAAAGTGACACACGATTTATTCAAGAATCATAGAAAACAGTAGGCAGTCGAAGAAGAAGAAGAAGAAGAAGAAGAAGAAGAAGAAGAAGAAGAAGAAGAAGAAGAAGAAGAAGAAGAAGAAGAAGAAGAAGAAGAAGAAGAAGAAGAAGAAGAAGAAGAAGAAGGAGAAGGAGAATGTATATCATACTTGTTTGTTTTGTTTTCTTTTTGCTGTGGACAAAGTCTTTTATATCCAATGAACTGACAAATGGAAGGAAAAAAGGAAGTACTATGTGCTTTTAATAGCGGAAACTCTTAAAGGTAGGGGATACCTTTTACAGACCTCCCAAAATGCAGCAAAACATTAAATATGAACCTCAGGGGACTTGTTTAGTCCACTGCTGAGAAATTTGGAAGTCAACAGTTATCTACAATTTGAATAATGCACAAAACTCAGCTACTCAGTAGTTCTGTGTGTCAGCCACACTTAAGCCTTTTTGTTGCAGTCTTCTGTATTTTTTTATCTATAAACACAAATCTAAAAGTATAGAAGCTGATGTAATAACATATAGAGTGTGTGGCAAGAATGTATATAGAAATGTTTGTAAGTTTTGATGAACTTTCTTCACAAAGTATACATGATGGACACACATGCAGTGCATGGGTCTGCAAAGGTAGCCTAGTAATGTACTGGAATTTACGGTGAGCCCCGAAAAAAATTCAATTCAAGATCTAACGGTCAATAAAAATGTACTAAATGTTACCTTCCACTTTCAATACTTTATGGGAGTTTCTAAAATGATACTCTCTTCAACATACCTTTGTATTTATACAACTCTTCATTTAAGGCATGCAAATGGGATTCCCTAACTTTAAAAGGGTTTGTCTTTTTATATGCTGAGAACAAACGCCCGAATATGACAATCATCTCAGGTGCTAAAATATAAACATATCATCTGTAGGGATATGTATTCTGGTTTCAACGAATTCCGTCCTTGTCATAATTTGCTGTATTTGGATGACTTTGTTTTTGATGTGTGGGAGTAGCGGCAGTGTGGTGCGTATTACAGTGACGGGCTTCCTGCTATTATTTCCTGATTGGATGTCATGAGAAACTGGTTGGGGTGGACCACATCCGCCATATCATGACCGAGTACCAGCAAAACTTCCTCCACGTCTGCCCTATAGCCCGACTACTGTTTTCTTGTACCATGGTTGTCTTGTGTAACATGGCAACGTGCAACATTCATTAATGTCATAGGAGCCACATCTTGATCCTCTGGTACACTCTACTCATCCTCTTAACTTTCTTTATTTTACAAACTTCCTCGAAAGTGGACTCGTTATTTGTATTGTGTCTTGTATAAATACAACTGAAAGTTTTGTATTTCATACATGTAAATATAACTAAAAGTATGACAATGTTGAGTAGTTGGAGTGTTCATATTCTAGAGACAGCCAAAGTCCCAAATCAAATCTACAACGCCGGATCGAATCACTTGCACATTTATAAATCATCTTGCTAATCACTTTCAGAATTTTTGTTGTTGTTTTTTTTCTTTTTGGTAGTGTCATATGCCTATGTGCCAATGTAAACTGGTATGATGCTTGCAAATTATGCTTTGTGTGATTTCTCAGAACAGATACAATGGCATACAGTTGTAGCAGACCATAATGACAATAATTGAGATTATACCACTGTCCATGAGTCTGAAATGTATCAGAATGACACCAGTATTATACTTTCTTTTTATATATTATATATTTTCATCTATAAAAAACACTTTCTTTTAGTTTGGTTCTTGATTTCTTGAGTGAAGTAAAACTTCTTATCTTCTGTATATTATGTATGTGTGACTGTAATCTTAAGGAAAAAAACAACAACTTTCTTTTGGTTTGGTTCTTGATTTCCAGAGTTAGTGTCATGCAGCTTTTGTCACAACTTTTTTTTTTTAATTAGAGCTGAAAGTATATTCCTGTCCTGTAGAGCTGTTGATGACTTTCATACATGATTTTATATTACTAATGGTGCCTGGACCTTGCCAAAGTCTGATACAGTAGCTTGTACGAAGTTCCTGGACATTCTACTGCAGCAAACCATTACCGTTTTACATTTTATCTTGACCACAGAGATGAAGCTTTCTTTCCCCAAATAGTCTACTTGTTTGCTAACTTTATAGGTTTTACTTGTGTGATACTATAATGGGATAGTATAGCTTTGGTTGAGATGGGGCTTCATGTTTCCAAAATTTTTTATGACGATTTTTGTTTTTGTTTTTGAGAGAGATTGAAAACCTTTTACGAAATATGAAAGACAATATATTTCTAAGATGAATTCAAAGTATTTGATGAAAGTTGGTTTTGAAATGGCTGAGATGTTCAAAACAAAGTGATCCTAATAAAAGGTGGGACCCTCCTTTTTATTTCAAGATTGTTTTGTTTTACTTTGTTTTTGAATATCTCAACCATTTCAAAATCGATTTCCATCCAATAAACTTTGAATTCATCTTAGAATTGTATGCTCCATAACAATTCATAAAGTGCTTTCTAGATATCTCGCAAAATGTTAGAAGCTGAATCCTCACCTCAACCAATACTAAAGTATCCCTTTAATGGCACAGTGCTTACACAAACCCTTCGAGGATTCAGCGATATGTCTGAAATGTGCTGTAAAAGACTCGAGAATGAAGCACGTCCTATCATTTAATGAATTGCCCTATGTCCCACCCCCCAAAAATATTTAAAAAGTTCTGTGATTCCATTCTTGTATAGTGGCAAAGAAGTCCTTTCATTTTTATTTCCTTATCAATATGCTGCAGCCTGTCTATCAAAAGGTTATTGTGATTTATGGCGTGCATTTTAGGATACCTACATGTAAGAGTGAAGAACCTTACCAAGAATAAATCTTGATTACTCAGTATTCAGTAAAATGCGGGCATCTTTGCTGCAGAGTAAATCTGTTCTTATTCCTTTTCAACCAAGTGGAAGTAAAAGTGGTCAAAGTAGAAAATCCATCTATTGAAACTGTTATTTTTTCCTCTTCTCTTCCTCTTCCCCGATATGTGCATTGAGGCTCTTTTGGCTCTTCAGTTCTTTGGAGTGAGTGAAAGCAGAATGTAAGGGTTGGATTGCAAAAGTGCAATTTGCTCATATGTACGTGCCTTGCATTCCTTTCCTGTACCTTTAAATCTGTTTCTTGTTAGTCCAATTCAGAGCTCAGGGCAGAATAACTCAGGAGTGCTGCAGACAGTGTAAATGAGTACTATACATGTAGCTCTGCATCTTCTTTAGAGGCATAATTTGCCATTTGCAGATGAAACAAAAACCGAATGTTAGTGCTTCAAAATAGTTGTAAAATGTTAGTTAGGAATAGAAACAACCAGTGTAAAAATTTGAACCAGTGTAATCGATGTTAATTGTTAAATATACTAAATGTGAACGATAAATAATACAAAATTTTCCAGACTAAACCGTCTACAGTTATGGTTTGATCAGAAAAATAGTGATATCTCCTTATATTTTAGGCTTTATTGCAAAAATTTTATATGGTAGGATGTTTTGTGACACAACTGACCTACACAGACCTTGTACACTTTATGCATGAAAAAGTGATATCTTGAACATGTTTTTAAATCACTGCTCCCAAAGGTAAACAGGACCTTTAATATGCCCAAACAAGGTTTCAAACCATTTCTAAACCTACTCATTTATGTAAGAATGTGTAGATATAATTATGCAAGACAGGATTTTTGTTGTTTTTGTTGTTGTTACCAATAGCCTGTAGTACTTCAATCAACGTGTCATTCTCATTGCTTTAATACTCTGTTTAGAACTTGGCATGAAAGTTCATTGGTACAATTTGTACTCAGACACTGAATCCAAAAACTTTCAGTACTGCTATCAGTATTATGTCGCTCTATCCTAAAGAGCACTTTAAAAGTTAACTTTTAAGAGATTTCTATTCGGAAATACTTTGTATCTATCTAGGGCTATAACTAATCAGATGTGGAGTTTGTTCCAATCATGGTGCTATCAAATATGCTGAGAAGATACTTTGCTGTATAACACATTTTCTTTCATTCTGCAGTGGTGGATCCAGAGGGGGCGCACCGGGCATGTGCCCCCTCTTTATTTGTTGTTAAAAAAAAAAAAAAAAAAAAAAATGAGATGAAACCCGGAAGTAGCACCAGAAATATTGTTTGCGCCCCCCCCCCCCCTTTACGGAATTCCTTGATCTACCCCTGATTCTGTACTGTGATCTTGCCTTTAGTCATGACATTCAAACTACTTTATATTTCCTAAACAGACGAGGTACTTGATCGTAACATCATATAAATGGGCTCTTAAAAAAAGCAAACTACTCAATAACGACATCATGGTGCAGGGAGCGTTTTCAAGTGGCCGAGACTGAGACATCTGTTGTGATAGTTTGAGGAACTGTAAACTGAAATACTGTTAATACAATTGTAAAGTAGTAGTCAAGTGGAATTCTAAAAACAGATATGATGTGGGGGAATGAAGCTGTGTAAAGTTGGCATAAAACTAAGGAACTGAATATGAAACTGTGCAATTCTAGAGTGGTGCCATACATCTGCCAATTATTTCTGTCACTTATGAAAGCTGTGACATCAGTTATTGCCAAAGTCCTTGGTTTTGTTTGTTTGTTTGTTTGTTTTTTTCAAAGTATGACTATTTAATTTTGCAATGCACAGTGGCTGAATGTTTCTGTAGGGAGTGACATCCAAACATAGAATTCTATCATCCTTTTAGACAATGATTTGCAAAAGTTGTTGATGTTCTAGCTCATCATCTTTTTTTTTTTATTGTTTTGCATCATATTTTATTCCCAAAGTTGGATTCATAGGGAGCAGAGGTTACTGTGGAAAGTTCCAGCGTGGCAATGAATAGACCGGTGTATCATCAACATCTTTTAGAAATACCTTCAAAGCAAATTTTGTTCCTGATGCTCAGAGAGCTTGCACTGGGCTTGATTTACAAGAGCCGTATTCACATGCAAGGGTTATCAGTTTTTGTGATGCAAAAATTTAGTTTATTTGCCCCTGTCAGACACGTTAAAAAGATGACTGGATGGAAAATAAAGAACTTTGTATCTCCAGACTACACATAGCAAAACAATGACCAGAGCATGACCCCAGACACCCAGTTGTGCAGACCCATTATGACAAGTTACATTTTGGGATGTAAAAAATGTCAGTTGTTTCTTCAAGTGCAGTTCACCTCTGCCATGCATGCACAGGCAAATTATTGCAAAAATTTGCAAAAAAATATCAGGTTGGACCAGTGTTCGCATCACTTTACAAAAATCAATTTGCAAAAACTGTTAATTTGCGGTGCCTGAGAACAGAACTGGAGTGCTAGATGTATTGGATGCAATCAGAATTCCAAGTGCTATAAAAACAGAACATAATTTAAAGGAACATGGAACAGATGATAAGAACAAGTATGAAACATTAAAGGTACTTGGTACTCTAATAGGATCACTGTGCACTCAGATTGTCCAGTCAAAAGGACAGAGCCACATTGATTGACAAAGTGAATGATTATGCCTGATAGTAAAATACAATGTACCAATCTACTGTATGTGATACATACAAAGTGCAGTAGGGCCCTACAGTCATGCACATGCCTTATTATACCAGTTGAAATATGACAGTCGTCACCAAGCCACTTAGGTTACAGATCGTAGAGCAATTCAAGAGCCATCAGGGACACTCTGTCCAGGCTAATGGCTTCAGCTTCCAGTCTAGCTGTTGATAAGGCATGGTGATAGAGACCTTTTAATATTAAAGAGCGAAAATTGTCACGTTTTGTCCCCCCCCCCCCCCTCAACTAAAAGATCCATACAGTTATGTGACAGCATGTTACGAGGGTGGTTTGCGCAGACATAGGCGTACTCATATGTACGTGTATGGATTCAGGTAAACATATTTATTTCATATCTAGGGTAATCTTTAATTTTTTCATGCATTCTTGATGAAAGGTCAAAAGGTCAAAGGTCAAGGTCAACCTTTTGTAGAATATACATTTTGTATTTTAACCCGTTAAAGACAAGTCCCAAGTATACTCGGGCAGGTGTCTAGATGGGAAATGCGTGTTGTAGCAAAATCAGTCCATCCTCAACAGGTTAATAGAAACATGTGTACATTGTACCCTATGAGTCAGATAAAACATTGCGCTTTTACATGCAGTCATTGTATGAAAAATGATAATGAAGTAATAATACAAATACGCCACAAAATAGGCCCTACACAATGAAGTATATTGCAAAATACCATTGGATTTAAAGATGGCAATTTAAAGTTCACGCAAAATACGCTTGCGAGATTTGAGTGTGAACTGTACCAACAAAATACCACCAATGGTACAGCGGTGTTTTTCTTGTTCCCAGTTCCCAATGGAGATATGCACACATAGGCCTACTTGCCAGAAATACCAAGAAATATCACAGCATTTTATGAATGAGAATGGTTGCTCTTTGGAATAGCCCTATTTTGGATATTATGCGAATGTCAGTAGCTCTCCTGTAGTTTTGAGATTAAGAAGATTTCCTCGCTGGTCAGAACTGGAAATAATGTAATGTTATGTAAAAATTCAGAGACTTGATGGGTGGAAATAGATATCATTGCAGCTATTGACTCAGACTGCCTGAACTTGTATTGCTGTTCAACTACAATGTTATTTGTGAGTGCGGCTGCGGTTCCTTCTGACCCAGATTTCATATTGGCACCCGATATTAAAATCTGACAGCGAGGAACATTGCAGCTGTGCAGAGTTCTGAAATGTCACGAGGATTTGAGTTTGTAGTCTCACTCGCAATCCTACCTGCTGTGTAGAGTTTGTTACTGGATGACACCTTTTTAGAAGAACACGAGACCAAAGATTTTTAGTCTGCTGTCGGCTAGGTGAGGATGATGATACAGTATTGTGTTTGTTCACTTTTTCCTCAATGTTCTGTTATACCTTGTCTTGAAGAATGATGTAGAAAAGGTTGGATTTGTAAATATTAATATTTTTATAAGTCTTTGAGAAGACATTTATTTTTTTTTTAATTATTATTATTATTATTTTTTTATAGAGGACTGTGTATAACCTCTGCCAAGGAGGATAAATTGAGTTGACATTTTCTTGTTCTAATTGCCATCATCAAATCTTTGCAAAAAACTGCAAACTGATTTTGATCAAAATATTTAGAAATGGTTAGAGAGATGGGCCAAGGAACAAATGATAACTTGAAATATTTCATCAGTTGCATGATATTTTTTAGAGGATATGAGCTACAGTACCTCAGCAAAGGTCTTTGCTTTTTCATTTTTAATATTTCGTATGGAGCCTCAACATATTTTCTGTCAAGGCAGTGTTTATTTAATTTGCTACACTTTGCCCTCATGTTTCTGACAGGATTTCAAAATAAGAGTGAACTTTGCCCATTTCTTTTCTGGTGTGGTGTGTGCCCCAGAGCCTCACATTGTACATTATCTCTTGTTCACATTCATGGCCACATTTCCCAGCCGTACAGAAAGAGTGTAGGACCTACAAACTGTTGTAAATGTACATGTACAATGTATATTCACGCCGATATGTACAATGTATGATACAATTTATGTGGAATCAAAAAAAAAAAAGACTAGAGACTCTTCCTTTGTTTGTTAATTCATATCTTGGAAGTTGGAGACAATGGAGCAAAATACACATTGGTCATTATAAATCATTTTATATGACTTCATTCATTTTCATACAAGAGTTTGGCCCAAAATAGATGTATAGTAATGATACTGACAGTGGATAAGAGTGACCATGAGTAACCCTGAGTATGAAACCAGCCAGTCTCAATACCTTCTTGTCTCTGAATTTCACAGTAATAATATGCAGCTACTGTCTGAAATAGAGGCTAATCTGCCCTTTGACAGCCTGTCTTTTTTTTCTCCTTATTTTTCATATTTTTTTCAATGTGTTTTGACCTAGAATGCGTGGTATGCAGACGTGGGGCTGATACAACTGACTAGGCCCCTAAAGGGTCAAAATTTTTAGAAATTTCGGTACATTTTAGGGGGAAAAAAACCCCCACAGCCCTTTCCTCCTCCACCTTGTATACCCTCGTCTGCATCCTGAAGCAAATTCTCCTCTTCCCCTTTATTACCAGCCAGGTCTTTTGGGAGGCGCGACAATCCAGTGCGAATGGAAATTGAAATTTGATGCAGATGGAATGTTGGGACTAGAATCGGTGTTCTGACAGATTATTGGGTTGTTTTTGTTTTTTTTTTGTCTTTTTTATTGCCCAGGAGAGGGGGATGACTGAACCTAGAAAAGAGGGGGGGGGGGGGGGGGTAAGAGCTCGGAGAAACTCCCGACTTCTTTGCGGCTCTTGATTGGTGATGCTGAGATTACAGTAGTTTGGTGTGACCTATAAAGGACCAGCTTCGGATGAGGGTGTGTAACGGCGCTCCGAATGGTGTTCTTGGGTGTGTTTGGAGTCCGAGGTGGTGGATAGTCTCCTCTTGGTGGTATACCACTTCACGTTGGGAGACCTTCTTGTGATGAATAGGAAGGAAAAACGTGAGTAAAAGTTTGTGGAAGTGTAGCCAGTAGTGGTTCATGTGTCTGTTGGACATTTTAAAATTGCAGCAGTGTGTGAGCGGGTGCAGTAGAAGGAGAGACATTCAGGCTTTGGAAATGGCAGCTGCATGCTTGCATTGCTATGCCGAGTCAAAGGTGATCTACAGTAGGAAAACTATGTACTGTATGAGAGCCCGCTGAGTATTTACAATAGATTGGTTCACTGTTGGGTGTAATTGGCCATGTTGAATATATAGTCGTGTGATGTCGGAATGTGTGAGGCAGGTGTATCAAGAATGTGTCATATAAGTCGCTGGTGTATCTTGTGGTGGGTGCTAGAACTGCATTTGTGCTGTTCAGCACATCAGCTAGTTAGGTTTACAATGCCCCTTTGCACACACACATGTAGACCTACACACTAAAGAACTATTTAAAAAACACAAATAAAAAAAAAACAAGCAGAGCACATTTTGTTTAATAGCATTGAATGTTGTTGATAGTTGACCAGTGTAGTGTAGAATTTTCGAGTAGATTTTAGTTGTTAATCATCCGTTTTTTCTTTGTCTTTGTTTCCATTCTCCCTTCTCTGATTGTGCATCTTTCCGCCCTGCACGCTTGCATCATCCATTGGTCGAACAAAACACTAACCCGCTGACCCAATAGGTGTGGCTCCCCCGACACTGCCCAAACCTACGGGCTATTTTAAACCAGCAGGAACGGCAAAAGGTAAGTGCACCTGACTTGGACAGGAGCAAGCAAACCAATTTCAGCTTTTAACCTGGAATTTATTTTGTCATTATTGCTACGTCTTCAACGACAAAAATGTTATGACACTTGCGCTCTGCTATGAATCATATCAAACTGCTTCTCTTTCTCAAAGCTTTGCTTTTCAAATGTCAAGGCGAAATATTTTCCTTTATGGCTTTTTTCTCTCTTTCAAAGTTTGCAATGTTACATGTATGAAGCCTAATTCCAGTCTATCTGTTGTGTAGCCTAATTCCAGGCTGAATGTTTTGTATGTGTGCAGCGAGTTTCTCTTCCTCTTTCAGATCTGGTGGAAAGGATAATTTAAACACTAACAGTTAAATACATTGTACAGTGCAATTCTCTGTTGCAAATTAACAAAAACTCATTCTTATTTTGGTCAGAGAAAAAAATCTTTCAGCATTGGAATTAGACTAAACAGTGAGATAGTAGATGAAAAAAAAAATGTTTATTGGCAGAACACGTCAGAAAATTTGTGTTTATTGCAGAGATGACTATTTAATATATTGAATACAGGATTGCAAAAGTCTGCTACATCATCAAAATACATGTACCTCCCTGCCCCCTCCTCCCCAATGAATGTTGCAGTGCTGCATATGGAATATGATGGATGTCTAAATGTTGCAGAATAAAGTGCTGGTGCAGACATAGAATGTTAAATTCAAAGAATGATGAATACCACGTTGCACTACATACACTGTATGTCAGGTGAAAGATGATCAAAAGTACCGTTTGCAATATCGGCATTTTGATGGTAGTAACTTTCGATGCTTCTTGGATATGGCATGTTACATCGCATGCTGTGTTGTACTTGTATTCTACAGAAAGTCTATGGATGTTTGACTAATATCATTCTCCAGTAACAAAACTCAGCCGCATCTGTGCAAGCAATCAATATATCATCATGAATCATGTTGCATGAAATTTTTATCAGAATCATGTTCATTGCGTAATAATTCATCAGTCCAAATATTAAAGCGACACGTTTGTTTGATCAATGTGTAGATGTACATGTGTATATATGCACAAGTGTGATAACAGTATTTTTTTTAGGTAATTATTTAAATATTTTGGGCAAAAATTCACCAAGTTTTGACATTGAGTGATTATAGGAACATACATTGTAGGGGTAGGTTGCATGGAAGAAATTCTATGATATGTCAACAGTGAAACAATTTTTGCACTGTGTGGCAATGTTCATCAATTTGATACCGAAGGGGATGGTAATGATCTTATGAGGACTTATAAATAGTTGAGTGAACTGAGCTTTGAGGATGTCACGATAAAAGCCCCACGTGCTTCATCTTCCTTCGCGCTCGCTATTTGAGTCATTGACATTGAGTCGAGACATTGATGGCTTGCCATTTTCAGTCTCAGAAGACGACGAAGGAGAAAAGGTGATTCATGTGCAAGGCCTTCAAGTGTGTGCCATCATCGCATTGAGTAGCATTCTCGATGTAATGGTGTGAAATTGTGACAGAAAAATAGAGGCTCTTCTGGCAGCACAAAAGATCTCATTTGAAATCACGTCTGCAAAAGACATTTTGCGATTGTGTTTGATCTATGGGCTGTTCAGATGCTGAATGGAGCGTCCACAGAGAACATTCCATGGGGAGCTTGCCACAGACTTTGTGGCCTGCCAGTCAAAATGCACAGCTAAAATACCTGTCTACAGATGCAAAAGTGCATGCATGCATGTGCCATGGTACACACTATACATGTATGTTTCCACAGAGTACAATAGTTTGTTGGAATAAAAGTGAATCAAAATTGAAGGTGTGCTCCTCATTTTTGAACTGTTATTCAGAGGTCAATGTTCAGAAAACCAAGGAGAAAACAGACTGGGACTTGATTTGAAAACTCTGCGAACCTTGATGAGCTTTTAAAACATGTTTGAGAAACATCAGTAACAGATATGTGATTTTTACTTGCTCTTGAGACATTCACACACTCAGAAAAAGCTTTTTGCATATCAAAAACGTTATGGGATCTTTTTGGTGATGGAAAAGCCTTTAAGACGACACAGGTAAATGTTGCAATATTTGCCACAAATGCCTGAGTTTAGCAATCTACATGCCAGCCATAATTGTGCTCAGGAGAGGTTTTTTACACTCATCTTCTTTCATTAATAAATTTTAAAACCTTTATAAAGCTATTGGTGTTTTGTGGTATCTCTTGACATGGGGGTTTCTCTGTCTGTTGAGTATGTGTGAAATCTTGTCAAAAAAAAAAAATTGATTCTGTCACAAACTCTTTAATATTTATGTCTTTACAAGAAAATTTGTTTTTTTCCTCATATTTCTATTATCTTTTTCTGCTGCATCTGCTAACTGGGTAATTGGCTTGGTGACCTTTGACCTATTGACAGGGCCACCGCCCATTCCGCCGCCTAAAACGTCACAGCGCCATCACGAGCTCAGCAACGCTAGAGGTAGTGGCGCGCTTTTTCCTGGAAATTAACACATTCTACCTGTTTCCGTATCTCTATCACGTAGCCATTGCTCACTTGTTCTTCTCTGTTAAATTGTGTCAGTTATTATTTTGTGGTTATCTCGATTTGTTTATCTAATATATTACCCTCATTAGTTTTGCTGCTTTTTTTTTTCTTTTCTGATGTCCTTTTACGCCTTTTCAGTTGTGGCCTAATCTATTTCCTTTTTCCTTCAGTGTTGTGCCAAAGTCGAAATCACTCAAGTCACCAACACAGATTTACACTCTGTAGGCGCAAATCTGACTTCCTCATACAGTTTTGCCATTTGTTCTTGTTTCACATTTGTAAAATTTGTTGTACATCCACATGCAATTGCTGTTTCAATACGGTTTTGATAAACATGACATCAGATAAGCTAGTTATAATTACAGTAAAGATTTTTCTCTAGAGCCAGGTTTCTTATCGTATGACAGTCATAGTTGGCCCATTAGCCCATTGGCCCATTAGCCCGGGACCACTGGAAATTGATATTTTCCAGAAAAATATCCAGAAAAGGTTAACTTTTGGTAGACCAGTTGGGCAGCTAAAATTCAAAATGAACATTTTTTATTTCTTTTTTTTTCTGGGTGGGTACATTTCTTTTTCAGGCCACCATATTCCAAAGTCAAAGATTGTAGTGGCTTGAAAGGGGCAACCAGAGAAAACTCTTAGTATCAAGCCCTGGTTGTATATATACGCAAACAACTAGATATATGACAACGCAGCAAATGCTTCCAAAGCATATTTCAGCCAAAATAGAAGAGAAACCCTGTACTATTGGAGCTTTAATCTAGTGCTTGCTTGCTATAACAGAAACCATCAAAATGCAATGAAGTTTCCTTCCCCCCCCCCACTTTTAGGCCAAAGGTATAGAATCAAATAAAAAAAAAAAATTAATGGTGTTTTCAACAAGTGTTTATCCACTGTATTGTTGTGGTAGGAATTCATAATAAATGTTAATTGATTATTAACCAACTTTGCATGTCATTTGTATGAAGACTTTAGACACATGTGCACACATACACACATTTGTTTTATAACTCACTATTCTTGTACCACTGCAATCAGCAACACTTCTCATGAATATGTATAACTCTGTCTTTGTGCATTGATCCCATATGATACCATCCCGCATCATCTGCATGACTCATGGTACAATATATCCCTGAACTATACTGATTGTACTCCATAAAACACCTCACACATCTTTGCTGTTTTGTCTCTTTTTGCTTGGCATATATCATTTGTTTGGATGTTGTTATTGTTTTTAGCCTATACTTTTCTCTTTGTAATATTTATTTATCCAAGATTTGCATCTATAGATGTTATGTTGCCAATTTGCTTTATATTATCAATTTCAATTCCATGTACTATGTGTTCATGCTTTATACCATTACACAATATCACATCATATTTGCATATATTCTTCCACCATGTTATGACAGAATTAATTTTCTTTTCAGTTCAAAGTGCAAGCTGTGCTCTATGAATAAGCAGTGTTCTGAGTTGGTGTTTTTTTTTTCTTTATTGTAACCGGTGTTTCCCGTCACATTTATGATTTGACATTTTAAGTTTTATTTTTTGTTTTATTTCTTAACATGTCAGATTTTGTGCATTGTTGTTTCATAAGTGAAATGTAACCTTCTACTTTAATGATGTATTGTATTTGATATGTTTATGTACAGAAAGATATTGAAGACTCAGTTTGAATAGCATTAGTCCGCTGTTAAGTGACCAATAAAATGCATCAATCCAAACCTAATGAATGGAATACTCATGTATCGCACATGTTTTCATGGCATCGATTTTTGGTCCCTTACCCCCTCCCCCCCCCCCCCAAAAAAAAAAAAAAAACCCAAACAAACAAAACAAAACAAAAAACCCCTAAAATACTCACATTTGATTGGTAGATGTGACAATGACATTCTGAAATTTTAGCAATATTAAAACCTACTATCTGTTTTGATACAAGGTATATAAAACTAACAATAGTTTCTGAACTGTGGTATGGTACGTCAATTAGCGCTTACCTGCTAAGCTTCTCAGATTGTCATGAGTCATCATGTTGAGAATCATTTGCTGACCTTCTGAAATCTGCTGACTGGAAGATTTCAAGACAACAAAACTGCAAGACATTACTCTTGATAAATGCTAATAAAAAAACCAACCTAAGACTGCCCTCCAACTATCATGGGCATCATGACAAGTTTGTGTTACATCTTTCAGTCAATGATATTCCTATTGAAAAGGTTTGATGCTTTATCAGGTACGACCTGGCTGACGAATGCTATTCATTATTTTCTTTGTCAAGAAGTTGTTGATATGACATTTGACAATTTTTTTATGTTGCATGTCCTGAGTCGTATATGATATATGTCTCTATATCAATTGATTGCGCTTTCCCTTGGCAAAATACATTAGATTCCATCATAGGTAGGTAAACTGAGTAATTCATGAACAAGGGGGAACAAGGGGGAGCGCACCAGGCGTGCTTCCCCCTTTATTTTTGTTAAAACAAAATAGATAAAAAGAAAAAAAAAGGGACTGCGTGCACCCCACTTTAATTTTGTAAAGGTGCCTCCTCTTTGTGGAATTCCTGGATCTGATGAAGAGATTTCTGTTGTTATCACATTCTTTGTACATAATTATTAGACAAGGTTCAAGAGTCTTGGGAAGGAAAAATAAAAGGAGAGTTGGTTTTTATGTAGTGATAGGAAAGACACAGGCAGAGCTAAGAGTAAAGGAGAAAAAAAAAAAGGATAGACATGAAGAGAGAGAAAGATGGATAGAAAGATATATTTAAAATGGATAAATGAAACGAGAAGAGGCGGATAAATACAAAGAGATAAAAAGGGAAAGAGAAGGTGTGTGTGTGTGCAGTGTGACATGGACATCTATAGTGCACATAGACCTCACATTGTGTGTATAGTGTAGAGTTGTTGTGGAATATTTTGAAAACCACACAGTGATTACACAATGGATTGTTAGAAGTCGCAATGTGTTCAGATGAGTTTAAGAGAAATAACCCCCTTTTTGATGAGTATTGTTGAGATTACTCGCCAGAAAAGAAATATTCACTGTTAAAGTCTTTGCACTTATACACTGAAAAAATATACTAACTGGTTTGTACATGATAATATAGACAATGGAATGACCATCAGACTAAAATGTAGATAGTCAAATATTTGACACATGTCTTTCTCTTTTTTGAGAAACAATCTTAATTCTTATGTCCATGTGTGTTATTTTTCTAATGCAAGTTTTGTAGTAAGATGCTATTGAATATTCGCCACTTCATGCAACTCAGAATATTTTGGCTGGTGTGTTAGTAAATATTCAGCCAATTTGTTCGAAGATACTATAGGCATACTGCGAGGGTAATGAGTCTATCTCAGTAAGCCTTGAAAGGAGAATAGATAGGCAAAGGAATGTGTCTGACAAGAAGCGTACAATGATCAGCATCAGATAGCACAATGCCCTAGATAACATCTCTACATTTTTCCCCCTCCATTTGCTGTCCTTTATTGCTGAGGCAATAGCCGATGGGCCGAATTACACCGTCTTTTGGGAGCTGGGACATGGAAATTGGATGTTGGACACGCCCAATTAGACCCGGTTCCCCATAATGTGGATGGGGGGGGGGGGGGGGGGGGGGGAGATGGGAATTGGACAAAGAGGGAGCAATTCGTTTTCTGATGAATATCTGACGCATCCTGATGATCTCGCACCTTTCCGCTGTTTGGACAGGAGGAGGGGGGTGGGGGGATGCAACTGGCCCTAATTGAATGGCTGGGGGAAAGTGAGGATACATATAAAAAAAGAGAGATAAAAAACTTCTCAGCCTTTTTGTCATCTGCAGCCTCTGGTACGTTCCATCGGCATTCCGGAGAATTCAATGTTTGAGTAATGATGTTGCTGTGTATGCTCATGGTTCATGGCATCGTAGGCAGTGAAGCAACAACAACATGGAGTTGACTGCTGTAAAACGAGGAATGTTTGTGTGCATTTTAATTTTGTGAATTTCGCGAGCGCGAAGATTCGCAAAATTAAAATGCACGCGAAAGTTCTTGTCTACACTGTATGCATTGAATACCAGTGGCAGTTCGCGAAAATTTCATGCCGCAAAAAAGGCCGTTGGCTCCAGTTCGCGAAAAATTCATGCTGCGAATATATCATGTTTTACAGTAATCATCTTGTAACTCACTCGTTGGAATCTCATTCATTTGGGAAATTTTGTGGTGTGGATTTTTTTTTTTTTGTGGGGGGGGGGGAAGAGATCTCATACTCATCTGAACAGTTTAAAAATAATAACAGTGACTAATTTCTGGAAATTTTGAACTTTTTTTTTTAGAAAAATACATTCTGTGGGATAATAAATATAAAGGGAACCTCACATCCCAAAAAGTTAAGCTCGTGAAGCTTCCACATGATAGTCGAGTAGAGTCAAAAATAAAATGCTCCATTTGAGACCCTTTAAGATAATTAATTGCAATTTACGATGTAAGTATGACGCCAAAGGGAGTTTAGCTATAATGATGACTGTATAGAAATGCAGGTCCATGTTACAGTTAGTCTCCATTCAAGACTCATAAAGACTTGACATCTAAGCATGGAATGAAGGAAAGGGAGTCGGAAGGGATAAAATAACATCAAATAATTTTACCAGGACACAGATTTTAATGGAAAATCGTATGATATAGTAGCTACAATGACATTAGCTAAAATATCTGTAGAAACCAATTTGTTCTTGTGGAAGTTGTAAATAATGCAAGACCCTTTCCATTTTAGAGCTTCTTTACAATATTCAGAAAGAAATGGAATGATCCTTTAATTTGATTCGAGAGGTATCATACCAGGTGAATTTCACTTGAAATGACGTCAGCCTGAAAGTGCTTGGCTGGTATGAATCATGTCTTGAAGTCTCTCAGGAACTCCTGCGAAATATTTATTGGTGCCAATTTGGAAGTACCTAACGGAATTAATGAAGCAGTTCCTAGGTGAGGCAGACGTCATGTACCTGAAGAAATTATGCATGACAATAATCATTACACCCATGCTATCATCCTTATCTTCATCCTTATCTTGTCCCTGTAAGGTGAGGGGGGGGGGGGGGAGTTGGGAAGGGGTTCAGATGGGATGGAGGGGGGGGGGTTGGAGGAAGGGAAGGATGATATGAGCTCATCCATTCTCACTTTTGAGACATCCTCGCTAAATAGTGCTCTGAAGATTCTCTGCCGCTTGTCTCAGAAGCATCATCAGGAGACTCGGTGAGATGAAAAGTAGAGGGAAGATATTGCCAAGCGATGTGTGATGTGTCGAGTGACTCACCTCAAGGTGGTGTTACTTTTCGCCCCGTTTCCTTCGTGAGAATCGGACACTTAGCAAAGAGCTAATGATAGAAACTGGCCCAATTACGCCTCTCTTCTGTCTATCATTTCAACCCAGCTTATGTAATGTGTTTTGACTCTGAGACCCTAGTGCATCATGAGTCATATCGATTCTGCTTGACAAAGCCCACTTTCACAAAAGTACAAATGGACGCTACAGTGTAAGTCACATTATTTAATCACACAGCTCACAAAGAGGAAATCTGCAGTGTGAGACGTTGTCATTGTTTGCTCAAGAATTTTAGCAAATCTTGTATCCCTATTTAGTATGAAGCATACCTGTGAGAAATGGAGACAAAACTGCAAATATCTGCAGGAGATCATGTACTGTAAAAGAAACTGACAAGAATGTAAGTACATGGGACTATGTATGGCTTTTTTGTCGTCGTAACAACAATCAGTAACCGAAATAAAAGAGGGATGATATAAAATTTGATTTCAGAGGTGTTGGTGCCCAAAACATTTCCCGCCTGAATTTCGTCATCCTAAATGATCTGTATGACATACTGAGTTTCGAGGAAGAGAGCTTTGCAGTTGACTGAGTTTTGGAGCAAAATGTTATATGGGAGAGAAATTTAGCAGAAACCATTTTGATGGCATTCCAAAACTATGTGAATAGTTCAGATGATAGCCTAATAAATGAAGAAAGGAATGAAAGGGGGGGGGGGGGGAGGTAGGGATGATAGTGTCCAGTATAGGCCAATAAAATTCCTTGGTGTAAGTTTTGTGGAATATTCAAAGCAAAAAACCCAAAGATAGCATACCTTGATGAAGAATTTAAAGGGTGTGTACAGTTCTGGTCGAGGTGAAGATTTAGCTTTTAACGTTTTGCGAGATATTCAGAAACCACTCTATGAGATGTCAAAGAGCATGCAGTTCTAAGGGGTATCAAAAGTTTATTCGATGAAAATCGGTTTTGAAATGGCTGAGATATCCAAAAACAAAGTGAAACAAAGAGATACTAATAAAGTTGGGGCATGTCGCCTTTTATTATTAGCACTTTTTTTGGATATCTCAGCCATTTGAAAACCAATTTTCATCAAATAAACGTTGAATCCTTCTTAAAATTACTTGCTCTTGCATATTTCATAAGAGGCTTTTCATTATCTCACTTGGGAATGTTCAAAACATGAATCCCTACCTCAACCAGTACTGTACATTCCCTTTAAGCTGTGTCAGGGTAAAGGTTAACAAACTCCTCCCTCTCTTTCTCTCCCTCCCCTCCTCACCGCAACCCTTACCCCAATGTGATTGGGGCATTATCATGCATTGGATAACTTTAGGTAATGTTCTGGGCCCCTAGAGCAAGTCTCATGCATCAATCCGTTTCTGCCGTGCAGCCACCATTAATGATGGAATCACATTGGATGAAAGTCTGATGTCTTGGAATGAATTAGGATGGATAACAGCAAAGTTTATATCTAACCATTCTTCTCTCTCTCTCTCTCTTTTTCCTGGGAGTAGGCCATGACTGGAGGTGTGCTTTAAAATGTCTCCTAACCTGCTTACCAAATTGATAATGTGATTACCTTAATAGCTTAGACCTGCCCTGCTCTGCCCCCGGCCTGCTTTTAAAAATGAAGTGTGAACACTATAGGGCCCGTTCACACACAAGGGAAAAAGTGCGATTTAAAAATCGATTTTCTTATCGCGATCAAAATTTCGAAATTTTTTCCAGTTTGGACAAAAAAATCTCACTAATTACCGCGATCCTTATCGCGATCCAACTCGCACTATTAGTGCGATTTTTCAGAATAATCGCGATTATTTTGCCAAGCGTCATGTGTGTGAGCGCGATCGAGATTCGGAAATCGGTATTTTTAGTCCCATCGTTCGTAGCGCGTGCGAAACTCTATTGGGACTGCGGGGTCAGTCTTCGGTCATGCAAGATTCGCGCATGCGCAGTTTGGCCACTGATAGTTCTTTCCTTGCTGCGAAGTGCGATTTTTCCCTGTGTATGAACGGTCGAAAAAAAAAATTGAAATTTGGATCGCGATTGAAATTTCGATTTTCGTTGTTTGTGAACAGGCCTTATAGGAGCCAGCTCTCCCTTTTTAGTACTGATTCTGTTAGGCTGAGGGTCGGCGGAGATGCTGTGAACTTTGGATTCGCAAGGAATGAACGTAGCAAATTCCCTTGAGATAGTCTTACATGTATGAATGAATCTCTGGTGGGTCCAACCTCTTATTATGATTGCTATGTTTTGGATATCTCTACCATTTCAAAAACAATTTTTACCAAAGAAACTTCTAATTCCTCTTAAAATTATATCCTCTATCATATTTTATGAGACGTTTCTCATTATTTCAAGAAATCATCATAAAAAATGTTGGAAAGTGGAGTCCCACCTCAACTAAAACTGTACCATCCCTTTGAGTCTTTGTTGAGATTTGACTATCAAAGGCTGTGTTTATCATCTTTCCCCAGTTTGAAATGTCTTTTCATAACCACTACCAAAATTTGTTTCCAAAGCCCTTTACAAACGCCTTCCAATATAAGTTGCATTTTACCACTCAGTGCCAACACGAAAACTGGCCTTGTCAATGTGCAGCTGCATTGGCACCGTTTGACCCGAGGAGAAGGTTCATGTCATATAGTGCAGTACAAGTCATTTCAAAGCAGCTTTGCATTTATCTTGCTTCTAGAAACACATTTCTGGCTGAAACCTGAAAAGCACAAATTTGCAGGTTTTTAAAAAAGCTTTCCGAACCTCAAAATTAAAACAGCTTTGAGTTTATCATCTCTAAAATGAACCCGAAAGCTGTTTTGAAAAACCTGTTTTTGCTAATAAAAAAAGAGTTGATAAACGCACCCAAAGTAACTTCTGTATGGCGATATTTGGATTATATGAATTATCTGTGTTTCTAGTATTTAGATTACCTGAGTTGTAACAGTTTGAACTGGAGAGAAGTGTTCAAACTTTGAAAATGAAAATGAAAGCAAACTTTGAAAATGAAAATGAAAGTGGATGATTCCATGAATGATTGAACCTGGCCCATCATTCCTCTGGTAAAGGTGGAACCGCCCACATCTTCTCTCTCTCTCTCTCTGTCTCGTTTTCTCTTTCTCTCTTTTTATTTCTCTAGCCTGGAATATTTAGGATTGCTAGTGACCTGGGTGTGTAAATTGGTAGCTATAGCTCTGAGGGATCTCAGACTGAAAAATAACTTGTTAATGTTATCCAATGTCTAAAACCAATTTCTGAGTGTGTTTTAGAGATATGGAACATTCAGTCCATGAGATGACAATCTTCATTGACTGCTAATTGCCACAGGCACTTTACCTAAGAGTTACGTCACAAACTCCATGCTCTGTAAATCAAACATGACACTCTGGCGGTGTATGTTCCCACCATGGTGGAAGCGAATACGAGAATGGACTGGTCTAGCTAAACACGGCTCCACCTCTGCAAATTTGTTTCAAGTGGCCAAACCATTCTTACTGAAAATGAGCACTCTAAATCATGCAAAACTGATTGTGAATAGGCCTATATTGTACCTCTTTCCCATGACTGACCCATTGCAACTGAATAGACCTGTTTGGGAAAAACATCTAAGTTGGCTGTCTGAGTGTCATACTTTGCTGGTATTGCTCAATTTGCACAAATTGAGTTTGTAGATATCACGTACAAATGTGTTTTCGGCAAGTGTGAAACCCCTTTTCTGCGAAGGGGAAAGCAGTGGCTGTATATTGGATGGTGAGTCCATCTTCAGCAGCTGACATTTATGATGAGGTTGCTTGGGGGCAGGGATGGATGGATGGATGGTTTAGATGGAGGGAGGGGTTAAAGCACCAAATCACCTGCCTCGTTGACGGCCGAGACAGGTGAACACCTTGTGTGTGTGTGTGTGTGTGTGTGTGTGTATTGGTAGGTTTGTTTGGGGTAGATACTACCGTTTTATGATTTTATGTACTGATAGTGATGATAATCGTAATGATGATGTGTATTATTATTGTTATAGGCCCTAATCATTACAATTGTTGTTGCTGTCTCTATTATTATTAGTGACAGCTATAGAAGTTTTGTCATCATCATTGTTATTGGTCACAATAATATTCCACCAAGCATTCAATTTCAGTGGGCTGTAGTATATATTCCAAATAGGTGTAGTAACTTTTGATTGGGCATAGTAAATTGTAATTACACGTTGTAGGTGTAGTAGACTACAAAAAGCAGAATGAGATGTGATGCATGAATGTGTTTATTTGATTCTTTATATCTAATGATATGTTCTATTTTGTAGCTGACACAGCTCAACAACAAAATGGATAGCAAAGTATGCCAACATGTAAATCTTTATGGAGTGGGTGTAAGAAAGATGAGATGGAGAGATTTAGGATATATATCATAGCAATGAAATAAGAAACGGCTCTAAGCAAAGTGATTCTACATTCTTATCTTGCCCCCTTCCCCCATCATACCCTGATTCTCCATGATGTATGATGTAAATTGAGCGGGTAGATGTACGGAATGTTTAACACTCACTGTGGATCCTTGTCTTGGTGCCATTTCTGATCTATCACAGGGTTTCCCCCCCCCCCCCCCCCCCCAATCAACCTATCACCGACACCTGATTTATGGGCCATCGGCATAAAGAAATAAAAATCAATTTCAGCAAGAATGTTGTCTACTGAGTATCATTTGTACTGATCATGTGCTTACAGATTGCCAGTGGCTATTCATTTTCCACATGCATTTTTTTTCTCTATGGTACATGTACGCAGGAAAAACAGCCATAAAATGTTCTTTTCATCAACTTGGGGCTTACGTTCATTTGCCCATCACCACTTCTTGATAAAGCCCTAAGCTCTGCTGTGGAACTTAGCAATGAAAGAATCATATTCAGAGGAAACTAGTCTATATTACACCCTAGATGGTTAAGAAGAGAAATTGTGAGATTATTTTGCTTTTTTTAAAAAGTGTGTGTGTGTGTGTGTGTGTGCGCAAGAATTTGAACCAAAGTAAAGAAGCTTGCCAAAGACTACTGTAAAATGAGGAATGTTCGCATGCACTTTTATTTTGCGAATGTCATGAGTCAAGATTCGCAAAATTAAAATGCACACAAAAGTTCTTGTGTACACTGTATGCTTTGAATACCAGTGGCAATTTGCGAAAATTTCATGCCACAAATATATCATGTTTTACAGTATTTGTGCTTGAGAGTTGTATTGTTAGTAATGAAGATGATGATGATGACAATAATAGTAATAAAAATAATAATGATTATAATAATAACAACAATAATGATAATAAGAATAAGAATGGTGATAATAATGATGATGATAATAATTTAACAATACCATGATCTCATATTGTTATAATCATAAGATGCTCCTATTGTTATGATAATGATAGTGGTGATAATAAATGATACCGGTAATGAGTGTATGTGTTGCTAATGAGAGTATCAGTACTAGTATTACCCTACTGTAGACAGGCTAGGATTACTGATCAAATCTTATGGAAAGTGGAGGGACTAGGGGCATGGGGGGGGGGGGGGCAAACCCATCAAAAAAAAAAAGAGAAAAAAACCCCAGAAAACAAACAAACAGTAATGACAGTAGGAAGGAGGCATCCTAGCCTGTCTACAGTCATGTACTGAGGCTTAAAGGTAGGGAATCCCATTTGCATGCCTCAAATGAAGAGTTGTATAAATACAGTGGTATGTTGAAGAGAGTATCATTTTAGAAACTCCCATAGAGTATTGAAAGTGGAAGGTAACATTTAGTACATTTTTATTGACCGTTAGATTTTGAATTGAATTTTTTTCGGGGCTCACCGTAAATTCCAGTACATTACTAGGCTACCTTTGCAGACCCATGCACTGCATGTGTGTCCATCATGTATATTTTTTGAAGAAAGTTCATCAAAACTTACAAAACATTTCTATATACATTCTTGCCACACACTCTATATGTTATTACATCAACTCTTATACTTTTAGATTTGTGTTTATAGATAAAAAATGCAGAATGCAACAAAAGGCTTAAGTGTGGCTGACACACAGAACTACTGAGCAGTTGAGTTTTGTGCATTATTCAAATTGTAGATAACTGTTGACTTCCAAATTTCTCAGCAGTGGCCTAAACAAGTACCCTGAGGTTCATATTTAATGTTTTGCTGCACTTTGGGAGGTCTGTAATTTAGGTATCCCCTACCTTTAACTCTTCCCCACTGGGAGGTTTTCTTGTCTGTTTCACTGCTGTAACCTGTGATCAGGAGCGACATATCAAACATACCCAGCCTCTAGGCAAATACATTCAAATCATGTGTCTCTTGACTTGGGCATTTTCTCTTCCCCCTCCCCCCCCCCCCCCACCACCACCCACCCCTTCCTCAACCATCTAGTATGTTGGCCAAATACCATCATATTGCTTTGCATGGTGGAATGGAGTAGAGGGGTTAGGTAGGGGTAATAATGATATTTTTGTGAAGAATGATCTTTGAAATATTTTCGTTCAAGAACTTTTGTTAGAGAGAAAAATTATCATTTTTTTAATGTTATCAGTACGGTAGTAACAAAGATAACAATTATGATATGATCAAAAGATTGTGAGATGACCACTTACCATCATCATCATTACATCATCATCATCATCATGAATCAATATTGATAACTTTAATTTCAGTGTTACAGGTGTAATTGTACTAATAGTTGTGCGATTTTCCATTGATCATATCTACTGATAATAATTGAGGGGTTATGGAATTGTATTGACTGTCCCCATACCTACTGCAGTCTCTGAAAGCCAGAAATTTGTCACTGTGTCTCCCATTCTCCCTCCCAAATGATCGCATGATTTCTAGCGAGCACAAATCATTTCGAAGTTAAAAAAATTCGGCAAAGGACAGATGCAATAAAGATACTAATCATGATGCTGGCAAATTATTCATGTTCTCAGTGTGAAAGTGCCATACATTTTTCATGCTGGTGTGTATCTGAAGAACTAGGACCATTCACATCTGATGTCTGTAGTCATGAGATTTCAGTGCTTACCAGGAAAGCCAATTAAAGCCTCCTCGGGCAGTGAAGTGCATTAATCATATATATATGGCAAAGTCATTACTAGGGAAGCATTCCTAGCAACTCCCCCTATCCCCTAGCACCTTCCCAAAAAGAAAAAGAAAACTGTGAAAAAAGAACAATTGACCACCAGGGGATTAGAACATGACACTGTCAATGTATACATGTCATGTAAAAAAAAAGAAGGAGGGGAGCAGAGGAAGGTAAAAGAGGGATACATACCTACTTCTTATTTCAAAGAAAAAAAAGTTACATGAGTATATGTAAGTCACAGGGCATGTTCTTTCATTTTTCACTGGGTGAATTTTTTAAACATGACACTACAAGCAAGGTGAATGACAGTGGTTGGTTAATGTAAAAATCAATATCTTCTCGATATATTAATTTCCTGCATATGCAGGAGGTGTTCTGGTTAGAAATTGTCAAAATTATAATGGTGCTGACGTAATGAACCTTTTTATTGTAATTTCATTTATTCTTCATGCTATTTTCAGTAACATTATTATAATGTTTATTTCTATGTTACTATTACTATATATTCTTGTTTTATTCTTTGATCTTGTTATTAGTGATAGTCATAGTGGTAGTACTACAATGTGACGATTTTAACTGAAGGTCCAGAGAATGATGTAGAACATGATCCTAGATGACCTAATCTAGTCTACAATGGATCCATAGTAGCTTGCTGGTTCCTATAATGAAGTTTTGAGGACATTTAGTACAAGGTCATGTAAAATCAAGCGTGCAGGCGTATTTTTGTACTGCAGGTAGAAAGGGAAATGAAAGGAAGAAAGAGAGAGTGCACTGCATCCCAGTAGCATGTCCTCATCAACCAATTTACCCCCTCCTGGCTGGGCACTCGGCGAGAATCAAAGCAGCGTGATGATTGGATACGACAGGGATTGCGCGATGAGGCGTGATAAGCTTGCCGAACCGTGGAATGAATTCGTCATCCCTCGTGGGCAAGTTTTGCACAGAAGGTCTCCAATCTTGTTGCCCAGTGTTTGTGGCGGTGAATATTTCATGGTCCAGTGGATTGTTTATTCCCAAATTTGCATTTCGACTGTTTAGATTTATTTCTTGATTCATGTCAGACAAATTAATAAAGCCTTGTGCATGCTGATTGAAAAGTCATTGGACGTCCAGATTATACCATTCACACCAGCAGAGACCAAAGCCAGGGAAATTGATCAAACTTGAATTAACCATGGCTGTGTTTATCATCTTTCCCATGTTTGATACCCACTATCAAAACTCGTTTGCAAAGGCCTTTTGGGTTTTGTTTCTCGACTTGTTACGTTAATAATCTCTATCATGAGTCGAGAGGGAGGCCTTGTCACTGTGCAGCTCCAATGCACAGTTTGACCCAAGGAGTGGAGATGTGTAGTTGGCAGCAATTGGCGTGGGCAGGTCCCAGCTATAAATGCATTTCAAAACGACTTTGCATTTATCATCCCCACAGAAATGCGTTTCTGGCTCCAACACATTTGAGATTGCACTTTTTTCAACGTTTCTAACCCCATAATCAAAACAGCTTTGCATTTTAATATCAACTGCCCCAAAACTCCCTGAAAATTGTGTGGAAACTTTCATTTTGCGCCAGCAGTGAGTTGATAAACACACCCTAGATTGATCAAATCATGTGACTACTGTCACTACCACAAAAGTACTACTTTGACTTTTTCCTCATTTTCTTCTGCGATACTGCATCATGTTCTTATTCATTTTCATCTCCTTTCATTCCTTTCTGTTCTTCTGATACTGTAAAAGTGGAAATTTTTGCGGTGTTAAAATTTTCGCGCATTTCGCGCAACCTGAAACTAGCGCGAAAATAAAAGCACACAAATATTTCTGCTTTCCATATGTTCCAGTAGTTGATGTCTTGATTCCGCGGAATTAAAAACACATGAAACTCTTCTTACCCTGCCGAGCGCAAAAAATCAGTTTCCTGAAAATATCCACTTTTACAGTAATGAAAAGATGGTACATGTATCATTGAGAGCTAATATTCATTTACTTTTGGAATAAACCCAGTAGCAAAGACAATGGTACTTCGTGCTTGTGCGTGCAATGTACAGTGTATATATGGGCAGGGAACCTCCCTGGTATGGGTTACTTACAGTGTATGCATTGGGTACAACACAATGTGTTTGTAGGTGAATGTTGGCTCCCTTGTTTGTTGAGAAACCATTAGCACGCAAGAACAACATACCGAAGCGTGCTGTGAGGTTATAGTTTACCATTGTGCCTCGTAACCCGATACACTGGTATGATAGTTTGAGGTGAGGAGTGCGGACAATGCATCGGCCAGAGGTGTAAAGACAGGGGCGAATACTGCCCCCCTTCCCCTCCCTCATTGATTCCTCTTTTCACTCAGCTCACCATCTTTCTCTTTATATACTGCTCCATCATCTCCCCTTCCTCTTTAAAGGACAAGTTCACTTTAATGATATAATTTTGGTTGAGATGGGGACTTGGGGTTTTAGCACTTTGAGATATAATTATAGACCCCTTATTTGAAATATTAAAGAGCATACGATTCTAAAGGAATTCAAGGTGTATTTGATGAAAATTCATTTTGAAATGGCAGAGGTATTAAAAACAAAGAGGTCTTAATAAAAGGTGGAACTCATCTTTTATTAGAACCACTTTGTTTTGCTTTGTTTTTCGATATATCAACCATTTCAAAACCAGTTGTCATCAAAATTTCAATTCCTTCAGATGCTCTTTGATATTTCATAGAAGTGGTTTCTAATTATCTTGCAAAAAGTGAAAACCTCAATCCCCATCTAAATCAAAACTATATTGTCCCTTTGATATGTATTTGGATTGAGGATCTCCTCTCCTCTATTATACGTTCTCTTCCCCTCCCCTCCCACTATCCTCCCTACCCCATCCTTCTATGTATCACAGCATCCTACCCCACCACCTGACCTCGCCCCCCCCCTCCCCCACCTCCCCCTCCACCCAAGAGAGAACAAAGGAATAGATTGGATTACCAATAATGAATAATGTCACATCATGTGCTGGGAGCAAAGCGAAAGAGTTTGCCAAGCATGGAAAGCATTTCCACCAAGGAAGCAAACCAGACTTTCCTGTCCTTAAAGACACAGTAGCGTGGGGATACCATGAAGTGGGGGAAGGCTGGCCCGGCGTGGATACAGACTCCTCGTAACGAATGATGTATAGGTTTATCTCAGATCTCTGTGTAGATACACACACAGCCAAAGAATTTCGATCGGAATGGACCGTTACAAATGAGCATAAGCTTAGATGCACATATTGGCTGATTGGTGCTATTCGTGGTTTTCGAATGTACTCACGTGTGCAGAGGATGAATGGGGACACTCTTAAATCCCCATGCTGCAGGGGCTAAAACATTTTCATTCTTCCTTCACATTTTCCCAAGTACTGATGTAGGAATGCTAGGGTTGGCATCACCTGTATTCCTTGCACTCAAACATCTCTCCTTAAAAAAAAATATGAAAAAAAAATTAATAATAAAGAATAAAGAAATGAATAAAAATAAATGAATGAATAAATAAATAGATAGATAGATAGATAAATAAATAAATAAATGATGAAAAATCTGGTTTCTGCCATCAATCATGTTTAATGAAGAATTTCATATTCTTGTGTCTCAAAGTTAATGATAATCTTGGGAGTTGATTTCCAGTTTTTAGTGAGTAAAGTTATGATGTAGGATTCCTGAAGATGACGAGGAATTTAATAAATGGACAAAATTCTTCCTCATCTTCTATTTTATCCTTTATACTCGCTCATTTTCCCTTGTCACTATTTTTGCTTGAAAGAAGGATGTAGGCCTACCTCCTCAAGCCTAGCCTTTTGTCAAGGCCCTCTCGCTGTAATGGGCGAGCGAAGCGAGCCCAGCCGAGCGCGCCAGCGCGAGGGCCTTTTGAGATCTGCTGCACACATTATTATTCATGACAAGTGAAACCTTCTGAATACTCATTTTAATGGCTTCCGGTCAACCAATGGAATGGCGCGCTCCCCGCATCCTCATCCTTGGTGGTCATGCCTGTTCGCATGCATCACTGACCACCCGAGGAGGTCTGCCACGGAACTCTACACACTCTGTGTGTGTAGAGTTCTGTGAGAGTGTGTAGAGTTCTGTGAGGTCTGCGGCAGCGGCGTGCATTCGCTCTATTCAAATCAGGTTCGAGCAGACAGACACGCTGATTGGACCCCGACTTTTGCTCCCGAAATCGGGGAGCAAAAGTCGGTAATTCAAAGGGCTAACAAAAGGATGCGAAGCAGATCTCAAAAGGCCCTCGCGCAACCCCACTCAGCTGGGCTCTCTTCACCATACAGCGAGAGGGCCTTGACAAAAGGCTACCTCAAGCCAGACTTGTGCCCAGTTTTCCCAAACACCCGACACCGCCTTTGTTCCATCCACCAAAGAATGTGAAACTTGATCATGTGATGAGAGTCGGCGAATGTCATTGGTCTTACCCTCAGGCTGTTAGGAACATTGTTTGGGATGTGAGCCAAGACATCCAGACATCAAGGACAAGATTTGTCAATCTTGTCTGTCCTTGCCGTTGAATTGTAAAGAGATTCTTTTGATATACACAGTCAAGAAGAAGAAAAGGATGTACATGCTTACATTGCTCTCATACATGGTATATTGCAAGTTCAACATTCCTTCAAGTGCCACATTTGTGTTTCCTGGGGATAAAGGTACTGTTTACCATTGGGAGCAGTGATTTAAAAAAAAATGTTTGAGATATCACATTTGATGCATATGTGTAGGTCAGTTGTATCACAAAACATCCGACCATATAAAATTTTCATAGTAAAACTTAAAACATACGGAGATATCACTATTTTCCCCATTAAACCATAATTGTAGGGCTTATATGGTTTAGTCTAGAAGCATTTTTATCATTATATTGTTCACATTTTGTATATTCAACAATACTTAACATTGATTATACTGATTTAAAGTTTTACATCAAGGGTTGTTTCTATCCCTATCTCACATTTTAGAACTATTTTGAAGCACTAAAGCTAGGTTTTTGTTTCATCTGCAAATGGTAAAAAATGTCTTTAAAGGGACTGTACAGTACTGGTTGAGGTAGGGATTCATGGTTTGAACATTCCTATTAAAGTGAGATAATGAAAAGCCTTTTATGAAATATGAAAGAGCATGTAATTTTAAGAAGGATTCAACGTTTATTTGATGAAAATTGGTATTCAAATGGCTGAGATATCCAAAAAAGTGCTAATAATAAAAGGCGTCATGCCCCAACTTTATTAGTATCTCTTTGTTTCACCTTGTCTTTTGGATATCTCAGCCATTTCAAAACCGATTTTCATCGAATAAACTTTTGATACCCCTTAGAACTGCATGTTCTTTGACATCTGATAGAGTGGTTTCTGAATATATCACAAAACGTTAAAAGCTAAATCTTCACCTCGACCAGAACTGTACACACCCTTTAAGAGAGTGAGGGAGGGAAAGAATTTGTGTATGTCTGTTTGTCTGCCAGATTAAAGAGAGAAAGAGGAAATAAAGAGTTTGTGAGTCTGTGTGTGTCAAAATAAAAGTGAGAAAGTGAAAAAGATGGAAAAAAAATTGATAGAGAAGAACTGGTATATGGTTTATAAAGAAAGACAGAATGTTTGATGTACAGGTAATGCATTCAAATGGCTGTAAATGTTAATATTGAAGTTAATGAAGATGGTGGATAAAAAAGCTGAATTTAAAGTGATATAATATAGAAGAGATATTTTTTTTTTGGTGTGGAAGTGGAGGTACAACAGTGTACATACATATTTTTTGATGAATGGGATATTGTAAGATAGTGTAGATGGTATTTGAGCAGTTTCTTGTCAAACATATTTATTACAAAGAGTAGCATGGCATGAGCTCTCTCTGCGTTTAGCATCATCATCAGGGTTCATCGTCAACGCAGTTTGGTTAGTGAAGCACATCTCTCCTTTATTGTAGACATCTACAATGTACTTTGTGTAACATTGTGCCCATATGGTGCAAAACGTACCCAATTGTTGTAACACTAACAGTCATTAGATGAGATGTATTTGATTCGATTCTAGTGGTCACTGTTTAAGACTTTGTTATGTCTCTCGCAGGTCTTCAGTCCTATGCACCTGCACCGTACAAGAACGATGATCTGCCCCCACCCCCATCGCCCGACCAACCCTATGGAGATGATGCCCCACTCCCTCCCCCTCCCCCAGAGCTCACCCAGGGGATGGGGTCCGGCTACCCGCCCAAGTCTCCCCCTACCATGCAGACGTATAACGAGCCCCACCCTGCCGTTCAGCCTGGCTACAGACAACCCTCCTACAGGTCAGTCTCCCTGGGGTCAAGGGTCAATAACTGCTTTCACACACAGGAGTTACTGTAAAAGTGGAAATTTTCGCAGTGTTAAAATTTTCGCAAATTTCGCGCAACCAGAAACTAGCGCGAAAATAAAAGCCCGCGAATATTTTTGCTTGCCATATGTTCCTGTGCGTGATGTCTAGATTCCGCGGAATTAAAAACACGCGAAACTCTTCTGACCCGGCCAAGCGCGAAAAATTAGTCGCGCGAAAATATCCACTTTTACAGTATTGGTTTTTTAATCACAAGGCCAAAATCAAGTTTACTGTATTTAAGAACATGCTGTGCGAGGCAAATTCTCCCTAATGCATATCTGTAAGCACTCAAATGGCAATGATGCTATTGAACATCCATAACAATGTCAACAATACTGTGCCAGTACACTGCGCAAGCTCTATTTGATTATACACAGAATGAAAAGAGAAATCAAGTCGAAATGAAAGGAGAAAGAAAAATCACTTGCAGGTGAAGCGTTTTAAATCTCAAGACTGAGCTTCCATACCTAAACAAATAGTCTGGTTTCCAGACCCTTTGCCAACTGGACTCCGCGGCGACAAAGTCGCCGCCCCGCGACGAAGTCGCCGCCTTTGCCGAAGGCAAAGGGTCTGGGCACATTCGCTTCAAGTGGGAGGAGCCTAAATTTACCCCCAGTGAGCGAGGGCGATCATTCTGTCATTACGTAATAAGGAAGAGGTCACGTTAGTGACCTCTGCATCCTCACCCAGAGGTCCCAAGGACACTCCCCATATACATTACATGCATGCATCCACTGTCCGTGGAGTATTTCCATGCACTGTTTACTGCATGGAAAGGTTTTCTGGCGCGATAATCCTGTTTCTGATAGGGCCTATTTAGTCACTATATCCACACTATGCACGGAGCTATACACCATGCCCAAGACACATGGCATCCAAAGAGCGAAAAATGAAGTCGAAAAAAGAAAGTGCAGCGGAGTATTGTGCAAATTTTTTTTTGTAAAAACTTTGTATGTGGAGATGAGTTGTGGGTGGGCGGCCCATGTGATATATAATGCATTATTCTATGTACATGTATTTTTTATGTTCGTGTTTGCTGATGAATACGTTCAGTTGAGACCCTTCTTTCTATAACTTAATAGCAGCTAGTGAATAAAAAAGAAACAGATGATTAGCAACGTGCTCTTCCGATCAGTTCTTGTCTTCATAATATCGTGTCCCTCTCGTGGAAACATTGCGGCAACTGACTAAACTTAAAAATATAACGATATTGTTTACTAGTATTTCTTCATCTTACACATATGATAATCACCAAGATAATAACATTGGGATATGTATGAACCCACACAAGAAAAATGAAGTACACTTGCATGTATACTCTCTAAAAAATTCGAGTGAAAATTTTCACTCTAAAAAGAGTGAATACAAAAAAGAGTGAATTTCGAGTGAAATTGGAGTGAATTTTGAGTGAAAATGCTCATTTTCACTCATTTTGGAGTGACGTCAGGGATCACTCGAAGTGAATTTTGAGTGAAAATGCTCATTTTCACTCATTTTGGAGTGACGTCAGGGATCACTCGAAGATTTTGGAGTGATCCCAGACGTCACTCCAAAATGAGTGAAAATGAGCATCTATTCATTTCCAATTTATTTTTCATAAAGTCACGTGATGATAAAAACCTTGTCTGAAGTGGTTATGTATAATGAAACAAATAATTAAAAAAATATTTCTTTGACAGAAGGCCGTTGTGAAGCATGATGCGCTTCGGGGCAATTATGCCCCCCCCCCCCCTTAAAAAGCTTTGTTTTGCTAAGAACATCCATGGGTATATATGCAAGAAAGAATACTAATTATTTATTTTAAGTCGCAATTAACATGGTCCATCGCTGGCATATCAAGTGGACGTATACAGTGCAATCATAATGAATTATCATTGCAGCTTGGTTTTGGATATTTTCAGCTGAAAGACTTCATTTCCCAAGGTCATCATGCAACAAAATTAACGGCCAAACGTTACAAACAATAATAGACTCTGACTTACAGTTTTTGTATTCACATAATTAAGATATGACAAGCTCTAGCATGTGATATAGATTTGTCCATGTAACTCATATATTTTTTCGGCTTATTGCAGATTTATCACTTGTATATAGGAAAGTATCGGTTTTGTGGAATATTTTGCCTCAATTCAAATTCTCAAAAGATGCTCATGTACTTTTTTTTCATTGTTTTTCATATGCTCAGAGACCCGTCCATATTAGTTAATCATGATAAACTTTCTATAAAAGAAACAGGTATCAAGTTTATGGCAAATGATATGTTTAGAGACAATTATCACCCCATCGTAAGACTATTAATTGTTTTTTTTTTTTATTTCTATATATAAGAAGGAACGCAAGTTGGCTGCTTTTATTACCTCATTCAATGCAAAATGAAAATTGAGTGTAGATAAGTAGAGAACAGAAATAAGTTCGGTACTATATGGCACACCACAACCAATTATTAATTTTGGTCTCCATCCTGTAATTTTTGCTTTTTAATCCCTCGACGACAAACTTCTCCATTTCACCATATGCATGTCTTTAGTTGATATGCTCCTTGGACCTTATAGGATGTAAGCATGTAGGCCATATAGGTGGTATAACCAGGGAGGTGGGAAAACCAAGCACTTGTGTGACCTTTTGTAAATATTGATGTTGTTACATTCCTGATTCCGATAATTGAATGGTGAATGTGGCAAAGAATGGTTCATCTCGATGACGATGTTGGCTATAGAGTATATGGGAAAGGTGGGATACGGAGGAAGAAGAGGAAATATTCGTTTTCTATCAATAATGCAATCCAAAATTCCAATTGTATTCCAGCGCTCTTCCCTTAAATTTCATTGCGTAATATTCTATAAAGTATCTTAACAATAACAACACCGCATTTCGCTGAAAAATAAAACATATTTTATTTTCGGAATTACGAATCCTATTTCATCACCAGATTGACGCGCCTTTGGAATAACGACCCTTCATTCATTTTGGAATAAACGAAACTTTGGAATAAAGAACCCAATTAAGTTTTTTCGGAATAAGAAACATTATTCAATATCATCTGATGATATTGAATAATGTTCGTCATTCCGAAAAACATGATCTGATCAACAAACCTTCTGAAGAATTACGACTCTGCATTCATTTTGGGATTAATCATAACTTTTTGATTCACGAAACTTATTACATTTTAGCACTGACAAACTTTCGGAATAATGAACTTAATCATTCGCATTAGCGAACTTTGTTCTGAACGTAACGAATTATAACAATGAGAATTATACGTATGAAAGCATTGACAGAAATTTAAAGAATATAATATGTCCAATTCAGATACTTTTAGCTTGAATGAATTTTTTTTTCCCGTGCACAGGTCATATTGAATCATAGCTCTTCTCCGAATATTAGCCTGCCTTATGCAATAATAATAGCTTGTCATCAACATATTTTACAGAGCATGTGGAAGCACTATGCTTTTCAGATGGAGAAATTGTGTGTGTTTTTGTAATGTATCTCATCGTTCTGACTCTTAAGTATGAGTTTAACATTATACGAACAAATACAGCGGAAGGCGTTGTGCATCAATCAATATCGCCACAATCAAGTCTATTATACTTGCAGGGTTTTGTTGTTGTTGTTGTTTTGCTTTTTTAGAGGGCCTCAATTTTTTCATCCACAAAGATGCCTGATTTTGAAACTCACAATTCCGGATACCTGATTTGGGAAACCTCTTTAGAGTTTTCATTGTTCGTCGAAAATGATCATTGATATCATGAGAACAATAATTATATCTCTCTAAGATTTATAATGTTTGTTTTTTGTTAAGTGCTGTCTGGGGCAAATTATTTGTATAGGGCCCCACTTTCTCTCTCTCTTCTTTCGTTCTTTAAAACAACAACAACAACAATAATGTCTACATGAATTGTTAACTTGTTTCTCTCTGAAAAAACCCAAACCATCCCCCTTCCCCCCCCCAAAAAAAAAAAAGCAGCAAATTAAAATACTTCACTGTTGATGCTGTTCATTCAGATATTTGAGCACCAATTCGCACATTGATGAATGTCGGAAAGATTTGGGACCTCAGATAATGTTCATTTACATTGAGCTGATGATTGCATTCCACGTCTATAGCACCTATAAAGGGACTGTACAGTACTGGTTGAGGTGGGCATTCATCTTTTGAACATTCCTAAGTGAGATAATGAAAAGCCTCTTATGAAATATGAAAGAGCATGTAATTTTAAGAAGGATTCAATGTTTATTTGATGAAAATTGGTTTTCAAATGGCTGAGATATCCAAAAAAAAAGTGCTAATAATAAAAGGCGACATGCCACAACTTTATTAGGATCTCTTTGTTTCACCTTGTTTTTGGTTATCTCGGCCATTTCAAAACCGATTTTCATCGAATAAACTTTTGATACCCCTTAGAACTTAGGTTGTTTCTGAATATCTCGCAAAACGTTAAAAGCTATATCCTCACCACGACCAGAACTGTACACATCACCCTTTAAGATTAAATCATTGAAGTGAACTCAATATCACATATAGAAAAAAAAATGTGTATCTGAAATTGCCAGTTTCTATCAAAATATGCATCCATTTTGTATTTTTTCATTAGTCAAAGATCCGTGAATTTTGCTTTATTTGTAGGATTCAGTATAGGCCTACTAGTAGTCAAATTAGACCGGTTTTTACATTCATACTCATAAGGCCTACTAAAAAAAAGGTTAAAAAAAATGTTGTTGGTTTTCCCCAAGTCGAGCCTACAAAAGAAATCCATTAGACAACATAGTGGAAACGAGAAAACGACTCAGATGGTAATTGAGATGCTTTGTAAAGGAAGGAAGGGAAATGTGGTTCGCAATTGTTAACTTTACTGATTGTATTGCACTATAGGCCCTACATTAGTTGAAAAAAAAAAAACAACCCAGCACAAATGAAGAAACAAACAAAAAAAAAATCTTCCTTGGACACCTATTCCTCATTGAGCTTACAACATAAGTAACAAGGATATGTGATTTTTGATTTCGTCGATAGACACAATGACACAAAATGGTCTGCTTTAATTTTATTGGAAACATAGTTCACTTGACCATTGTGCGCATCTATAGTAGTAAACAGGAAAAACGTGAGTAACAATCAAAAACATCGAAAACTTTTAGGAATACACATCATGGAGTACACACTCTCTACGATTGCCGATTCTTCCATCCGACCTTACTTTAGAAAAGTCCAAATGTTCGTGTGCAGAGAGGTGGAATATACGCCTCCCTGAATGTAAACCATCACCCTCATCCTGCATACTACAGTATACAGCATCCACACCATTGGTACACACACGCCGCAATGCCAACACACAGGTAGTAGGGAGAGTCCTCCCACCACCCGGCTCTGATAACACGCTGAGCAGGATAATTCGAATTTCGCGCTTCAGAGGACGGGAGCGCTGACAGATTTATGGATTCCGCCCAAAATCGGGCGGAATCCATTAACTCCAAGACGAATGCTTCCAGACCCTCTGCGCGAGAAAATCAACTTAAACTATACTAGTTTTCGACGTTGAGGGCGTTAATATCATGGATAGCGAAATAGTATGGGCAGAGGGTCTGGAAGCCAGACTACTAAACAAATGAATGGTTTCCGAGCGTTTTGACCTGCTGTGGACAGTTGCATTATGGGGATGAAAAAAAATTGTGTGGACCCTCCTTTATCATTCACACTCATCTCACAGGACAAATTATCATCAGAATTTCAAAAAGAAAATCAAGTGAGAGTGATTTTTCGCATCATGATGTGCAACGTAAGAGTTCAAAATTTTTTGGTGCCCACACACAAGAATTAGTGTTTTTTGCATAGCGTTGCCAAAAGTAGATTTTCAAAAACTGTTCATTTCCAGTGTGTGTGAATGTGGCTGTAGTGATGCTTTCATGTTTTCGTATGTGGAATATGGTATCATGTCCCTTTAACCTTGAACTGCCCATGTCTGGACCAGCATGAACCCATGCACTTCGGTATTTGTGACACCGTAATGAACTATGCCAGAGCTTTGGACTTACTGTATGTTAGTGTGGTATTTATAACTTTGGGACAGCCATGTACAATATTCTGTTGTCTAAGATGTTGGTGCCAAAGCACAAAGTGTTGAAATTTTGTGGTTGTTCATAAAGAAAGAGGCTAACCCTAACAGAGTGATGTGGAGATTTGCTTTGATACACTAAGCAAAGTGCTTGTCAAAGTTAAAAAGTCCGGGGTCTTATTTCACAAAAGATGTTCAAGGATAGCAATTCCTGCTAAAATGGCAACTTCTTGTAACAGCCAATCAGGGAGCAGGATTCTTGTCATTACCATGACGCTTGCCATTGTAGCAAAGAGTTGCTATCATCATGGAAACGTTCTATGACATGGAGCCCAGATCTTGAAAATCAGCTTCAGCTATATATTCCTGAAGCAGCAATGCATACGCGTGTATATATCTCATCTTTTCTGTCTCTGTTGTTGCTGCCGTCTTCATTGGTAGTAAGGAAAGATTTAGTATAAACATCATCGCGAATGTGCACGATTGCTGCTGGAAATGTTTGAACATACGTCACATCTGCTTCACATGATGCCTGGGGCAGGCTGTTTGTTTACATCTGTTTGCGAGGTTTATGTGGGTGGTTATTTGGCCCAGGACATGAGCAGCCATTTACGAGCCATTCTGGCTCAGTGGCATAAGGAAAATTTAGAACATGTTGGTGATTAGTCACATCACAGATTCTTGGAATTCTGAGATCATTGCCACAAAATCTAAAGTGAAAACAATGGTATCATTATTATATGCAAACTCTGGATGATGAAACATTTATGTAATCAATGTGCATACTAGGCTCCCGGAAGCTTTATCATATCGCAGGAAAATGTTCTACTTCCTTAATGGATGGTTCTGACATTTCTATGAAGTATTTGCGATGTCAGTATAGTTGCTTCCAAACATTTGCATGATTTTGCTTCGTTGTAGTGGGTGTGGTGCCACTGATTGGCGTTACATTACAGAGGGAAATACTTCAGCTGTAGTTTCATAGAAAAACAACAGAAACCAACAGCATGGTTGAGAACAAACAGATTTTATTACAAGGACGGTTAATATAAGAGCCTTTTACATATTTGGTTGGTAATTGAGAAGTCATGCCCGTTGTGTATGTTGTTCGTGTACCGTACTACATAATGCAGCATAACATAACTTGGCAATACCAACCTCTTCAACAGCTCCACATCTTGTGGTCAGCTACTTCAGCATGATTCTTTGGTTCAGGTTTTGAGGGTTAAAATTAGGTCCAATACCACCCTGCATGCACGTTCAAATTGACTTCAGTTAAAGTTGAGTTAGTCAGATGAACATAATGGAAAGCGTTTCATCAATATTTGGCATTAAGTAAAGAAAGGTGCAGAATTTTCAGAGTTTTGCATATCCATTTTCATTAAAATGTTGATATTGGAGGTAATAGCTAAAAGATTGAATCAAAAGAAGTTATGATGTTATCAGGTGAGAAGTCTCCTGTTAACCTGGGTGGAAACTTTCAATAAGTTTCTGTTTTGAAGCTGAAATTAAAATGAATTTAATTTATATCACTAACATCAAATTATTGTCAAGATGAAGTTTAATGTAGCAATAGCAAATTAAAAAGGAAGGGGGTCATGTTTTGCAGGACTATCAACCCGAAAGATGATTTTTAGTGAGATTTCTTTGTACAGCAATATGGGAGTTGTGATATGATGATAATGTTTGTGACTGTTATTTCTACACTCGTGAATGCATTTTAAACTTCGCATTCTACAAATTTCCTGTGATTTTGATAAAGATTCAAGTATATTAATCTACATGTATTTGATTTTACGTTGTATCAGAGTTGAAATGAATGGGAGTGGAATGTCACTTGAAGCCTCATCGATCTTCGTCACTTACTGGCCTAAATTTTAAAATTGATCTGTGTCGACTGATCGGTAACATACTTCGTACTGCTCATTCTGCACCAAAATAGATGAGTGATACATCCTGTAATCGAAACGGGATGATGGAACCGAATAATTTTAAGAGGACTTCCTCCTATATTGAAAGCAAGAAAGATTTGAGTTGATGCCGAACCCCGTTCCCACTTGAAAGATACGAATGTGCATACGTACATGTACACATGCTTCAATCAAGATTAAACCCAGAAGGTTGTGCCAGCAATATGTCTCATTTGTCTGCATACTTTGTGAGTTCATTCTGCCATGATGAAATACGAGGTCTGGACACAAAGTACTTCAATCATTGAGGCTGGCATGCTCAAATTGTAAATGCTTGAAGCTTTACACCAGTGTGAATGGGGTCTTATGAGAAGACCATACTGTGATTGGAGTGGTTCCGGGGAATGCGTCCTATCATAGTTGTTAAACGTCTTCACTCATGTCGGGGACACTGTCATTAACTGATGAGCCACCTCAGACTGCCCTTTTTTCACTGATGTGAATGGGGCACCGTCGACAGATCTCATTCCAGATGTGGGGGAGATGGAGTCTGGACTTGCCCCACCCTCCCCTTACTCACATCCTGTGTCCAGTAAATGCACGGGTCGGGTCGCACGTTTCCCCCCAGTAGCCCATCCCCACAAACACTTCAGTCCGCTGCCCAGCTTTGAGCCGCATCTGCATTGGTGTGGAGGAGTCTTGTAGAGATTGATGTTGTGGATGCACTCCGGTGTCTGGTCTAGAGTGAAAGTGGAGATCAAACGTGGGCAGATCTTTTTCTCTCACTTTACGATAGTTTTCACACTCCTACTAGTATTTCAATGGATTACAGGGAGAGAGGGAGGAGGTAAGTTTTGAAAAGAAATGTCTAATAGCCTCCACAGCTCAAGATGGTGCAGCTGTATAGCCATATATCTGCCATTCTAATTAAGCCGTGTGTCAAATGCTTTCAGGTTTATGTTTGTGTCTCAGGAAACTGTGTACTGGCAGCATACATTGTACATGTGTATACATATATTGCATTTGCCTGCCATCAGCTAAGCATTTTGCAAAGTAGACTACTGTATACGCCGAATATTTCGCGATGTTTTTATTTTCGTGAATTGTGCGAGTCGGGTGCTATTCGCGAAATTAAAGACACGCAAAAATAATGACTGATCCCGATATGAATGTGACGCACACATAAACATTTCTCCGTTCAGTACAGTACTCCACGATCGCGAATTTAACCACTCACGAAATCGTCGTCGGGAAGTCCTGATTCGTGAAAATTTAGACTCGTTAAATATATAGTGTTCACAGTAGACCTGTTCATGTTGGGTGCTGTTTTATGTTAATGAACTCATTTCAGCCGTTAAAGGGAGGGGGGGGGGGGGGGTAGCAATAGTTTATTCATATGCTGGCATAGCAATGCATCTGACTCATCACCTTTCTTTCTTATTTTGGACCCCCCCCCCCCCCCCCCCATTAAGGCTGACGTACAGTGTTTCTCAGTTGTCTGTAACTGTTTAAATGACCATTAACTATGCATAGCTGTGTCTCACAGTTATTTATAATTGTATCAGGAATGAGAGGGTTACCAATGCACTGGACATTATGAGGATATTTTTTTTTTTGAATAATGAGAAACCTCTTATGAAATACATGTATGTAAGAGCATATAATTCTAATCTCAAAAAATTCAAAGTTCATTTGATAAAAATCGATTTTGAAATGGTCGAGATATCCAAAACAAAGCTATCTGAATTAAAGGTGGGACCCATCTTTTTATTAGGATTGCTTTGTTATACCTTGTTTTTGGATATCTCAGCCATTTCAAACCACTTTTCATCAAATAAACTTTGAATTCCTCTGAGAATTCTATGCTGTTTACATTTCAATGAGTGGTTTCTATTATGAGTATCTTGCAAAAAGCTGAAAGCTGAATCCTCATCTTGACCAATACAATACCATCCCTTTAATCATTTTAACAATTTAACTCCTGTTGATGAGATATTAACACTCAGAATGCATGTCTCTACCAATCTCTCTCAGGCAACCGTCGAGCGTAGCTGCGGCACCTTCAGCGCGGGCTCCTGCCCAAGCCCCTGCCCCTGCCCCGGCCCCCGCCCCTGCCCCGGCCCCGGCCCCAGCGAGCCTGACGGGGCCCGACTGGTCCTACCATGTGCCCAAGCCCACAGACCAGCCCATCTCGGCGCCGGCCAAGTCGGGAGCGGAGGCAGAGATTGACGCCCTCACCAATCTTCTCGTTGCTAACATGGGGAGCATGGGAGAGACAGAAGGAGAATACTTTGGTGAGTTTCAATTTTAAAGTTTGTTTCTAGTTAAAGGGATCGTAAAATTTTGGTTGAGACCTAATTTCAGGGTTCTAACATTTTTTGGTGAGATAATGACAAACCTCCTTTGAAATATGAAAGAGCATGTACAAGTAATTCTATGAGGAATTTAACGTTTATTTGACGAAAATTGGTTTTGAAATGGCTGAGATCCAAAAAAGAGCGATTCTAATAAAGTGTGAGGCTCACACTTTATTACGATCGCTTTGTTTTACTTTGTTTTTGGATGTTTCAGTCATTCCAAACCCGATTTTCATCAAATAAACTTTGAATTCCTCATAAAATGGTATGCTCTGTACTACAGTATAAGTGTTTTCTTGGTATCTTGCAAAAAGTTAAAAGCCCAATTCTCATCTCCACCTATACTGTACCATCCCTTTAAAGGCATAATTTACCATTTGCAGATGAAACAAAAACCCAGCATTAGTGCTTTAAGAGACTTCTAAAATGTAAGTAATGGATAGAAACAACCACAGTAAAAATTTGAATCTGTATAATCGATGTTAAGTATTGTTAAAAATTAATACAAAAATGTGTTAACATTGATGTTAGATATTGTTAAAAATACAAAAAAGTGAACAATAGTTATAATAAAAATGTTTCCAGACTAAACCGTCTACAGTTTTGGTTTATTGAGAAAAGTTCTGATATCTCCTTATGTTTTAGGCTTTAATGAGAAAATTTTATATAGTAGGATTTTCTGTGATACAACAGACCTACACATGTGCATCATATGTGATATCTTGAACATTTTTTTAAATCACTGCTCCCATAGGTAAACAGGACTTTAAGACAAACTCTTACTTCCCCCACCCCCCCCCCCCCCGATTCTGAGAGACTGTAAGAAAATTGTGATAGTAGCTGTGTATTTCACCAAGACAGATGTAATGTTTGAGCAATATATTGTAAAAACAGAAATTTTTATGTGCATGAAATGTTTAAGATATTAGCCTACTCTCAGTTGCTATCATTTGATCACAGTAAAAGAGCTGCACAGAAATTCAAGGATAGAAATCTTTGGCCCAGCTTTTAAGAAGTTTTGCGGACAGATTTGAATCATTTGCTTGTCTCTTATTTTTGGCACATCAGTAATTGTTTGCTTGCCACTACCAATATTGTGCACTATAAGATTGTTACGCCATTATTCAAGCATGACGCTATAACATCCATGAGCTCTCATGAACCACCATTGTGATACTGTGATAACAAGTTTTCGATTTATACCACATTTTGTGTTGAGCCAAGGTTAACCAGTGTTTTCATATTTCTGCAACATATATGAGCATACCATGTTTATTTTTTAGAAATAAAGTACTAGATTGGGTAATGATTTAAAGAGAAATATGAAAAAAAAAATCTCAAAATATCAAGTTGACATATTTAATTTTAGTACATTTTATACTCATAATCTTGTGCAAATCAATGTGTTATATTTTATTCTGTGGATATATTATATTCAGCCTTAATGCATCAAACAGAAACTAATCAGCTGGTAATTTTTGAGTTCTGTTGGACTTCACATTTTAAATCTTCTCTGGCTGGAATGAAAGGCATTTGGGGAATTTATTTTAAGGCTGTGCACCCTTAATGAGGGTCACCCTGCCTTGTCAGTGAATGTAGCAGGTTTTACAAGGCCCTTCCCCCTGATTTACTGGGCTAGTATAGGGCTGATGTGCTGGCTGGTGTTGTCTGTGGGTGAGGGGTTTTACTTTAAAGGGATGGTACAGTATTGGTGGAGATGAGAATTGGGCTTTTAACTTTTTGCGAAATACCAAGAAAATACTTATGATATAGCACAGAGCATACCATTTTAAGAGGAATTCAAAGTGTATTTGATGAAAATTTGGTTTGGAATCACTGAAACATCTAAAAACAAAGTAGAACAAAGCCATTGTAACAAAGTGAGGGTCCCACACTTTATTAGAACTGCTCTCTTTTGGATATCTCAGCCATTTCAAAACTAATTTTCATCAAATAAATGTTGAATTCCTCATAGAATTACATGCTCTTTCATATTTCATAAGAGGTTTCTCATTATCTCACCAAAAAATGTTAGAAACCCGAAATTAAGTCTCAACCAAAAGTATACGATCCCTTTAAATAGTGATTCATACCCCGTGAGGAGTTGAGCGTAGAGGTACAAACAGTTTGTACCTCTGTGAGTTGAGTGATCATCCTAGTAGTGAAGTCTGAAAATTTGAGTGAGATGGACGTGACTTTACAATGTATGTCACATACAATTGTAGTCCTTTCTTTCATGTCTGCATCTGTAGGTTTGATGATTTCCTCATGATTAGCTACTTGTACAATCCTTCCATGAAACACAATTAAAGTTCTGTTTTCTTTTAAAGTCTGTTTGTAGTTTCTTAAAGGACAAGTCCACCTTCATATACATAAGGACTGAGAGAATGAAGCAATATTAAAGTAGAACACATCAGTGAAAGTTTGAGGAAAAATGGACAATCCGTTCAAAAGTTATGAATTTTTAAGTGTCTGCGCAGTCACTGCTGGATGAGAAGACTACTACAGTGTATGATGTCACATGCGTACAACGATATAGGGAAAATAAAAAGAGAATTTCACAAAACTTTACATTTTGAATAAAGTGCACATTTCTTCGACTTGTGACTGATGTATGTTAAGGGTAATATTATTCCCCCTGCCTTCTGAAAGAGAGAAGTCAAGTGTTCTTTTGTTATGCGAGAAAAATGGAAATATGTTGAATTTTCTTTATTCCTTCTTTATATCGTTGTACACATGTGACATCACAAGCTATAGTAGTCTTTTCATCCAGCCGTGACTGAGCAGAAACTTTAAAAATTCATAACTTTTGAACAGATTGTCCGATTTTCCTCAAACTCTCACTGACGTGTTCTACTAGTATTGCTGCATTCACACAACGCACATGTCTATGAAGGTAGACTTGTCTTTTAAGCACCATTCCTTGCATATGACATCACAAACTGTAAAATAGTCTTCTCATCCAGTGGTATTGGTACTGAAACTGTAAAAATTCATTATTTTTGAACTGATTGCCTGATTTCCCTCAAACTTTCACTGGAGTGTTCTAATAATATTGCTGAAATCATACAATGCATACGACATCACAAACTGTAAAATAGTCTTCTCATCCAGTGATATTGGCACTGACCTTTAAAGGAATTGTAACTTTTGAATGGACTATCTGATTTTCCTCTGACTTTCACTGATGAATTCTACTAATATTGCTGTAATCACTCAATTCAAACATGAATCTTTTAAAAGGTGAACATGTCCTTTAAATCCACAAACATCTGTCCATGTTCTTTGTGGGAACCATAAATACTTCTGAGGTCATGGAAAAGAAATGTATTTCATACTGCTGACTGTACATACTGTAGTAACTGTGTTGCAAGAAAAGGTGTTTCACCGCTGGCCATGTGATACTACACTACTGTGTAGTGTAGATGCTGCCTGCATAACAGGATGTGGATTGTGTGGATTTCAATACCACAATGTATCCTGTTTACAGCATTTCACATTGAAAGTTAAACTATGCCGTTGTCACAGCAACTCTTGCATGGAGATACTACTTTGCACATCAATGAGTCAGATTTTCCTCTCACATATCAATTTCTAAGATATCTGTTATGGTACATTCACATATGACACAAATTTGTTTTATAGAGGCCATAGTAGCAATCTGTAAAGTTATGCCTGTTACTGCCAATTGTAATGCATTACTTGCATTGAAGTTGCAGGCAGTGCTTGTTGCTAGGTAGGGCAAGGCTTGAACAAGTATTTGAATTGTTAGGAACAACTTTTGTCAGGATAGTATGCAACAAATGTAAGATTATGTTCCTAGACCTGATATGTACGCATCAAAAAATGATATACCGTGTTTGTTTGATTGTGGGACTGTACAGTACTGGTAGAGGCCTAAAGTGAGATGATGAGAAACCTCTTATGAAATATGAAAGAGCATGTAATTTTAAGAAGGATTCAATGTTTATTTGATGAAAATTAGTTTTCAAATGACTGAGATATCCCAAAAAAGTGATAATAATAAAAGGCGACAGGCCACGCCTTTTATTAGGATCTCTTTGTTTCAACTTGTTTTTGGATATCTCAGCCACTTCAAAACTGATTTTCATCAAATAAACTTTTGATACCGCTTAGAATTGCATGCTCTTTGACATCTCATAGAGTGGTTTCTGAATATCTCACAAAACGTTAAAAGCTAAATCCTCACCTCGACCAGAACTGTACACACCCTTTAATGTGTGTTCTCAGAAATGCACTATTTAAGTCAGTAGTTTATAGGCCCTAAGTGCCAGATTTGTGGTTGGGTGCTTGGTCATAAACAAGTATGTTGTTTGTTATTCATTAAGATTATAATCATGACAAATGTTTTGTTATTTGTGATTATATTTTTTGTTTATTGTTTTATGTGTTAATGTGTAATATGCAAAACAAGGGGAACTTACAAATGGACAATAAAGACTGAGATTGACATTGAAATTTTAATTGCATGTGTATTTTTGCAGGAATTTGTGCCCGTTGCAAAAATAAAGTGGTTGGGGAGAACAATGGCTGTACTGCCATGGACCAGGTCTACCACGTGGACTGCTTCACCTGTGAGAACAATTGTAACACCAAACTTCGGGGTCAGCCGTTCTATGCGCTGGAAGGAAAGGCGTTCTGCGAGGCCTGCTACGTCAACTCGCTGGAGAGATGCTCAACGTGCTCTAAGCCTATCACTGACAGAGTGAGTTGTCTCTTGTCTGCTTCTGTTTCGTTCTGTCCTGTGTGATTTGATGTAGTTTGCTGTGTTCTTCCGTGCTGTGTTATGTATTTTCTTTGTCTTATCGTGGTGTTTCTTCTTTTTATTCATGTAATTATTTACAATGTATGTACTTATGTACCTGTTATATTCAAAGTTTTTCTTTTTCTTTTTCTTTGCAGGGGGTGTTGTCTTAATTCATAATGTTTATCTACAAACATTGTAGTGTACCTTTGTTGCATTAGTGTTGTTTTTTCCAGCTTGTTTTTGCCTTTTCTATAGATTTTTGTAGTCCTGGGATTGATCATAACAGTGAAAAAGCATAACAATAGCAAGCATCATGTTGACTATTTTATTGTTGTTGTTCTTTGCCTAAGTGAATAGTGAGTTGCTGAGTGCAACACAGAATGAAATGATATTTTAATCTCTGCAAAGGATTGAATGCAAGTGGGTTTTTATGTTGCATCATGATAAGCAGCAATTTCTGTGACTGAATATTTCATTTGCCGGGATACAAATCATGTCTTTACTGAGATTAATTACATAACAAAAGATTTGTAGAGAAAACAAAAATGGGGGGGGGGGTTACAAGGGGGATTTCTGGTCTGCAAGATATACTGTAAGATGAGATAAATCTAATTGTGTGATATATGCTGTAGTGGAAGTTCTGGATCAATTTTTCAAATCACTAGAAAATCTAGCATGATGATTATTTTGTTTGGAATCATCCTTATTTTACCCATTCTTTCTTCTTTACAACCAGATTCTGAGAGCCACTGGAAAGCCCTATCACCCTGACTGCTTTACCTGTGTGGTCTGTGGGAAGAGTCTGGACGGTGTTCCCTTCACGGTGGACGCCACAAACCAGATCCACTGCATTGAAGACTTCCATAGGTGAGAGAAGGAATTATGCACCACTCTTCCTCATAAGACACCAGTCCCCTCCATTAGTCAGTATGTGGGAATCTTCCAAGATTTCTTTCTAGCATACACCTCTTGGTTGTAGTAACTTCGCAATACAGAAAAGGCCTTTTTTTTTCCAAATGAAATAGAAAGCATGGAGTAGTCAAAATTACTAATGAATACAATATGACCCTGAAACATGCAAGTGTTCCAAATCACTGCTTGCGGGAATGCTTTCAGGAATTGCAGTTGGAGCTAGTGTTGTCATAAGAAAAGTTAAGAGTACGCCTCATAGCCTCATGCACTTGATGAAGGAAGGGCCATATTTTTGCTGTTGTAGAGCATGCAAGGACGTCTTCAAGGAGAAACTACATTGTATCCTTGAATTTGAACACTGTTGAAGGAATTTTTGTGGCAAGGAAATTTTTCAGTATTTCCTGCGGTGTGAATCTAGGGTGATGGTAAAAGTGCACATTTTTTTTTTGTTGTTGCTTGTTGTGTATGTAATATTTTCATCACAAGGTACGCATTGTACGTATATTTTAGGGTTATGACTGTTGTGTTATTTGTTGTTTTCTTTTCATTCTCATGTCCTGTGCCATGAGTGAATCAAATGTTGTTAAAGGCAGACCAGAGAATACCTTTTACCGTGGTATGTGCTACCAAAGACGTTTACTGCCATGGCAGCTTTTAGCTGTTTAAAGGGAACGTAAACCCAAACAGCAATGTGGATTGAGTGAAAGCAGCAACATCAGTAGAACACACCATTGAAAGTTTGAGGAAAATCGGACAGTCGATGCAAAAGTTATGAATTTTTAAATTTTGGTGTTGGAACAGCTGGATGAGGAGACTACTAGAGGTTATGACGTATGAGAGGACAACAATTCAAAGAAAATATAGAGAAAATCAAACAAAAATTCACTTTTTTAGCATTATGAAAGAGCACTTGACTAACCGCTTTCAGAAAGCAATGGGGATAATTGCTTCCCTTAACATATGTCAGTATCAAGTTGATGGAATTTGTAATTTTCATGAAAAATGATTTTTTGTGGAATTTTCTTTATATTTTCTTTATATTGACCGATTCGGGTTCATTGAGGGCAGCAGACATTTTACGGCACAGGGCGCAGCCATAGTGGGTGTATCAGCCGACCCCCCCTGCTCTCCCCCACCCCCGGGCAACATGTTTATCACGCACTTGTAACAAAGGTTCGCGCACTAAGCAAGCATTCGCGCACTCAGTACGAGACGCCTATTGGCTAAAGCAGTTTTTCATTCTGCGCGCGTGCTAATGTAGGGAGAGGGGTGGGGGAGTGCGGAGGGGGGGTCGGCTGATACACCCACTATGGCTGCGCCCATGCCAAAAATACACATAGCGCGTCACAGAATCGGTCAATTGTTGTCCACTCATACGTCATAACCTCTAGTAGTCTCCTCATCCAGCGGTTCCAACACCAAAACTTTAAAAATGCATAACCTTTGCATCGATTGTCCGATTTTCCTCAAACTTTCACTGATGTGTTCTACCAATGTTGCTGCTTTCACTCAATCCACATTGCTCTTTGGGTTTACGTTCCCTTTAAAGCTGCTCACTCAGTTGTCACGTCGATCAGTAAAATTAAAAATGTGCGAAATTCATCTTACCTGGCTAAGCGCAAAAATGTCTGCTTTACACTATGTTAGTAAGCCATCGTGTAGTCCTCTCGGTCATATATCCATATATATCCATGCCTGATCTGTCCATGCAGGAAATTTGCGCCTCGTTGCTCGGTGTGCCTGCAGCCGATTATGCCGGATGATGGTCAAGAGGAGACTGTGCGCATCGTTGCCCTGGACAGGAGCTTCCATGTCCAGTGCTACAAGTGTGAGGTAAGCACGGCTAGTTGCAATAGTAGTAAAAGTAGCGTAGCGGTTTAGTCTTTGCTAAGACTGTTTGTGGAGTTTTGTGGAGTGATTTTTTTTTTTTTTTTTTTTTTTTGGGGGGGGGGGGGGACTCTGACAAAATTTGCACGGATTAATATGAGTATCTGAGCGGAGATATTGCGAACAATCTCTTCCTTTTCTTGCATCTGTGTTCAATTCTCCCTATCGCATATAGCCGATATCAATCGATATCACCTCGCGATACCGTTATCTGATCAATCGCTTTTGGGACATATACTTCCGGTTTTGCAGTTCTGGAAAATCGTACCAAAGATCCTACCTAGTGTAGGATCTTTGATTGTACATTCCTGTCTGGAAATGTCTCGAACAAAACTTCAGGCCGATGTGGTCTTTCTTGCGAAGCAGGTTTTTCCATGCTCTCCGCTGAACTTTGTCTGGTGGGAACTTCACCCTCGTCACATCCTTCATCTATGCATATTTTCCATAATTTCGTCATATAGCATCATGGGCCCAGCATTGGGCCGCTTCGCAGAAGAATCCCATTAATCAAATGTAAAGTTACAGATTAGAAAATAACTCTTATTATTCACGAGATTATAAGACCGAATTTCATATGATCTATGAATAGGCTAGCTAGTACTTCGGCGTTCAATGTGCATAAAAGTGTACATTTCCACATCGAGCGTTCGTAACTGGAAGTTTATAACCCAATAAATCAAAGGTTAAAAAATTAGAGTGCCACATGCATTCAGATTCAAAGAGCTATATGCAATAGGGAGAATTCTGAAAGCATCATGTAGTGATTGATATTGAAAGATGCTGCCACTGTCCTTCTGGTTCCAAAACTAAAACTTTAAAAATTCATAACTTTTGCATCGATTGTCTGACTTTCCTCAAACTTTCACTGATGTGTTCTACTAATGTTGCTGCTTTCACTCAATCCACCTTTCTCTTGGGGTTTGGGTTTCCTTTCAAGAGGAGTGTGAGGTGAAATTGAGCGGTTGTGGTATGCATAACTCTTTGTTGCATCTGTAAGAAATGACCAATGTCATGACATGTAGGCATAAGTGACATTTTACCTCCACCATGTTTATTTGTTTGTTTGTCTGTCTGTCTGTTTGTCTGTTTGTTTTGATTGTCTGTTTGCATAATATCTCAAAAAGTTATGGATGGATTTGGCTGAAATTTTCAAGAAAAGTTGTTAATTAATGGCAGAAGGAACACATTATTAAAGTTTGGTGGTGATCCGGATTACTGTCTGGATCCAGGATTTTTGTTGAAGTTTTTGAGGGATTCTTTATCGTTGGTAGGGTCCATCATGAACACTAGATGGCGCGCTTGCTTTTGCAACCCTCAGAGCCTTAGCGCTGTTGGCCAGAAAGTGCAGCGGAGGCAGCGACGGCTGGTCGACAGTAAGGGTATGTTTGGATGGTCAAGGAATCTAATCATGCAAGTGATATGTAGTATATAGGACTATGATATCGGGTGGAAATCACTATCAAAAAGAACAGATGACTAGATTTTGGTAGTGATCCGGATCGCCGTGTAGATCCACAAATTTCAGTGAAATTTCTGAAGGATCTTGTATCATTGAGAAATAGGGCCTTCGAACAAGGAATTCCAAGCTGCCTGTATTTCAGGCATACATGCATTGAGCGCGCGCTCAAGGCGCAGGAGGAAGCTAAGGTAGAGACCTCAGGATTCTTCTATATCACTGGGAAATAGGGACATTTTCAGCAGAGGTGTATCTCTCAGGGATCTCGCCAGCGTATATCACCCTTGTCGGTGCCGACAAGCGTGCGGTTTGAAGAAACAATTGCCGACAAGGGTAAAACTTGCCGACAAGGGTAACACCACGCGTGAACTTGCCGACAAGGGTAACACCACGCGTGAACTGCTTGCTTGACGAGCTAAGTTCTGACCAATTTCTCGCCTTTTTCAGTCTTTATTATCTGGCTAGAAAAGAAACTAGATGTTGAAAGGAGCAGCAGTTTACAAGCGCTAAAAGTTATCACGCACCGATCACAACAACTCGGCTCAACATAGCGACGTACTAGCTGCACATACACGTACACACCATGTCACACACTTGCTCACTCACAATGCGCTCTGATTCGGGATCCACACACACAATAGTCATGCACCACCCAGCCGGCCACGCAGCGGCCTGCTATGTGTGTACGACGGTATTGTGAGAGGGAGAGAGAGGACGGAAAGAGAGGGTCGGAGGCCGAGGGAGGCTGAGGAAGGCTGACACGTGCTCGCTTGTTGTTAATACGCTTGTTGTCGGGTTACGTAAAAACAAACGATGTGAAATGCATGCCCCCCTCCGTCAAAGGTTGTATATATATATATATATTTTTTTTTTTTTGGCTGCTTTAGTTTGTTTGTTCGTTTGTCTGCCTGTCTGACTCTCTATTCGCAAAATAAGTCACAATTTGGGAACAGATTAGGATGAAAATTTCAGGAACAGTTCGTTGGTAAAATGGCGCAAGGAACAGATGATTAAATTTTGATAGCGAGCAGGATTTATAATACCACCGGAATTCACCGCCAGGATCAAGGATTTTTAGACTTTGTTTCGTATATTTACATTGAAAGGATTCGTATCAATTCTTTAGGAAGCTGGCCATCGGCAATGACGCAAAATTAGATGCGTCCAAAGCATTGCCGCAGAGAGAAAATGAACTCGCATCTTTCGTTTAAAAAAGAGAAAAGAACGTGCGATGGAGTAAGCAAACGCAAATTGTTATTTTGGTTTTGGTAGTTTCCGCGGGTTATTTTTATTTATTTTTAATTTAAAAAGCCATGCGTTCCATTTGAGCCTTTTCACTTTCCATGGATTTGTAAACGTCATTCGTGAATATTCCATTTTCCTTCTCCGGGCCGAAATTTATGGTAATTCTGTCATGATGGTCTTTCAAGTTCAACGTACGTAATGCTCCACGTGCTTCTGGCTTGGTGGGTTACGGGGCCTTCATGGGCAGAAAATAAATGGATAATCATTCATCAAGTTCCCAGTTGGTTTACATGCTATGTACACGCTGTTTACGACCACTGAAGCAAGGTGGCAGTACACGCGGCATTCCTTTATCTGACACCTGGCTTTCGTGGAAATTTCGTGGAAATTTCCACAAGCCATGATATCAAGTTTCCCCACTGCTTGTGGTCGTGTTTTTTTTTTAATTCTTCATTACGAACATAAATTTGTTTAACTTGAAAAGTGTAGATAATTTGCTCCGAGCACGTGTTTCTTTCTTCTTTTTTTTTCATTGCAGCGTCGGTAACATTTTGTTTTGTTCATCGTCCGTGCATGGCAGGGGTTCGTGGGAGGAGAACGATAGGAATGACTGGGGAGAAAATAAACTGAAAGAAGGAAGCATCTTTTGAGCAAGCCGTCTTTGTTTTTCTCTACACCACCAAGGTTTTTTTTTTTTTTTTTCGTTACTCCGACAGATTAATGATAAAATAATGCTAGATTCTTTATTCTGAAGGTTCGTTAATCCAAAAATGATTAAATAAAATGTCCGTTCATTTCACAACGAAATCAGTTTTGTTATTTTGAACGTTCTGCCAGTGAAATTTCGGAATAAAACGACGGCACAAAACAGCGTGTTTTCGTACTCTAAGGGTCTGTTACTCCGACAGAAATAGTGATGATAAAATGATAAATTGTAGATTCTTTATTCTGAAGGTTTGTTAACCGAAAATTAAAGAAAGAAAAATGTCCGTAAATTTCAAAACGAAATCAGTGTGTCATTTCGAACGTTGCCTTGAAATTTCGGAATAAAACGACTGCCCAAAAACAGTTGCAGTTTTCTTACTCTGGGGGTTCGTTACTCCGACAGATTAATGATAAAATAATGCTAATTCTTTATTCTGAAGGTTCGATAATCCAAAAATGATTAAGAAAAAATGGTGTCCGTTCATTTCACAACGAAATCAGTTGTGTTATTTCGAACGTTTCTGCCTGTGAAATTTCGGAATAAAACGACGGCCCCAAAACGGTTACAGTTTCCTTTTACTCTGAAGGTTCGTTACTCCAAAGAATAATGATGATAAAATGCTTTAGATTCTTAGTTCTGAACGATCGTTAGTCGGAAAACGATAAAGAAGAAATGTTCGTTTATTTCCAAACGAAATCAGTTATGTTATTTCGAACGTTCTGCCAGTATAATTTCGGAATAAAACGACGGCCCCAAAACGGTTACAGTTTTCGTATACTCTGAGGGTTCGTTACTCCGAAAGAATAATGGTAAAATAACACTCCACATTCTTAATTCTGAATGATCGTTAATCGAAAAATGATAAAGGAGAAATATTCGTTTATATCCACGAAATCAGTTTTGTTATTTCGAACGTTCTGCCAGTATAATTTCGGAATACAACAACGGCCCCCAAACGATGTTTTCTTACTCTGAAGGTTTGTTATTCCGAAACAATAACGATGATAGATGATAGATTCCTTTCTGAAGGTTCGTTGATCGGAAAATAATAAAGAAAAAAATGTTTGTTCATCTTCGAACGAAATCAGTTTTGTTTATTTTGAACATTCATCTATAGTACAGTACCGACCTTTGGTGTTGTTGTTGTTTCCGATTACAAACCTTCGAAGTACTCAGTAATGAATCGTTTCATTTTATGATTAAACAAACATTCGGAATAATGACCATCATTACATGTATGATTTGTATGATGTCTCTTTGATGTCACGGCCAAACTACCGCAGTATACCCAGAAAGGAAAGTGCAACGATGTCCCGAAAGTTCTCGATCGCTTCTCGCGCATCTGCATGCAGTAGGCCTACCACGTGGTCGAGCCTGTCAGACGGCGAGAAAGCAAAAACACACGGCGCGTGTTGTTGCGATGCAGAGACGGCTAATCATTGCAAGTTCAGTGAAACAGGAAAGGCCTAAAAGAAATCGGAACCTTCACCATCGGCACCTACTTCTCTTTCATTTATTACTTAGGAACTGCCGCCAACAAAAGGTATGGAGTTTCTGCATTGTTTCTGTGAGAATATGCCCCTCACAACGTTCATTACATCTCCGTGAAAATGTCGCATTTAGCGGCATTTTAGCGGCGATTTATACGTGTTGTATTGAGCATTAGCGAAGGCTTGCGCGCTTTGCGCGGGAGGGGGAACCCCCCTCCCGTACCCACCCCCAGAAAAACGCGTATAACTGCCGACAAGCGTGAAGAAATTCCTGGCGAGAACCCTGGTGTATGTGGGTGGAAATGTACTGCTTGGCGGAGATCTGCACTCTCCAAATACTTTTCTAGTTGATAGTGTGAAAGGTACATGTAATTAATGTTTTCATTCACCCCGAAGATGCTAGTTGTTATGCATGAATTATGAAAGAGAATATTGATTAGGGAAACAACACCAAACAAACCATTTTGCCCCAATGGAGGTGTATGTACACATGTACTTCAGATTAGTAAGGCTGCATGGCTACAGAGTTTAAAATGTGAGTCTGTGGTGTTAAGGACCATGTTATACCACTCCTCTTTACAGGACTGCGGGGTCCAACTATCTTCGGAGGCGGACGGGCGGGGCTGCTACCCCCTGGACGATCACATCCTGTGCCGGGAATGCAATGGGAGGGCGGTCCAGAACATCACGTCGTAGTTTCCATGCTTCACCACCGCACAGCAGGCGTGGCAAAAAGGAAATCACACAGTTTCCATGGTTACTGGCAGGAGGCGTGGCCAAGGGAAATCACAGAATGGAAAGAAAAACACAAGTTCTCTGGGTGATGGTTGAAATGTGGGAATGTTTCATGGAATGGGGTGGGATGGTTGGCAAGGGGAGTGGATAGGGAGGGATTTTTTAAAATCTGTTTATCTTTTTTCTGCGACAGATTTACTTCACAGATGATTATAAGTTTTCTGCTATGCTGACCCTTTTTGTGCCAGGGACTTTGGACAGTGTGAAATACACTATGTGAGTTTCTGTGTCAATCGATACTCAAAGTACAGAAAAGCTTTAGGATGAACAAAGAAATCACCCCTTCGAGGCATACCTCCACATCAGATTTAGTCTTCCCTTTGTGTCAAGCCGATCTTAAACATTTCATGAAGTTTTTAAGCTTGACTCAACATGATCACTATTTCTTTTTTTTTACTCTCATTGAAACTAAAAATCCCAAAACAAAAAGGCTTCAAATGTTTCCCTGCCTTTCTCCATATAGGTATTTTATGAAATTCAGAGCAGTTCCCTTACTAATTTGCAACCCTTTCTGGATTCTAACACAATAGATTTTATAGTGCTGGCGACTTTTAATATTTGTGAGTTTGACAAAATTTTGTATTTCGCAAAGTTAACATACTGCATTGTTATTCTATATGAGAAAAACATGCAAAAGCTCATACCAATGTGCTTGATTAAAGGCGATCTAATTGCAGCCATTTATACACTTGTGAGTAGCTTTATTGAAGGTTTTTAGGAGTTACCAGGTCAAAGGATGAGATATTCTTTGCTTGATAATTGATTTGATATGATTGATATTGATTTTTATTTCTGAATTTCTTTTTCATTCATAAATAAAGTACAAAGTCAATTGAACGAACTAATTGAGCAGAATATAATTTGAATCGTGACAGTTAAAACAGATAAATGATTAATTCGGATATCCAACATTTTTTTCTAACACAATGCAAAAAGAAAACAAACAGGCATTATTTTGTGCATACATTTATGCAAACATTGGATCCCATATATCTGTCATTCAAAGACAAATTAAAGGGATGGAACAGTATTGGTGGAGATGAGAATTGGGCTTTTAACTTTTTGCCAGATACCAAGAAAACACCTATGAAATAGTACAGAGCATACCATTTTAAGAGGAATTCAAAGTTTATTTGATGAAAATCAGGTTTGGAATGACTGAAATATCCAAAAACAAAGTAAAACAAAGCGATCGTAATAAAAGGTGGGTCCCACATTTTATTAGAATCGCACTGTTTTGGATATCTTAGCCATTTCAAAACCAATTTTCATCAAATAAACGTTGAATTCCTCATGGAATTACATGCTCTTTTATATCTCATAAGAGGTTTCTCATTATCTCACCAAAAAATGTTAGAAACCTGAAATTAGGTCTCAACCCTGTACAGAAATACAGGAGACCATCATCATAAGCAAACACTTGACGAGGACAATGGCCTCAGAAATGATTGTCTAAACAAACGACATTGTAAGAATATAATATACATGTCACCACTCAATGAGTGGCGATAAAGAGAGAGGGAGGTTGGAAGAGAGAGAGAGAAAAAAAAAAGACAAAAACGAGACAATTATTTATGAACATCTTCTTCAACATTATTTGGCTGATTTTGTACAAGCTGCCCTTACTTGATGCATTAATGGAATCAAGCGTTCTTTGCAAAATCTGAAATCACTTTCTTTATCATATTTCTCATACATATTCTGAATGCTGCCAATGTGTGTAAAGACAGAATGGAAGAACAGATTTCTTGTTTGTTTTCCCCAGCAAGTGGCTTTTAGTCACGCAAAGTGGACATGGTATACCAGTAATTACATTCTTGTTACCAACTTCTTGAAAAGTCTTTTTGTAACAGACTTCTTGAGAAGTCTTTTTATCAATAGCAGGCAAATGATATACTGTTGAGATGTCTCTGTTGTATATCAGTTGGTTAGATTTGTAATTTGTTCAAATCAAAAACTTGCATTTACCATGTACTTCGGTGAAGAAAGATCTAGCTTTTGTCTCATTTTCTTGCTTGAAATGCCGAAGTAGTATTTGATTTTATAGAATTTTATACTGTGGAGCATCATCTGCTCATATCACTGATGCCTATCGCTGCTTGTCGCTCTTTCCAAAAAGCAATATTGAATAGTGCAGTCATCGTTGTTCTTGCTTGATTCAAAACCAACCAGTTCATGCCTTTAACTGCCTTCATCTTTTTAACACATGTCTAGCTCAAACATTCATCTATGCCAAATTTATAAGAGATATAAAAAAAAAACAAACGCACCCTGCAGAGAGAATTTTGAATGCCACCGAATGAGATTACTGCCACCAAATTGAGAGTAGTCGTTATAGAAGAGGATTGTGATTGAAAATGATGGGCATATATTCACCAAGATCTCATGGATACAGGTGAATTTGGTTTACGAATGTCAAAAGGTTTTTAGCACATGCGTTGGATTGCTCTGTTGTATATCAAAATACTTTTGATATCGGCCACCTTTTGATATAAAAAAACCCTGGATTGTTTTGTTGTTTAGTTCGTATTCTGAATAATCATAATTCAAAAGAAGAAGAAGGAGAGCCTTCGTAATGCATTGTATGTTCTGTCAGTTCAGTTTTCAGAGTTTTGATGAATATTAGAGTAAATTGATTTCAAAATGTAGTGATTCTATTGTCAAACATGTTTAACAAACTACAAAAATGCAGACAGTGTCAGGCTGTAGAAATGATTACCGGTAGTGAAGATGGGGAACTTGTTATTTTCTATTGGTATGTGTTGAAAGTTGTTCTGGAGTAATATTTTATTGTACTATTATTACTTGATTTCAGCTACACGTACAGTAGCATACTATCTTCAGGAGTACTAATCACAAGCAACTATTTTCCACTATTTAATGATAACACTAATTAACTGCAGGTGATAGCTAAAATCTGGGATGAAAGTGATTGTTTAAGAACTCAGAAAAACAAAAGCAATAATACTAACTACCAGATTGTATTAAAGACCCAGTAGCATGGGAATACCATGGAGTAGGAAAGTAAACCCAGCTCAGATACATTCAAGAATCCCTGTAATGAATCGTGTACGGCATTATCACTAATCACTGTGTAAGTACACACACAGCGGAAGAATCTTAACTAGAGTCAACTGTTACTGATGAGTGTATGCTTTGATACACATATTCGCTGACTCCAGCTATTCAAGGTTTTTGAATGTACCTTGGTGACCAGCGAATGAAGATCAGTTCAATTTGGCCACCCATGATTCCTCATGCTATGGGGTCTTTAAAGTGAAATGTGCAAGGCCTTGGAATATGCAGGCCGATGACGCAGACTTTGAAATTTGCATATTCATGTCTTTTTTTGACCTGTAGGAGGTTTCAATCAGGTACAACTGTAAGTCAGTGAGGTGTAGTCTTTCCAGGGGTAAAGAATTGTTGGGCGTAGTGTTACAGTTGATTCCCAGTACAAAGAAATACAGTGAAGAAAAGTGATTTAGAGCATTTTGTCATAATTATGTGCATGTACTTTGATGGCCCATGTCTGTGACAACGCTTCAGTGAAAATTCAACTCGATTTTACATGTAAGTATTAAAAAAATTTTTTTTTTTTTGCGCCTTATACTTGTTAAATATGTGCATAATATATGTTCTGTGATACTTTTCCATATTCTGCTGAATATTGAGACGTTTTCCAGACTTGCTTTAATGAGAGTGAGAGACAAGTGAGAGTGTCATATCTTACAGACACCATAGCCGCGGTCACACAGGCAAAACTTTGCAAAGCTCAAGTTCGCAGAGTTTTATCAGTATTGACTGCAAACTTCCTGAAAACTTCTTGCGAAGCATCCCATTCAAACTTGGGAAATCTCCTGAACCTCTGAATATTCTTGAAGTTTGTGCAGTCAGAACATTTGTAGGTAAAACTTTGTAAAGTTTGTCGTGTGACCAGTCTTTTTCCTACTTGTGGTACCTCCGAAGCGCATGCTTGTTGGGATGCATTGTTTAAGGAACAATCAGTAGCTGTCAGACAGTGTGTGCTTTCTTCTGGGTTGTGCATGCGCAGCAGTGGCCCAAACTTCAAGAACTCATCAGGGACTGAAACTTCGAGAAGTTTAGCCGCCTGTGTGAACGGGCAAGCAAACTTAGCAGTGAGTTTCCGAAGTTAAACTTTGAGAAGTTTTGCCAGTGTGACCGCAGCTAGTAAGAATCAGTCTGAAGGTTTATCGTTGTATGATCAATGATAGTAGATTATCTCTCTCTCTCTCTCTCTCTGTTCCTTTTTCTAATTCAGGATTTGTTGGCTGTGTCATCGTGCTTCCAGAATATCTACATTTTATGTCGGCAATTTAGCTTGCCTCTTCTTCTTTCTTTCTTTCTTTCTGTCTATTCTTCTCGATTATTTGTAAGTTATCATGTTTACATAGTATGTTTCAATTTGTATATGTATAGATTTACTGTAGATTTTAACCAAAGGTTTGTCTTGATTTTTTTTATCATCATTCTATCTTACAATATACGTATCTTATCACTACTTGATCTTGTATCATCCTGGGTGAAAATGCTGATTACTGTATGTCGCGAAAAGACGTGGAACCGCCTTAGTTTAATATTGTTATTTCTGCCCATTCAAGTGAAAGTTGGTAGATAAAAAGTGCACAGTGGCTGGAATTCAATTAAAGGAGTGCAAGTCTAGTCCATGGATTGTGGAAAGTTTGATTTCCTAGGTGTGTGTGAAACATGTATGCGAACAGACATCTAATAAGGGAGGCATACTGACTCTTGCTCATGCAAGGTAAGCCCATTTTGTTGTAGTCCATGGAATAAATTTTGATATATTTGATGCTGAACTATCATCATGAATTCCACCCAATACATATTAGGGTGGTCATGATTCTCTGTGAGTCAAATGCTGTTTGGAGCAAATTACATAGTCCCAATAGACCAGAAAATATCTCCTCTTGTCCCCCCCCCCCCCCCCACCTTTCTTTGCACTTGGGATAAAGATCCAGAAACATTGTGAATGCGGCATTCTTTTACCAGATTAACTTTTTATATCCTAGGTACAAGTGTACATGTACGATGCTAACTCGGAATAAGGTGATCTAAATACAGTCAGAACACCTCATGTTACCTCGTCATTTTCTTTGGTCCTGTGGAACACTAAAAAAATGTTTTTTTTGAGCTACAGATGATATGAGATACCTGATGAAATGATCCAAATTCTCTGGTCCTTATTAACTTCTCTTTGCCAAGATTCCACTGTATGTAGATAGGTGCTCTTAGACTTTCGGAGCCATGTAGAATGCCTACTCCACTGGCAAAGTTGTCAGATTCATTGTAAATGAGTGTCCCTTGAGCATCATTGATTTGTTTTCATATCTTTCAGAACACTTAAAATGAGAGAAGGTTCTTGCATCTTTTGTGCCACCTCTGTGCCAAGCCTGAAAATGAAGCAATAAATTTGAGCATTTACGGTGTATGCACTTATTCACAATGTTACCCAGAATTGCGCTTAAACCTGCGCTTCTCAACTGTTTGGCCTCGATGTTAGCCGGAAATGAAATTAAAAATTCATATTTGATTTAACTGGGCCTCGAGAAAGTCTGTAGGATCCAAAATGGGCTGCATGTGGGTTGAAAAAGGTTGAGGAGCGCTGGTTTAAACTATTGTCATTACGTAAGCCTGCATTGCCATTTTAAAAGTCCAGAGCAATGTACATTTGTATCACCACAATTATCGACTAATTTTTTTCTGCATAATGTATGCTATGTTCTATTTTCTTTACTAATTTTGCAAAGTGCTGGTGAACAGTATGCTTGACTATGCTTCAAATACTCTCTTATATGTATCAAAATCACTTTAACAAGTGTCATTTCTACACCTAGCCTACAAACCTGTAAACATTCGTGTAGCTGCCCATCATTTCAGTGTTGAATTATTGATATAGATTGTCTTCAGTAATACGTTGTGACATGCTGTGTAGCTCTCTTACAAATTCTGTGTGATATACATAAAGTGAATTAAATGGTAAGAAATCATGTTGCTTTCTACACAACACTCGTAAGTGGTAGTATGTGTATCCTCTTTTGAACAACTAAAAAGATTATTTTATATTTAAGATCTTTGCTTTGTGATTAAAAAAGCATTTTTCATGTACACAATGTCTCATTTGGTGTGATTTATTTGTTTGCAAGACTGTATTATTGAACTATTACAAGATAGTCCTATTTGGATGATTATTTGAACTTGTGTGCATAAACAACTTTGCCGTTATCAATGTTATAACTCTGGCCAGTTTGTAGAAAATTTTTAGGAATGAACTTCTGAAAGTTGAAATTTGTCTTTTAACACATATTTCCTGATAGCAGGTTTCCTTTTGTGTGAAGATGGTTACATGATACCTTTTTACCCTTGTGCAGAGCTTTGAGAAAGAACACAACACACACACACACACACACACACACAGACTGACATAAATACACACTCATACACAGATACATGTTGACCAAATACTGTGATAACTCCTTGGACAGACATACACACAGACAGGCACACACAATACTGAAACTGTAACTAGGTACTTGTTATGGAGTATATGTATATACAACGTGTATGTCGAACCAACCAAAGGAAGTTCAAGAGATGGGACTTCCAACTGGCTGTAATTATTCAAAACAGCTTTCAGTTTTCCGTGGATACACAGAAGAATCCCACAGGTACATTTGTGCCTTTGATGATCAATGTTTGATGCCACTGTCTTTGTGAGCAATCGGAAATTTCATTTTGAAAGCTAGTATAATGTTAGATATACATTGTACAGTTGCATGTTTATTTTTTAAATGAAATAAAATTTCAGTGAATGACAAAGCACGTAAAACAAAAGTAAATCCCATCCAAAAAATATGGACAAAAGTGCAAATCTGAGGTATATGTTGTGAAAATACATGTATGTGAAATTGTACCCCAACCAGAAAGCCAGTTTGTTATCATTTTTCCTATTCCTTCCGACAAATCCAACTGATGTACATGTAGCATACTCTCCAAATATAGTTCTTTATGAATTGACACAGTTTATGTCAGATTAGCGTAAAGACATGTAAAGTCAAGTAAAGTTGTGACCCCCATCTATTGAACCTCCTTGGTCAAAGCTAGAGACTTTGTTGGCGAAATAACAAATCAGTGATTGTCGACGAGGATACTCATACTCTCCAACATAGGCCTACCTACTGTCGTAAGGAAATTCACAGTACAGTGAAACCCCGTTATAACGAGTTCGGTTATAACGAGGAACCACTTATAACGAGGTGATCGCGTCGGTCCCGTTTTCCTTTGCGTGTAAACCTATGGCAGAACGAATCGGTTATAACGAGATTCCGGTTATAACGAGGACAATTTCGGTGCATCATGATAAATAAAAACATAAGCAATTTGATCGGATATAACGAGGTTCCATTTCTTGACTAAATTGCCGCTTTCAAACACGCGACAAACGAAACCCTGAAAACCGAATTCACGCTATCCACGTCTTTTTCCGTTTTGAAGAGAACCGTTCCTTTCATGTTTTCTTCTAAATCACGCGATAAGACACAGGAATGCCTTCCGATGTTCCTACTAAATCATTAAACATAATCATTCGATTTTCTTTTCCGCGAGATACGCATGCGTGATATTAGGGCAGACCACACGGCAACGAGAAATAAAAGAGATCGAACGCATTCAAAAACTTTTCATGTAGCGACACTTGTGGCCAAAAATGGACAATTGGAATGCGTATGCAACTCATTATTATATCCTTTCCATTTTTAGTTCCGACTTCCAGTTCTTTTGCTGCTTAGCAAATATGAGTGTGGATGATTAAGGCCAAAATAATTAATGAAATCATCGCGATCCCGTCGGGTGACAGTAGCGTAAAAATAGTTGAATAACGCATGTTAACCTCCTGAATCGGTGTTCAGAAAAAGAAACGAACGCATTTATTAATTTGAATAGATATGGATTTGTTCATTATCATTTAACAATCTAAATATGAGTGTGTATGATTAAAGCCGAAATAATAAATGAAATCATCGCGATCTCGTTGGGTGACAGTAGCGTAAAAATAGTTGAATAACGCATGTTAACCTACTCAATCGGTGTTCGGAAAAAGAAACAAACGCATTTAACAGTTCAAGGATGTACAAAAGGCGAAGAGATTTTCGAAAGAAAATACAGAACGCATTTTTAATCCCGTCGGACGCAACGATCATACATTGTATAAAATTACAACCGAAATGATTCATGAAATTATCGAATTCCCGCTGGGCTCCAACAGCGTAAAATACCTCTCAAGTTAACGGTAAACAACGCATGTACTATGTTACTCTGAAATTATCGTGATCTCGCCAGGTGACAGTAGCGTAAAAATAGTTTAATAATGCATGTTAACCTACATCAGAAAAAAAAAACCAAATGTATTTATTAGTTTGAATAGATCTGGGTTTGTTCATTATCACAATTTTAACACTGCATTTCACAATGAAGATTTTCCTTTCTTTCAGAATGGCCTATGAGGTACAGATTTGCGTAAAAAGGATCACAACGTAACCTTCCACATTCAGTCCTGTCGCATATTTTTCAAGAACGGATGTACAAAATGTGAAAAGATTTTCAGAAGAAAATAAAAAACGCATTTTTAATCCCTTCGAGCGCAACGATCATATTATATGTACAAGATTACAGCTGAAATGATTCATGAAATCATCGCATTCCCGCTGGGTATTAACAGCGTAAAAATACCTCGCAAGTTATGGTAAACAACGCCTGTATTTTACTCTATTTGCGCTGGTGTTAGGAAAAATTAACAAACAAGAATTACAATAAAGAATTATCTCATTTCAACCCCTACTTTTTCGTCTAATTCGCAAATAATTTCCCTTTATTATCTCAATAATAATGATCCATAATTGTGTAATAACAACGCAAAGGATGTTCTTAAGTTTCTTCCAATGTCGTGCTTATGTTTTTCTTTGTTTTTGATGCGTACGGTTATAACGAGGTACCGGTTATAACGAGGTAATATCGCCGGTCCCACGGACCTCGTTATAACGGGGTTTCACTGTACAGGCAAATACAAGTACAGTAGTAAAGTACAGGCAAAGGGCGGAAGAAGAAAAAACTTTCATCAGTTTTTCAATGACGTCTTTAATATCATCCATCATATTGCACTTAACTTCTTACATAAATTCAGTAATCATGCATTCTGGAATATGGACACCATAAACGCTACATGCACATTTACATAAAATCTACTTGTATATAATAAAATGGCACATTACTACTCACACTTTGTACCGACATGTACCTGGTACTCTGCAAACTTTTCAGACTTGTTAACGGTGGTCCGCAGATGGGTGCAAATGTGAGTTTCATGCCCCCCCCCCCATAACCACCAAAAACAGGTTTGATATTTGACAGCTGATGAAACACTGGTATGAGGATCAGTCAAACTGACCAATTAAAATAGTAAGAAAGAGAAAACCTCACTTTAGTTATTAAAGGTTGCTAGGCACCAGTGCCTAAAAGCCATCTGAACATTGCCAGGAAAATAACTCATCAGAGTTACTGTACTTCATATGATGTTTGCGGAGATGATCTTGCACCGAGAAAGATCACCACAGAAAAATTAAGATCGGTCTTGTTCCCGACATAGACGATCATGTGTAATCCTGTTGTCTCTTCAGAGTATTGGTTGCATTATGTACGGTGAACATCACTATCTCTGGTGGGAATGCTCAACAGTTTACAATGATATGCAAATCACAAACTACTGTCTACCTGAAAATGTATCAAAAATAAACCAAACATTACTAAAGAATTACAGTACCATTGTGTCCATGACTGATGTCAGGAGCTTCTGGAAAACATGGCCATTAGCAAGTTTTGAATACTAGTTTACTTGCAATTGAACATACAAACAACCAGATTTTGTGATATCTGGAGTACAAATCATTAATTACAACGAAATCAAACATAGGTTTCTGTCCATCTACTGTATACACCATATTTCTTGAGGTTTTTATTTTCACAAATTTTGTGAGTTGGGTATTATTTGGGAATTCAACATCAACACACGAAAAATATTAACTTCTATCCTGACATGAATGCGAGAGACATGCACACGTACATTTCTCTATTCATTTCTCTAACCCACGATAGCAAACCTAGCCAGTTGTGACCATGTTGAGTTTAGTTTATCATGTAGTTATTTTATATGGCACTGTACTGTACACCACATCAGACACACCAAATAGTGCGAAAATACACCAGATGGTGGACTGCACTTACTCGGAAGAAGAAGGAGAAAAGGATAATGCAGTACATGGTTTGCTTAACTGCTAGAGCCTTTCCCCGAGAACTTTACTAGCATGCAGCCCCATACATTAACCCTAAAAGGGCCGGAATCCGCCCCCCCCCCCTCGACGTTTCGCACTATAATTCTGTTACGCGAGAAGGCCTCGTCGCGAGGCTTCTTGACTTTGTTTGTTCAAGTCTCGCGCAACTTTTGAGACCAAATTTGCGACATCCGCGCGTACTTTTGTGTAGCCACGCCCATTTTTGTAACGGAATGTCGCCCCAAAACGGGCACAATTTTGTGATTTTGTGTACATTTCCTATGGAAAACAGTGCTCTGTCGTGAAAGTCATAAAAACCTGATTATTTTTACAATTAATCACTTTCATTGATTAGTTTTGTGCTAATTATGGTAGAAAAGTGGTCAGTGACAATTTCCAATGAAAAAACAAAGAAAAAACAAAAGTTGAAAAACAAAGAAATACATAAGAAATTCTGAAAACAATAAAATACATAAGAATTGAAATGAATTTTGGAAGTTTTTGTGATGTACAATCATTGAATATGCTGCAACAGATTTACAGACCAAAAATTAGACTCTCAATGCTTTTAATTAGGCTAAAATATGATCTTGTTCTTAATTTGCATAATTAATTAATTAAAATTAGAAATTGATTGTTTCAAAAAATCTTATGACACAATCTTGTAGATTATGACGCAGGTCTCACGCATGCAAAATTTCATCGCGATCGCGCCACCGATGGCCGAGATCTCAGGGGGGGGGGGGCGGAATCCATCCCCCAGTAATTCCCCCAGTATTTCTACATTTCCTGCAACATACACGTGTGGGAATACTGTGTAGGAAAAACAGTATTTTCCAACGAGCCTGTAGTATTTGTAACGGCAATTACAAAACAAATACACAAAAAAGTACAAAATACTGCACAAAAAGTAACAGCTGGCATTATTTCTTGGGACAATGCCGTTAGCCCAGATGTTCACTTTAAGGACTTTACCCAATTTTGTCACTGGATTGATTGATACTGTACCTTCATTGCTTCTGGCTTCTACATGGAAAACAAAATGGAAACAGAGGGGAGGACTGCCTACAAAGAAGGAAAGAAAGGTCCATCGGTTGGGAGCTGTTTCAGTCCTGTGCTAGATCAAGACACCCAGAGTCCTAACCCGCTGTGAGATGACCTGGCTGCGCTTCTGAAGGTTCTGCAGCTCCTTCACCTTCCGTCCAGCCACATCCTACGAGAAGGGACACACACCAAAGTTGTAAACTATAGAGGGTGGCTTTGAATCTGTAATCCGTACTTCCAATATCAACACTGCAACCATTGCTCTGTGATCAATTTGCTATTCTACTGCAGTAAAAGTGGCTGTCCATGCAATTCTGTCCTCTTTAAAAGTGATAAACATAAACAAAGAGAAACTGACCAGAAATAAATATATTTCATTAGTGAAAAATTAAGCAAAGAAAAGAGGATTCCATCGGGATTAGAACCCGAGAACTCCAGATTGCAAAACCGGTGCTCTACCAACTGAAAGCCCTAGTACAGTTTTGTCCAAGAAACCCTTAATTCTCGATGCTCAATGCTCTCATAAAATTGTGAAATATTTTGCAAGCTAGTTAATTAGATCCATAATCAAATCTGATGTCATAACAATTATGAGAAACTTCATCTTCCTGTGATATCAGTCATATGATAGCTGTTTTACCGGCAGCAAGTCATATGTACTACTATAGCTGTTGTTACACTGGAAAAACTTCTTGAAGTTTAAGTCCTCAAAGTTTGGCCAGTCTGCATGCAAATTTCCTGAAAACTTCTCACAAAACTTTTCGCAAAACTTATCACAAAAACTACAGAAATTTCCTAAACCTCTATAACTTTTGAAGTTTTTGCAGCCTGAATGCATGTAGCTGAAACTTCACAAAGTTTGTCACATGACCAGGCCACTTCCTGTCTGCTGTGCCTCTAATGCTGTCACACTGTGTGCGCTTTCTTCTTTGTTACATATCGTCCCTGGGGCGACAAGACCTCGTATCACAAAATGTCAAATGTTCAGGAGAGCCAAAAAACATGGCGGCCAAAGCACTGTAGTGAATGGGATAGCCTTTCCTTTGACATGTTGTGGTGGCTTCATTTTTGGGGTAAGACAGTTAGGATTTGGACATGCATCACTTAACCGATTATTTGACCATTTATTTTTAAAAAAAAGTCATTTTCACTAAAATTTCAGATACAAGGTCTTTTCACCCCAGCGACAATATGTGTGCCAGTGACCCAAACTTCGAGAACTTATGGAGAGCTGAAACTTGAAGAAGTCTGATCACCAGTGTGAACAGATGATCAAACTTCACAAAGTGATCTCAGAGTTAAACATCACTATGCGAAGTGTCCTCAAAGTTATTAAACTTCTTGAAGTTTTGCTAGTGTGACCGCAGCTTATCACAATCTTATGGTAGTATTACAATGTTATATGTATGTCCTTGTGGTGTATGGAATGGCATCATTTTTTGCGATGTGGCTACATATCAAGTCATGACATACACATCTGTGTGTAAGTTTATGCATTATGCTATTCGCACTTTGTGAGGACAGAACAACTTTCTTCTAAAATTCGTAAAGAAGATGGACCAAAATAAAATGAAGAGAAATGGAAACCAACAAACGAGATTCTCACTGATAGTTTCTTCTCCATGAGTGGCAGGAGCATCTTGAAGATGTATTCGACATTCTTGAGGATAAACTGTCGCTCCTCCTCAAATCTCTCGGCTGTGACAGCGCTCTCCATCAGCTGGATGTGGTTATCAAACACCTCTACCAGAACCTCCACAATGTTGGGGTAGAGCTGTGCGAGATATTCGATTAAAGCTCAAAGTCAGTTGTGTTATATCCACCATCCACTCTAACATATCAGATACATACTATGTAAAGTGTTACATTGACAATAGCGTTAATATGTAATTTTAAGTTTGAAAATGACGCAAGATTGCAAATGACAATGTATGACAAACATGAGAACATCTGAAACTTACATTTCTAACCATAATGCAGGCAACTTCAGTTGTCACGAAGTCTTCCGGACTGGCAGTTTTCTTTCGTTACATCAAGGTTTTGTTATATCGGAAGAGGATTTTGCACCATAGACTTTTTAAAAGAAAATAATTTTGAGGCCTGAATATTTCCTTTGTTAGACAGAAATTCTGCTATAGCTGTGCTTGCTGTAACAGGAGTGACCTGAGTCAATCTGTGCAGCAGTGACATACACAGGCATCTGCACCCATTCTATTTACTGGTGGGGTTTAACTCTGGTACAATGTCAAGGAAGAGAAAATCTGTAATATATTTGCCTATGATATTTTAACATTTGTTGCCCCACTTTCTCTATGACTGAATAAGGTTGCATGTGACAGGCTGACTGTATGACAAGTGCAGCAAACAAACCTCTGGGAGATAGAGTCTAAGGGCGTCCTTCATGAATGCCAGGACAACTTTGGTGAATGCGACAGTGCTGCTGGCTAGACTCACAAAACAGCTGTCTGTTGGTTGAAAAAAACATATACACGAACATACAAGGAGCATATGAGATTGAAACATTTTTTCACAACCATTCTGCCATTCCTGATAAATATAGTTGCTACATGACTCCCCCAAATGTTAAGTGGGAATAGCATCCTTTCTTTAACCTCCACACAAGTCCAAAATTGGGCTGGACTGGTCTCCCAAATTCAAATATTACGTAGAAAATTCAGACCGATAACGACTTGAACCCTGAAAAGCCAGAATATTGCCTTGTTTCCCCTTTCAAATTTCATTCTCAATGAAGACATTTAATCTCTGCAGGAAAGGCTTACATTCAAATATTCCTTTCATACAACAGCCTTTGAATCAAATGGCTACTGCCCTGCCACATGAAAAAAAAAAAAAAACAATGCCTCTGGCAGCATTCGCAGGCAGGGATATAAAAGTTTGTGATTCCTAGCAGTGCCTTGTTCAGTTGATTCATATCTCTGGAAGTAATTTCAAATGAGCAAAGGATTTGTAGGAAAGTTTTGATTTGTCTGCTTCACATTGTCACAAGACATTTGACTCTACATTCCACTCCTCAAGTCACAGGTAATGTGTGCTAAAATGCTTTAATCACATTTCAGAGCTGTACTCTCAGCTTAAAGGGATAGTACAGTATTGGTTTAGATGAGAAATGGGCTTTTAACTTTTTGCAAGATACCAAGAAAACACTTGTGATACAGTACAGAGCATACCATTTCAAGAGGAATTCAGAGTTTATTTGATGAAAATCGGGTTTGGAATGACTGAAACATCCAAAAACAAAGTGAAACAAAGCGATCGTAATAAAGTGTGGGTCCCACACTTATTAGAATCGCTCTTTTTTGGATATCTCGGCCATTTCAAAACCAATTTTCATCAAATAAACATTGAATTCCTCATAGAATTACATGCTCTTTCATATTTCATAGGAGGTTTCTCATTATCTCACCAAAAATTGTTAGAAACCTGAAATTAGGTCTCAACCAAAACTGTACGATCCCTTTAATGAACGTACCACTCTCAAACAAAGAGCACTCTGGCAGTCATGGAGACCATAAAATATCCGAGTAAGAACTGTGATCTGTATGTCCTGAAGACCATGAGTGGTATTCTGAAATCCTTCCTAGGAAGAAATTTCTTCCTAAGCCAGGATTTTTTCCTAGGTAGTATTCTGAAAATCTTCCTAAGTTTCTTTCTAAGTATCTTCCTAACTTTTTTCCTAAACTTAGGCAGAAACTTTGGAAGATATGCAAATGAGGATAATAATAATAATAATAATAGCTGGTTTTTATATAGCGCATTTCACACACTTCAGGGTTTCAATGCGCTTTACAGGATGAGATATGCAAATTTCTGACCTAGGAAGAGGTTGGTATTCTAGAATGTACTTAGGAAAGAATTTTAGGAAAGCCCCACCCCGTCCTAAGTACGTTGTTAAGAATAGCAAGCTGCGAAACATTGTGATAGGCCCGCTTGTCATTCACTGAGCGCAACATGTTCTTTGATGCACAAAATGGGCATGAGGAAGGGGACATGCCGCGCACACAAGTATTTGACCCTACGTCATTATAATATGCGACTGTCATTGGTTGGTTCCTTATGATAAGACATTTCTGACTGGCTTAAAGTGGGTCTGCACTGGCAAGAAACATGTCTAGCGCCATCATAAGGCTCATTTTTCTCTGTGGTGCCCAGCATTTCCCCCATAATGCCAAGCGGCGTGCAGCAATTAACCCCTTCCACACTGAATTCTGAAATCCCCATAGACTTAACACACAGACCACCAGGTTCCCGTAGGGGATGGCCTTCCAGCGCAGCGGCTTGCTTCGATCCCGCATTATGCGCAGTCCAGTGCATAGTATGTATACCATGATCGATGGTACATCCCATGGTTATGCGTACGTTGTCACGTAAATCACTTCGCGATCTGTCGGTGCTTTCAAACACTGTCTTCAACGCTCAGATCGTATATTCTGATCTTTGTGTCGAACTTCAATCTGCGTGCCATTATGTCGCGGATACGACTTGGTAAATGCTGGATCCAGTGGGAGGAGGTGCGAGCTGTTTATCGGCAAGAAATGAACAAGATAAACGTTGCCCTTCACGGCCCATCAAGCCATTCAATACAGGATGACTTTGCTGGTCATCTGCTGGACGTCCACCACTCGCACTGGGCATCAGCACTGTGTGCCAGGATTGCGGGATCAACCCGTTGTGAAAGTTTCTACATGCACTCAGACTGAGTCAGAAGCCTCTGATAAGCCAAGGTGGGTAAAACTCAACTTGTATGATATATAATTGTACCTATTTTTTATTCAGTTGCAAATGACATTCACTGAACGCTGAATTTATAACCTTCCAAATCCATGTAACGATAACGTTACCGTTACTTGAATTACCGGTACAGTTGTACCGCAGCATTGATCATGCCGAATCCGGTCAAAACGTCCCCGGGTCAAAACGTCCCCGCCGTGTTCCAACCAAAACGTCCCCGGGTCAAGTACCAGAACGTCCCCGCTTTTGTCCGCGCGCGCTCTATCTGTGGGTCAAATGCACACATTCATAAAGAAAATACACTCTGGCGCATATGGACACTAGTGTACTTTCGCACCTGTTTGTCGAATGACCTCCAAACATGCACAAACTTACCCTAGTTATCCAGTAACCTAAATACTTGCATCTGAGTGAGATTCGAGTCCAGTAGAAATGGAATTTTCACCATTTTTTTTGGTCACTTATCTACTTATGGGAATAATCTTGATCGCAACTAGACTACTCGCTCGGCGATCACTGCGTTGCATCGAATTAGGAGCAGACAGCGCGCACGGCAGCACAGCTAGCTAGCAGCGAGCCACCTAAATGCTGCTCTAAATAACAAAATTTCTTCACATTTACCGTTATGAATTGATAAGTGATGCTCAGATTTTATCAAAAATTTATGACATAGAACATTTTGACCCGAGGACGTTTTGGTGCCAGCTGGGCCCGGGGACGTTTTGGTGCTGCAGCTGGGCCCGGGGACGTTTTGGTCGTACCCGAGGACGTTTTGGTCGTACCCGAGGACGTTTTGGCTCGGGGACGTTTTGACGTGGGGACGTTATGACCGGTAAGCGATCATGCAACTATCGCGATGAACGATGACACAATTTAAAACAGCCTTATTCACATTTTTTTTTTAATGATTATCACAATAAATACTGACGTCCAACTTACGACAAAAAGTACTATGATGACTCAATGACTAGTAGACCTAGGCCTGATTAAGTCAATTAGTGAACGTGTACGGTCACAGTAGTAGACCTATATAGGCCTATGTAAATTATCACTAACGTTAGCCGTATATGAACGTTTTCATTTTAGCTTATTGTTCCTCACTAACCCAGCCTCAACAAATTGTCAAAATTTCTAGGAAGGGAAATCATGATCAATTCAAGATATGTTGTCTGTTTTCCAATTGCAATCTCGAGATATAGCTTGGTGTCATTTCTCACATGTGTGGTAATATTCAGGGCAGGGGGACAGCACATCAGCTGTACATATACTTGTAGGCCTAGAAATTAGTAGGAACCGCGTGTACATTTGCTCTGGTACTACTACTGTCACTACTACTAGACTACTGTAGTGCTGACTGTAGTACTAACGTTAGATCTGTAACTCTTACCGTCTAGTTATCTTAGTACTAGCAAAGATTTATGTGCGAGAGATAACGCATCTGGAGCTTTCATCACTCATTGTGTTGGACTTCATGAAAACTCAATAAAGAGCATGAAATTTGAAGGAATATTTTTCTGCACATCGTGTAGTATATCTAAATCAGCTATTGAAAATAATTTTTGGTCGTACAAAACCTTATGGTAATAAAATGCTTGACTACATGTACAGTTGTAGCGACAGTCTTATACAGGGCAGCTTGCATGCAACGTTGCAGACAACTGGGTGCAATTGAACTCACATGGTGACCGGCAATAGATTGCGCAGACCTGCAGCCTGTGCCTCCATGGGATATGGGTTACAAGTACCACTTATCGCACAATCCTGCAGGCAGCACCTCCACTGGTTACAAAAATAAGATTTGGTATTCAAACCCTTGGACTGACTGGAGGCCCTGGCTGCAGGATTGCACAATCTATCGTTGGTCAGATTTTGTGAGCTCACTTGCACCTAGACCTAGTTGCCAGCGCCGTTGCATTGCGAGCTGGACTGTATGAAAGACGTAGACATAATTCATTATGCCTTTCATACATGTAGGTACCTGTACTGTACTTTTTTGAGTATGGTTACAGTTGTAGTTCCCTGTTTCGGTAGGTTGTATAATATAACAATAAGGACAGTTGGGGCTCAGTAACTAGACACCAATTTTACTAAGATTTAAAATGAGAAAATTTGTGGGCATTATTGGACATACAAGGCCAGAACAAAAGGAAGGTACAGGCACATTTGTACAATGTATAATTGTCACACATGCAAAACTGCTATTTCATACATTTACACTGTACAGACCCTACACGCCAATGTACACTCCCATCAAATTTAGCACCTTTTCTTTGCCATCATAATATCAATATACAGTGTAGTAGAAATACTGATTTCTTGATGTCAAGATAGCTTTGTAGCGGAGTAATTGGCTGTCCTTGAGTGGTATACCTGATCAATTACATGTATGTAAAGCCAGATGAATATTGCACGATGGACGAGTGTAATATTCGTCAAGCTGAATGCAATATGTCTGGTATACCATGAAAGGGTAGCCAATATTATGATTATTATGTAGATCTGCCCCCAAAGATGCGTGAACAGAGGTTTGGAATTCATGGAAATCGGTTAAATTGAAATTGCATTTTACACTGTGTACACTAGTTTATGAAATGAAAGAATTCCATGTCTCATCCACCTTTACTGGTACGAAAGCACAGTCGCACGCTACTCTAGCGCACTGTCATACCATCTCATATAGGCTACCGGGCCATGCAGTATGGTGTATTATTTCACAGAAATCTTTTACAGTAACCTATTGGGATTTTCATCTTTCTTCAACATGGTCATTGCTGCATGATTGGTAATAAAGGGGACAGACTACATGTTTTTAGTGTGCTGCTGAAACCTCTCATATAATATTCACTAATGTGATATGAAAAGTCTGGGGTACAGTACATTTGTATGCATGGTATCCAACTAACATTATGTTTTATGCTGTACTGCTCTTGCCTTGATTTACCTTGATGTTGGGCATAAAGTATACACGATGTATAAACTTATTTGCCCCTGTGCATCTTCTTTGTGTTAGTTCTCGGTCATCAGAATAATCTGACTTACTTGTAGCCTCTGCAGCTGATAGCACAACATCTATACTCTATACTCTACACAGTGTGTCCTACAGTGTATACCCATTGACCAATTACCATTCAATTTTAGGAGTTTGTTGTGAAAGAATGTTTGTAACCTTTACTTTTTGAGAAGTACACTGTATTATACTCAAGATCATTGCTGCTGTTTGCCACACATCATACTTTTCATGGTAAATGCACTGTACAATGATTGCCTTTTCAATATGTTATTCCCATCCATATTAAAAAGACAATATCGTGATCACAAATGGTGTGTAAAAGAGCATTTGCAACACCCTATATCTGCACTTTTTTTCAGCCAATTAGCATATAAATATTTTTGGGTACATTTTTTTTTCACGTATCCCTGAGAATTTTCTTGACCATAATACATACTGATGTGTTCTTTCTAGGAGTGTTGTGCTACCTTGCTCGTTGATAACTAGGACTCTAAAAATCTAGGATCAAACTGTAAAATTTTGTACTCGACTCAACATGAAAATGTCATTTACTGACACTCATTCGGAAAATATATGTCATAATTGAAAGTAATTATGACTTTGTTGCATTACATGTACATGTGGTTAATTAAGTATGCTTTGTTTGTGTTTACAGCTCCTAGGAGAGCTCCTCTGCGCAGAGGAGTGTTGTTTTCACCGATCAACTCTAAGACCCTCCTGAACCAAGTCAGGTGAGTATCAAACTAAAAATTATACTTGTTATGCACAGGCTTATTGACAATAAAATGCCCACAAATTTGACCATGAATCTTTTTTATTCCTCTGTCCGATGGGTGCTGGAGGCATGATATTTTTGGGTTGTAGGTCTGTCTGTCTACTTTAGTATACGCGATAACTTGAGTAATACTGAGCGGAATTTGACCAAACATAGTCCGACTATGAAGTATGATTGGGCAATCACTTCATTAGAAATTGTTCGTAGGTCAAAAGTGAAGGTCATCTAAAACAGTATATGCAATAACTCAAGACTGTATTGAGCAAATTTCAGCAAACTTGGCACAAGGGTAAAATATGATAGGGCACTAACTTGATAACATTTTGTGTAAAATTGGCAAGAGTCAAAGGTCAAGGTCAAATTCTAAAAATTCACTGTGTGATATTAAAACTCAAGACTGGATCAAGCAAATTTCACTAAACTTTGCACAAGGGTGAAGCAAGGTGGGATAATCACTTGATTAGACTTTGGGTAAAATTGGGTAAAACTTCAAAGGTGGATGTAGCAAATCTCAATAAACTAGAGCAATGTACAATGTACATATACCTCAAACAAACATAATGAATGTTCGATATTCTGAAGGTTCGTTATTCCGAAGGTTCGTTACTCCGAAACACACGTATTCCCAATACCTAGAGGTTCGTTAATCCGAAAATGAAAAAGGTTCATCAATCTGAACATTTGTGGCGTTATTCCAAAGATTTGTTAATCCGAAATGATATTTGGAAAAACAAATCTTTGGAATAACGAATCTGCGGACTGAAGAGCCTTCGGAATGACAAACCTTTGGAATAACGAGCTGTAACCCTATTGGGCACCATGTTACCAGGTCTAATAATTGGGGTCTGTGACAAGACTATACTCTCGGCGCTGTTCCCAGGCCATGACCAGGTGCCAGTTGTAATACGATCTCACGAAAGAATGCTTGTGCGCGCCGTGTTCCTTTGTCGGTAGCCCTTCCCAGGCCCCAACCCTGTCTAGCACTTCTGTCTCTTTACTAGTAGTTGGTGTTTTTGTTTTTCTGATGGTATTGGTCTCTGTCTTGGGTCTGTGTGTGTTTTGCATCTTTCATGTGCGAGGGGAAAAAAAGAGACAGAAAAGAACTTCAAGAATTCGAGGAAGTCTTGCGGATTTTCTTTCTCGTCATTCACGCTAGGGGAAAAAGGAGGGGGGGGGGTATTTTTTTTTCTGAATTGTTCATGGCAGGGGAAAGAGGAGACAGGGAGAGAAGCGTTTGTTGCTCTTTTTTCTCTTCAATCCTGTTTACTATACATTTAGTTACACTGAAGCATTGATAAAGATTTGCTGCTGTGAAGTCAATAGGACATTAAAATAAGAAGCCTCCCATTTACTTCTGTTCATCGAATCTTCACCTAACTACCTTTAGAGTATGGTAACAGGAATAGCAGAAATAGTTCTGGTTACCTTGACATGTGTTTGCAGGGAAATCGTGGATGCACTTGAAAAATAGTAGACTTTTTGAAGCTTGAAGTTTGTTATGAAGCCACATATACAGTGTACAAGTTTTGTACATGTACAGTTGTAGGGCTCACCAGTTGTTCGATTTCGGTATGAATTTGGAAAGGTTGCAACACAGTTTAGTTAGCACAATTTCGTCAATTCCAAATCAAATTTAGGAGACAGAATCAATTTTATAAGCCATGTATCGGAAATCCCAATCAGAGCTGCATATGATAAATTGATATGTCGTGTTACATTGTATCTTGTAGTTTAGTAATGACCAAAGATTCAGGGTTACCTCAAGAAAATCTGATGCATTGCTAAATGAATTACAATATGGAAGATATATTGGTACAATGAAAGATTTTCTACATGATTTGACTCACAAATATTGATTAAGTTGACTGACAAAATTATGTACCTGAACCCATATACCCAACATAAAATATTTTAGAAACGTATTTGCCATAAAACCATCATACTAATGTGACGCCTAGAGCATATAAGTCCAAAGACAATGTTTTATAGTGGTAATTTAATCGCCTGTGGCTTGTGGGGTTTGATAAGACGTGGTTTGGTTTTCCCACAGACCGTATTGAATTTGGAGGAGAAACTTGCAATCTGCTCCATAAACCATTTTCGTACTGTATCCAGATTTACACAATTATACTTGTTTCCCATTGACAACAATTCGAAGAACTTGTCACAGACAGTCAGAATATATAATCTTCCTTGTTCACGACGCTGTTACAAACTTCACATGAGCGCGGACAAAGTTTGTTGGGTTGTCATTATTTGTTTACAAAAATACAATCTGAATACATGAGAAACCCGTTCATTAGCATTGACAACAATTCTAGAACCTGCAACAAACAATACTGGACACAAGAGACACAATATGGTTTTATGCTCCTACTTGCTCCCGAAGCTCGGACAAGCATCGCATGAGCTCGAACAAGCTTTTAGGGTCGCCATATGGGCATCCTTTATTGCAGCAACAAGTCTTGATACATGATAATTTCATCTATTACCATTGAATGTTATGATGTTTAGTCAACCAACATGCAAACAAAAACAAACAATCAACAGTCAATGAATTAATGCATGCGCATTTTGTGTTACAGTACTTTTGATGTACAGCTGTAGGCAGAATTTGTTCATTATTTTTCTTATTTATTTCTGTCTCTCATGCGTAGGCCAAGGTGGAGGCGCTCACCAGGGATCAAGTCAATGAGCTGGCCATCACGAACTTGAAAAGGACAGCTGGACTATTCGAAGATTTCTTCGAGCAGTTTGTTCATCCACCGCCACAGCCGCCACGAGAGCCAGAGCCAGAAGCCGTGCCTCCATGGTGCAAATGTGGGCGGTGCAGGGAGATGGCGCATGACGTAGAGAAAAAATGCTGCAGAAAAGCTAACATGCAGTGTCACTCGCTCTCTGCACGATTCCGTCGTCTCTGTTTGGACCCGGCTGTACTCGACATCGTTCGCCACAACCTGGAGAACCAGCACGCCTGGCCGCAGACAGGGGCAACAGATCATACCGTCACGCGTCATATCGCACATACATTGTACGTCCATTGGCAGCACGACAAATTGGGCGCTGGCAATCGAAGAGTGGTTCCCTCCTGTTCTGTCTGGGCCATTAGAACCGAGTACGGTACTCATCTGCTAACGGGCACTATGTAGGTTATCAGGAGGTCGAAGGGTACCGAGATGGTTATAGGGTCGAACTTTATACTCCTTCCACAACCATTTTCCTTGTATCTTGGATCTTGCAACATACTTTCAATAGACGACACTGGTTGCTCTTAGTTTGGTTAGGTCTTACGATTATTCTATGAGATGTGTGCTCATAGTACATGTAACATAGTGAAGTATCCCTTTGTTGTAGGCCTACTATCTATTATGCATGAGTGATTCTTTATGCACTTATATGCAGGTATCAATTACTGTATGAGACATTATGTTCATTTCAAGACACTAGTGATATTGTAAAATGCTGAATAGGTGAGTAAATCTAACAGAACACGCCAGAGATGACGAACTTCCTTTGTGGCTGATACATGTATAAAACTACATGTGGAAAAAAAAATTGTACAAGACATTTTACCGATATGTGTATACAAGTATGTATTGGATGGAGATATTTCTAAACATTTTCTTTGTATTTTTATTGTCTGCAAAGCTACTTATTATGCCTCCATCTTGCGGTAACTGGTTATTTAGACTTTGTTTCACCCCATCCCTATGCTAAAACGTTTGTATGCACATTCTGCCAGCAAAACATATATGAATATGATATGCACATGAATATGATATGCACATCCTCATTGACAGAACAGGGTTTATAGTTCGTGAGGTGGGATGCTTCTCTATATCAACACATGGCGGTCTATCTCCTACCTCCATGATAAACTGTTGGTTTGATGTAGACTGTGAAGTTCGCAACTCGACATCATCACGGATTTGAAGGTTGAAAATGGCAAAGCCTCTTATCCCCCAAAATATACAAGACAGAATATGTGCAAGATTTACATGCAAACGGGATGTGCTCACCCTTGTCAAAATCCCTGTGCAGTGGATGGTGAAAGAAATATATAATGTAAGTTGGTGTGTTGTCATTATGCCTACACATACATTAATTGTGGTAGTGAGTGTTTGGTGTATTTCCTACAGATCTCGTTTTGATAATATATTTTTCTCTGTGGTTGGTTTTCACATTAGCACAAGCTAATCCTATCCCTTTAGCATTTGTACATGATAACCATGGTACTATACATGTGTATTGAAACAGTTTCGCAATAAACACAAAGAGCAAAGAAGGAAACAATCACTCGTTTCTTTTTCTGTCCTAGGTGTCCTGAGATTTATGCAACTAACTCTGGTAAAGAAGGAAACGCGACTTCGTTAAGGAAACGCGACTTCGTTTCTGAGTCCGACATCAATACTCACAAATCTTGTGTTCCACTTTGTTCCACTCACCTGCATAGCGTACTATACCAGTTTTGTAGTGAATTTCATGTTATATTTTTGTCCCTGCTTAGTGGCAGAAACAGCTCAGAGAACCTGTCAAAAATAGTTGGATTCAGAGTTCTGACTGAAATTCCTCCTGAATGTTGGAGAAAACACCTTATGAGCTGGAACAAGCTCTCGAATTGGTCTAGGAATCATTGGAAGTATGCATGAAATTTGAACACTAAGCCATGTCTTGCTCGACTATTTCAGTTACCACACTAAGGTCAGAATTCCTAATCACAAGTAGCCCGCATTTCATGTAGAAACATTGCGAACGACATCCGACTATACAGGTCACAAAAAGATACATTTATCGATACGATATGACCACTTTATTTTTATTTTGAGGTTATTGAGAATTTGCTAATTGATCTGTAGAGTGAATTTAGGCGTTTTATTTGCCAACCCGCACGACAGCAGAGCATTTTGTAACGTACAGGTGTATTCGAACAGACCATTTCCATAATGTATTCAAATTTATGAACATTTCCTTACCTGCACCGTGACAGAGACTATTCAACCTGTGTCAAAAACATTCGGATCCAAAAGATAGAATACAGGGTTAGAATTGGTTGCTCGCAAAGGGTTGCTATGGAGATCCTTTGTTGCAGAAGTTTGCATACAATATGCAGTACACTAATAACACGGTATACATTCCGAAATTTATCCTGTCACAAGCAGTAGACAATTTTAGTTGTGTACACGTATTAAAATTTATGGACATTTTTTCTTCCCCGAGTGATGACAGTTCATGGGACTTTTTGCTAAGACGGTTACTGTCTTGAAAATCAGCGCAGATTATATTTGCTGAAAAGGGTCGGACATTTCGGTCAAAGTTTCGGACAAAGTAGAGATCCTTTGTTCAAGAATACACAAAACCTATAATATCAGGAAAGCACTGTATGTCGTATACATATTGTATTAGATTGTGTGTATCATGCATCTATCCACATGACAAATATTCCTTGTGATGATATTCCAGCAGAATTACACCTGTTGTTTACTGAACATCATTACTGGCCTCATGTGGGGTGTACATGCCTTTTGGTCATTTGTTAGTAATGACAAAACCTTAGTGACGGCTCAATAAACGTTCGTATTGAGTTCACTTCTACAATCATGGATTCCCTAGCAACCCTAAAGCTATAGACAGGGCTCATGTAATGTTTGTCTGAGCTTCGGGATAAACCAAGTTATAACCCTGCACCTGTGCATGGATTCCGTCTTTTGAATCAAATTTTCTCCAACATTATCTTTGGATGGTACTGTAAGTAGTCAGTGTGCAAAGGGACGAAATTATAAAGTTGAATTCATTACGAATCATTAGTGCACGCTCACGGATGAAAAGTTTTGCAAGGGTACAAATTCAGAATTGGCAATATGCACCTGCCTACTGGCCTAACTAAGTCCTTTGTGGTCTGATCCTTCTGGAGATGTGTGTTTGGCAAAAGATAAAGAGTAATACACCTGAATCTCCTATATCTCGGTATAAAAATACCTAAAATGTTGTTCCTTGGTGCGATGCTTTCATAAGTTATTCAGCTGAAAACATTTTCTGTGTAAACCTTCAATTTCGCTGGATATACTGTAATTTCCATGGTCCCAAGGACTCCTTCATAATGAGTTTCTATGCAAGCCTTTCACTTGCTTCTTTTGGACAATTTCTATATTATTTGGTAGCCTTTGCTGCACAAATTTCAAGAGGTTTGTTTTTAACAGGGAGATGGAATCCACTGAGGCCTGGTTTTGTGTATGTTGCAGAGTTGCCATTTCTGAAATACTTGTCCATTAGATTTGTTATTCTGTGACAAGACTGATTAAGAGCATTTTGCAGATTGGATTTCAACGCTTCATGAAGTAATTTATCATTATTATTATTACTGTATCATTATTATTATTGTCACTACTATACTACTACTGCTAAATTCAGCTGATACAATTACTTGTACTACTAATACTACTACCGGTTCTATTCTTATTCTTATTATTATCACCATTATCATCCTCAATTGTTACTATCATCATTATTATAAGGACCTACTATCTTCAACCACCTACTATCGACCATCTTCAGTAACATTCATGGACACGGGTTTTAGTCGTCCTTCTCGATCTTTACTGTTTTGGTTCCTGGACTGTTTATTTTCTTTATTTATTGACATATTCATATTTATGCATGTGATTCATGTTTACAAGCATTTGTACAGTTGTAGCCGTAGGGCCTTGACATTGATTATGATATACAACTGTACATGTAATGAAAAAATAAACAACACAAAATCAACTATGCAAAACGTACGGGAAAGTGAGGTATAGCGAAACCGTTATCGGTGTATCGCCTACACAGGGAGATAGGATACCGCGGAGATCGAGGTGGGTGATAAATTTTCGTGGAAATGTGATTGATCGTTGGTACAATACGTGTTCATGCTGTGCTACGTTTATTTACGAGCTGGAATTGACATCCAACAAACTAAATGCGATCACTAATCACATGTCATCGTAACTGACCAACCCATAATCAGGCGAATATAGTTCAGAAGTTACAAATCCCAGCTCGCTGGCCCGACGAAGAAACCGACGGCCACATTACAGTACTAGTAATTCACCGCCCAGCGATGTTTTTCTGCTCGCTACGCTGGTGAGTAGGTCATTGGGCTGAGTGAGTGGATTGTCGTGGATCTCTCTCGCGACAAGTAACCCTTTTCCTCGCGATCGGCCGAAAGATCGAGGCCGCGCCGGGCGGGCCGGGCTGGGCTCTCGGTACCCCACCATAATATGCACTGCTTGTGTGTGTTTTCTCGGCTCTGCGTATGCGCACAAGCTGCTGTGAGATCGTGCGCTGACCGGCAGGCGGCGATCAGCGCAGCCACTGTATAAAATAACGATGTAACCACAGAACTAGAGTTTTGACTAGAGTTCCGTGGATGTAACCCGGCCACCGGAAGTTTTGATAGATGGCGCTCTTTACAAAAAAAGTTCTGGCATCAAAATAATGACTAGTGCAGACGGGCTTTAAGAAAGGACGTGGGCGGGGATAAGGATGGCCTAATTTGCATTAAGAAGTTCCTAGGAAGAAATTTCAGAATACCAATTCTGTCTTTCCCAGGCACTTTCTGACTTAAGAAGAAACTTAGGAAGATTTTCAGAATACCACCCCTGGTAACTACAGTGTGCTGCATTAAGAAGCAAACTTAGCATGGTGCAAAGACTATGAGGGGTTACACATATGAGAAAAATTTGTCATTTGAATGGTAATTCTAAAGAAAGAATTTCTCAATTATGATTTGCAGGTTGAAAGTACCCAGACTAGAATCAAGATCATATAGATTGCAATCAAAAGTTCAAATTTTACTTTTGAGATGAATTCAAGTGAAATAAAATCACTCGGATCACATTACAGATTCTCCTGTCTACAGCTCGACTTCTAAAACGTGATTTGGAAGGCAGAACTTACATGCATTGGCCTTCCAACCACCTTGAAGAATTCATATTCAAATCATGGTTTCGGAGGTGTAGTGTGTACAGCAAGATAGTTTTAATAATGAAATACAATCATCATTCTAATAATGATGATAATGACTCTTCTCATGTATGTGACTGCTCAAGGAATCTTCAATGTTCTGTTATATAACCACACAACAAGAGATCTTACCATACACCAGTTGGCTGAACTTGTCGAATCCAAGCTGCTGCATGTCCCTGACTAGATTGTTGGCTGCGTTGGGATTCTTCAGGTTGAGTGGATACCACCGCTCCTCCTGGAGATGATCACATGAAAAAAACAGCACTCAATTTTCTCATTTACGCATTTGCTGTGTGTAGATGAAACTGTTGTAATACCAGATGGTTTAGTGGCCCAATACTTTAATAAAAGGCATACAGTGTCGGTTATTTTTCTCCTACATGTAGCTCTTGCAAGCTGTCCTAGTCTTTCATGATTATCATTATTCAGGTGGCTATTGCCATATCCCATAAGATTAATAATTGATACTTGATACTGTAATCCCTCTCGCAGCTCGAAGAAACTGGTCTTGGGTACATACCACATTTCGATGCCGCGAGGCTTCGATGAACTGCTCCTTGTTGTAGATTAGGACTTCCCGGATGCCTTTCAGTGTCAGGCCGTTGAGGGCGAAGAGGAGGTCGAGTCCGATGGAGGAGAGAAGGGCGCAGGAGGTCCGGGCGATGCACACGCACTCCGCCACCGTGGAGAGCGCCGTCTGCTTGGCCAGAGCCTGCCGCGAGAACAGGTTGACAAAGCTACGGAGCTCCGCCTTCGCCCACACTACAAAGGCTGTATGGTGGATAGAGGTGAAGGGGGGGGGGGGGAGGGAGGTGATGTTGGTGATGAAAATCAATAATGACAAAATGATTGTATATTCCACTTGAGATAAATGAGGATGATATACTGCTTCTGCCGTATAATTTGCATGTTTTTTTTATTTTCACAAATTTTGCCAGTCAGGTGCTATTCGCAAATTCAACAACACACACAAATATCAACTCTGATCCCAACTACTGTAAAAGTGGTTATTTTTGCACTCGGCTGGGTGAGATGAATTTCGCTTGTTTTTAATTCTGCGGAATAAAGACATTTATAAGTGGAACCTATAGCATGCAAAAATATTTGCATGTTTTTATTTTTGCGCTGGTTTTTGGTTGCGCTTAATGCATGAAAATTTCCACACCGCGAAAATTTCCTCTTTTACAGTAAGTAATGTACTCCACAATCACAAATCCACCCACTCATAAAATTATCAGGAACTCTCCATTCGTAAAAAAAAAAAAAAAATTATGCTTACTGAATATATAGCATATACATTATACATTTTGCATTCAATCATTTTCAAGTTGTAACCTTACCCTAGCAAATGGTCTATATCATTTCTTTCACACTTTGGATTTTAAGAAAAAAAAAATGCAATGAATATAATGTTTCCTTTATGCTTCAATAACCACTTCAATCAGGCTTCAGACAACTATTCATATACCGTAGGTCCCCCAAAAAAATTACAACGGGACCCTCCGCAATGATAACTTTTGAAATAGTGAGTCAACTCGAATGCAATTTCAGGGGTATGAAACTATAACTCATTGCCAACATCTTACAGAAAACCCCATTCGATTTGCTTCATTGGTCAAAGAGAAATTAGGAATTTTGTAGAGCATGTCAGGAATCCCTTCCCTCCAAGTTCTGTCCATTGTGTTCACACAGTTCCAAGAGCATCCAAGTGCTAAACTTTGAAGAATCAGACCTGTAGTATATTATGTAATGAGGCTAGACTCGGACCAGACATGGTGTCTGAGCTCTGTCGTATATCTGAAGGATTTAAGAGACAGGTGTCCCCACATCATGGTGGACCACCATACTGGCAGCACTGAGTAGCAATGTACCAATGTATTCATAAGCAGGCAGTCTCAATGTTTTGGGCAGTCTGTCTTAAGCTCCTGCTGAACGCACTCGTCTAATATAGTCAATCTCTCTCAACTCCAAGTGTGTTGTTCCCTATTTGATTGTGCCTATAGCAGGTCACTTCAAGACCGATGACATCCTTTTCAACAATCAACATTTCTCTGTGACCGCTTAACCAAATTGAATGGGGTTTTCTGCAAAATAGAGCTGAGATGTTATATTTTCGAACCTTGAAGTAGCATTTAGACAGTTTAATCATATTGCAAGTTATCAATAAAAAATCTGATTGTAACTTTTTGGGGACATACTGTAGAATGGAACCTCAAAGCACAAAACGTGAGAGAAAATGGGGTAGGATTGAAGGTGAGATAGCAAATATTATTACATTTGAACTGCAAAGTGCTAGTGATACCGTACCTGAGTAGCATCCCTGATTCTGGGAGAAGGTGAAACGAAACTCCTTGCCCGTCTCGATGATGTGGTTGAAGAAGACGTGGCACAGCTTGGTGACGTACAGGCTTGTGGCGCCTTCTATACGCAGCTGCCTCAGGGACTGTTTGATGGCAGCGCTGCGATTCTTCAGGAAGAGATCGCAAGCCTGAAAATACGGGGAAAATTGGCATGTGAGTCCTGTTTCTTTTGCTTGATATCTGTGCACAGTAGTTTTGTTTTTGAAAACCTTGACTCCACAACCATTATCACGCAAATATTTAGTCTACTTGAACTTGAGTAACAAACATTATATCCGTAATTAGTTCATGGAATATTTTTACAAATCAAAGAAAATTACCATATCTGAGATGCTAAAAATTATATTCATATCTGCAAGCATGTGTGCATTTTTTTTTTTTTAAATGTAAGAATAATCTGAATTAGTTTTGCAGACAGAGTGTAATTACAGAGGTTTTTAGTCTTTAAATTTTACTGTTACTCACCATAAATGAAATTATATGCTCGATTTGTATTATTAGAACCAGAGTGAAAAAAGAAAAATGTGTGCAGTTTGTCGGATATTTTATATGCTGTGGTAAAGTTACTAAAGTCGTGCAAATTGTGATACGAATAAATGCTTCACTGGGAACTGGTACACATGCATTATTAAATGTCACAGCTCCTTGACTTACCATGATACATGAATGGGAGAAATATATTTGATTGTTATAAAACTTTCTTGTTCTTGATATCTCACCCCACTTCCTGCCAGAAAAGGCAACTACCGATGTTCTTAAATCATTCTACAAAGGATACTATGCCATACAGTTGTCTTTATCAAGAACACAACAGTTTAACACTAGCAAGGAATAAAATGCCTACAGCTGTATCTTTTGTTTCTCAAAGTTAACTACATCAATCACAGTCAGGGAGGCCCTTCTTATTCACATGAGCTAAGGAAACTCCTCCAACTAACAATGAGAGTTCAGCCAATCCCTCCCTCAAAATAAAGGGAACCATATTAACTCCTTCCACTGGCATCTAGAACCAATCTAGCCCCTCCCACAATCAATGACAGACAGGAAAGCTCATGGTTGAAACCTCACTAGTCCCTCCCACCAATGTATGAAAGCCATGCAAGCTCCTCCCAGTAGTAACAAAAAACAAAACAAAACAAAAACCCAAAAGCCCCTCCCATGAAAACCCCAAAGTCGAGTTAGCCCCTCCCACAAACAGTATGAAAGGCAAGTAAGCCCATCCTACCTGTGTGGCTCTCCCTAGCCTGATAAGCTGTGTGACCGCCCTCCTGGTGACCTGGGGCCCGCCCCTTAGTGACCGGTCAGGCGACACTTGCAGCTCCCTGGTCAGTGTGTCGGTCAGCTGCTTTATCCTGTGGTCAACTCTGGCCCTGTGTACAAAAACATTCCATACAACCAACGTCCAGCATCAGTTACTCCAATACCACAAATCATATCGAGTAATATTTGTGGTCTTTAGAATTGAAATTCACTTCCTTCTCATTGCGATTATGTACCTTAAAAAATGAATGAAAATTTGTAGAACTCTCTTTATGCTTTCTTCATATCAGTGCCTAATTGTGACCTCACAAATTGTTGTATTCTTCCTGTCCCACAATGACAGCACATGATTCAAAGCAAATGGTGAAAACTTGTACCTTTAGAACAAATTCTTTGATTTTCTTCAAACTTCACTGATGTGTACTATGAATATTTCTGCAAGCACTACATCAACACGAACATTTGAAGTGAATTCCCTCATAGGAAGAGATTGGTTAGGGTGCCTGAGCTATGGGAATAGAGCCTTCTCTTTGAGTGTGCCATGTCTGTGGAACTCTTCTACCAATCCCACTTTGGAATTGTAACAACCTCAACACCTTCAAATCTGAACTGAAGACCTGTTTTCTCCAGCAACTTTGTGAATGATGTGCGGCACATTGCAGGAGCCGGGCGCGATTGAATGTTTCTGCAGATAAATGGTGCTATATAAATGCTGTTTCATCATTCATCACCTGTATCTACATCATCCAGGCCGCTACTCAGGATCTGGTGAAAAAAAAAAATCCCTGAAAACTGGTCAATAGCTGCTTTGCTGATATCATATGATGACACAACCTTGATTTCTATCTTCGTGATCATGAGACCGTTGCAGCATTATAGCAAAGTATTATGGCTACCTACGAAAACTCTGATCTTCAAAAAGTTAATTACCTCATCTCTTTCAGCGCTGGGCCCACAGGAATCTGATCAAGGTATTCATTTGCTGCAGGACAAAGAGAGAAAAAAAATGTTTCACACAAAGTTTACAGTTGAATATCATCATATAAGCCGTAATTATTCTCTAGAAATTATGTTATTACTTTGATGCACATGCTGGCTGATGGGCCATTTCTATTCTAGCAGGCCTGCATTAGTCTTGGTTTCTGAACGTACCCCAGGTGCCCAGTGGGCAGCAAAATGAAGATCAATTCAATCGGGTCAACCTTCACTTCCCAAGCTACCGGGTCTATAATAGCAACGATGGAAATGGAGAATATCATGGAGTGTATTAAATGTGCTTCATTCGATACGGCTCTAGTACGACAGTAAAAATGTGCTAATATTTTCATCTCATCTTACTTCTCCTATACAAACTCTTGCCACATGTTTGCAGTATCCTCAAATGTACATTTTGCAGTGCTGCAAGAAATGGTTAAAAAAAAATCCACATATGTACTCCTAGAGTCTGATCTGTTTTTGACCAAATTTTGAGGTTTAGTGGTTTGAATTTTGCTTCCACCAAAGTGAAATAAAGAAGAAATGTGAAATTCATCTTACCCAGCCAAACGCAAAATGTATCTCACTAAGTATCACTATTCTTACAGTAACCTTCCAACGGCACAGTACACTAATCAGATCTGAAGAGATCTCTGCGATGCAGAAATTTTAAGAGTGAAATCTGATAAAGAATACAATGTAGGTGTGTCCCGTTACCTCTGAGTATGAAATCTACAGCCTCCTCAAAATTCCTCTGAGCGATGCTCATGTCGAGGTCCTCCGGCAGCTCCAGCAGCCAATCAACTTGAAGCATGCTGGTTTCCATGGAAACCGATTGCAGGAAGAGGTTCTCATCTTCTGCAAAAGCTGAGAAGGGCAAAGATCACATTGTCGGATACATTACATGCATTTCATCAGGAATTAAAAAGAGAGTGTAGAGTATCACTCCTTAAGCACATGTAAACACTAATCATATATCATTCATATCCAGTAAAATAATCATTTTACTCTACAAACTTGACACTGGACAGCAAATCTGTTCTCATCTGAGGCATTTTACTCTATCTATGACAGCTTATGTTGTGATGCAGATTTTCATTTTGAAACCAAATCTTAATGCATGCATGCTGCAACGAACTTAAAGCTCACTTCCATAATGTTTTTTAAAGAGCACCTTGTCTGCCTTTAAAACATATGCAGAGAATATCTCTTGGACTATCATTTTTTTTAGACTACCACTGACAAAAAAAAAAAAAATAGCAACCAAAGATTTGGACATGAGACCATCAGTCTCCTTTTTATTTTAGTAAGAAATATGAAAAGGATGTTATCACAGTAGTTCACTTCTTCACAAGGAAAACTTTCCATCTCTAGAGAATGACATCAATGGATGTGTAACTTGACTTTGACCTTGATCAATACTGGCCATTTTGCCTTTTTCATGAGAATACACATTCAGTGATAGAACATACAAGATTTATTATGTAACAACTCTAAACAGCATGTAAACATGCACATTGGGTGGGGCTCCAACATGCGACAAATGTACATATCTACACTAAGAGTCGACCCGTGGCTGGGGGCCACTGGGAAAGGCATCTAGACTACAAGTCTTCTGTATATCATCAAGAAAACATCAACTGTAAACTTCATTCAAAGTTAGAGAGTGAATGCATAAAATCTACAAACTGTATGTCTAGTATACAGAGTTAGTGTTGTCATGCAAACTCAAAACTTAACATGAAAACTTGTTGCTGCAATTACACTTAAAATGATCAATCAAGAATAAACCCTGGTCTTGATATTAATAAGGAATTCCAAACAATATCGATATTAGTATTAACATCTACTGTAGATCTTTGCATGGTACATGGTAGGTGGAGAAAGAATTTTACAATTAACCTTTTTGTCGGACAACAAATTATTAACTTGACAATGTTCACTGATGTGATATATTGTATTCCTCTGAATACACAAACTTCATTATGTTTAATGAATGCAGAGATGTGATGGCAATTTATCACAGATAAAAAATGAAAATTTAAGAAATGATAACAAACTTAATGACAGATGATAACAAAATAAATGACAGATGAGTTTAACAATAACATGGAGATTTATGAGAGGCTTTGAAAATTTAACATCAGGTAGTACTGAAGTAACCTGCCTCAAACTCAAGAATTGATTTAGTAAACAAAACAAAGCTTAATTTCCTTCAGTTCACAAGAAGGGGTAGAGTTATTCAGTCACTAGTGATGTTTATGTCTTCAGCACACTTTGAACAGAGTTGTGTAGCAATTTCCTTCACGGAATAGAGCATTATGGTATCTAAAATTCATTTATCTCATAGTCTCTATTCCATGATTTACACTGTATATCTTGTGCACGACAGCGAATGAAAAAAAAAAAATCCACTTGCAAAATAAATATAAAAAACCAAAAAATAAAAAATAACCAAAACAGATGAACAAATTAAACTCAAGAAAACTGTAATGAATATGAGCAATTCTGTGCAACATGCTACAAGAACGAAAAAATTGAAATTTCCGCCAAATCATGCCCCATGACCGAGGTGCAACATGCATTTTATCTGGCTTTACCCTCTTCTTCGGCTGAATAGAGAACAGGAAATATGCAGAACATGTGTGGGAGGAAAAAGGTAGGAAGAAGTACAATGTAAGTGACACCAAACAACTTTTGAGAAGAAATGACTACTGCACAAGCTGAAATTTTTTGTGGTGGTTTAATTTTCCAAATTTCGCAAATCGTCTTCAACCCACAAAAATAGCAACATGCAAATATAAAAATGCACCAAAGCACCAATGTGCCAGTATATAATTTCTATTAAAAAAAAAAAATCAAAACTATGTTAACGCTGAATTGCAGCATCGAGTGACTACTACACTGCATGGGCCATGATGTAGCAATACCTGGGGCATAACAACAGGCTAGTACTTCCAATGCAGAATGCACTACTTGTTCATGTACAGGAAATCCCCGAGTAAAAACATTCAGTGCTAGTATTGTCTCTATTAGTGGTAATTTGTGAAAACATCTGTATGCAAAAATTTCAGCTTGTGCAGTAAATCCACTCCTGAGTTACAAAGGTACAATGTGTAGACAAAGACAGAGAAGGAGAGATGAGTAGGTACAAAAGTAGATTTGTGAACATATTTTTGTCATTACAAGAAAGCATCAATCGGGTGAACTGACAAGTCTGTGAACATGCAGAAGGAAGTGATTTCATTTGTTCATTCACTGAATTCTTGAGCAGTCTATTAATTTCCTTTGTACAATCACACAGTTTGTATTTTAGGGTGAGATGAAGTACTCTTTTGATGCGTACCACACAATACCGTATCCATGACAGAGGAGGGCGTGAACGCTCCCAAAGTGTACTGTACCGTAATGTATTATGTCAAAACAGAACTATTTCCTGATGTGCTCCAAAAGGGTACCACACCATACATTGTACCATGGCATACAGCATTCAAATGCTATGTGGTCCAATAAAATAACATACCAGAAGTTGGCATGAGAGGAATGCGCCTCGCACACACTACATCATAATGCAAAGACTTAATTCTCTTTGTTTGGGACATCTGTATGTAGCATAAGCATGCTACCGTGTAGGTGAATGACCCTGTTGCTACAAAATGTGAGACCCCTTTGACCCAAGTCCAAACACACCCCATGAGATACGTCATTGCAATCTGTAGAGCACTCGAACGCTCCAAATCTAGCAGGGTATGGTATGGTACGATTTGGTTCAGTAATGTTTGGTTTGCTTTTGAGTGCTCGAACATGGCCTACACTGTCATCTCTTTATCCACGTCATCTACCCACATGACACACACCCACCCTGCCAATGACTGCGGCTGAAGGAAGGAAATACATGTAGGCAGATATTAGTAGCAACAGATGAAAAAAAAATTGTACTGTGCATTACATGTCTTAATACATTTAGAAGCACAAAAACCTGGCCCTACCACACAGAGATTAGCAAAAAGAAACAAGGAAGGGGGAGCAAATTAGAGAGACCGATCAGATAGATATTGTAGAGGCAACATGATGAGCTGACTCACTGCAAGACATATTGCAAAAGGAAAGATATTAAGGAAAGATACATCAAAATGGTGGTACACATATCACAGTGAAAAGAGCCAGGTGAACCCACAAACATACTCTACATGTGAACACAGTCAACATTTGTACTGGAATATGATCAAGTTCTCAAACATATTCTAATCATAATAACTAGAGAAATAGGTTCAGAGAAATGTGAAAATGAACTGGAACCTCAAATCGTGGAGAAACCGGCTGTATGGAAAAAAACAAACAAACAAAACCCAAAAAGCTTTCTTTGATGTGTCATGAAGGAAATTAAGTATCTTCATTTCCACTTGAAGTATTCATAATTTCTTTTCTTACGAAGCATGAAAACCATCAATACCTTATTCTTCTTTTATGAATGAATGAGTGAAAATAAGCACAGTGATGATGAGATTCAAGCTTCTTGGATTCCAACCCTCATCACGGCTGTATAACATCTGAGAGGGTAATGAAAACTGGACTCTTTGGATGAATACTGTCTACGCCATATATTTCGCGAGGTTTTTATTTTCGCAAATTTCGCGAGTCAGGTGCTATTCCCGTAATTAAAGACACACAAAAATATTGATTCTGATCCAGATATGGATGTGACTACACGTACATACATTTCTATGTTCAGTACAGTACTCCAGCATCGAAAATTTAACCATTCGCAAAAATGTTGGGAAGTCCCAATTCACAAAAATTTAGACTCGCTAAATATATGGCATATACAGTAGCTTAGTGAAGGAGGCAGAGGAGGAGGAAAGTACTCACGATTCTTGCCCTCTGGAGTATCGATGCTCATCTGCTCAGCTAGCTCTCTTCTCTGGCTGTTGGCTGCTACCTGGATCTTTTTGGCCTCCTCCAGTTTGTCCAGCCAAGTTCGCTGCATTCAAAAACATTTTCAAGATGGCAAGCGTCAGATTCACAAGGAGCTGCCCAGCCTTTATAAAGTGAAATCAACCTGAAGTTAGCTAACTGTGTACATAATGTATACAGTGTTGTTAGCTAATGTAAAATGAGGAATGTTCGCGTGCATATGAATTTCGCGAATTTCACGAGAGCCGAGTTTCGTGAAATTAAAATGCACAATAAAGATCTTGTCTACGCTATATGCATTGAATGTTAGAGGCAACTCTCGAAAGTTTGATGCTGAGAATGAGGCCATCGGCTCCCATTCGCGAAAATTTCATGCCACAAAAATTTTGTTTTACAGTATCTCGCAGGTAACGAGGCCACAAGAAAGTTGGTGGTTAGAACACATGTGGCTCCACGATATTGGCCCCCCCAAGTGAAGCATCATGGTTTAGCAGAAAGCTCATCTGAATGCAGTTAACAAGAAGTTCCTGTTTAAGCTTAACCCTGTGAGCACTGAATGATCACCTGTGCTTAATAAGAGTGGGTCACTGCATGCAGCGCACTGCACTTTCAGATTTTACCATCGAGTGCAGCACGTTGTTAGTTATCTACAAGTCCTATCATTGATGACAAGCGCCATGTGAACACAACTCCAAGGTAGGAGCAAATTTACCTATTGTTGGTTACCATGTGAACATGGCTAAAATGTGAGAGTAATACAAAGTCTAATATTTTCATGAATTTATACATTGCACTTGAGTGTGAATAGCAGAGACTGCATATGATCCTTTCTTGTGTGGCTGGGACACCTACATGTAGCATTATATTTCTTTTCTTCTTTAAGGGCAACATATAGTCATAAAGAAATATCAAAAAAATAAAAATGCTGGTGGTGAAGTTGCCCAAGCTCCTTAAAAATACCTAGGAAAGTGGTGAAGTACAGTTTTGGGCAAATGCTACCTAGTCAGAATTAGCTTCTACAGAACATTTTACTGGCGCTCGCTATGAAGAAAAGCTTACCTTTGATTTGGCTGACTCGGCACAGTACATATGCTGGTCGGGGAACCTGAGAATCTTGAAAGCATTCTTCACAGCTGTCCCAAGAAATCATAGTAAATGAAGAAACAAGAAAACATCAAAAATAGTTTTCACATATCAAAGACTCTTAAATGGCACTCAACTATGTAAATGTTAACATCTATCCTGGCATCAAAAACTAAGACAGGTTCAATTTCATATGTTACAAACTCATATGATGATATATCCAGATTAGGTGTACACTTACTCACAAAAGGTACATGACGTGTATCGCTACACCAATGACAAAGATTGCTACCAATTTGCCCAATCCTTGCCCTGCTATCGCTTTACACCTAGCAAAAAAAAAAATCCCTTCAATTCAAATGAAAGTCAGCTACATGTACGTGAAGCTCATTGCTCAGGATTACAAGGCTATGGACATTCTTGAATTTTCATATGCTTGCAAACAGACTCCATTCTAACTTCACTGTGCCTAACAACACAAAGTACATGTACCTTGTGCAGATCTTTCATTGTCCATGATAGAATTTGTGAATTACAATGATACGGAAAGAAACAAGAGACTTCAAGTACCATCAACAGCAAGAAAATAAGAAGTCAGTTAACGTAACAACCACAAGTGAAATGACAAAAATCGAAACGTACGTCCAACATCCCGCACATTCACCACTGCTAAACTGTCCAGCTCGAAGAGTGCTTGGTATTTGTATCGCACCGGCCCTCTCCTGCAAAGACAAAAACACAACTAACAGTCATACAAAGTCCTAGGCCAAATTTTAAGTCAGAAGACAAGGAAAAAGTCAACCCTTGAGAGTCTCTCCAAATATAATCTTAACACCAGCACTTCGCATGAGAGCAGCAAGCATCAAATAACCCCATTCTTAGCTACAAGAATACAGAACATAGAAAGTAACAAATTTCTTGTGTTTTGGTCACCTGCGATGGTGTCACGCATGATGCAAATATCAGTTTGTGACTCTACACCATATATTGGATTTATATTGATGATTATTCATGACAGTCACTATTGGTAACTAAATGTTCTCTTGTTATGAAATTGAGGGATACTGTGCTTTTGGTACACATATTGATTTTGACACTGCAATATTGACACGTCACATACAATGTATACTGGTGAAATGGAAAACTGAAGAAAGATGTTCTACTTTACCACCTGGTGGAAACCACTAAGAGCAGAAATCTTACAGAAACATTTCTGGCTTCTTTATTCAGATTTTGTGGGCAAAGATATCTTGGTACGCAGAGTTGGCTATGGAATGTTGACAATTACGTGTGTAGGGTTTTGTAGTGACATAATACATTTTGCTGAAATGGCAATGTTTAACAAAAAATCACCCTAAATATTTTTCTATTGTGGTAATGAGCCATCTTGTAGAACAGTGTGAATGAAAGATGCACAGCAAACCAAAAGCTGGTGAAATAAAAGTTAACACAAAGACTGTTACCGCAGTAATTCCATGACAAATATTTCAAATCAAATTGTATCTTTATACATATGACACTTTCATTATAAAATCATTATCAAGCACTGTAAAGATGTTGTGCACTGAGTATATGACATGGTGAAGCAAAATTATGAGCATTATTTTCATGAATATAAAATACACAAGACATAGGCTTGGTATCCATATTCTTTTCCCAACAAGCCCACATCCATGAAATGTACATTATAACAATAACAATAATAATAATAAAAAAAAAAAACAGAAGCAACACTACACTTGAAAAATTAAATTTGGCTTCAACGCTTGTAAATATCTTTTTTTCCAGAAATGACCTATCAAATCTAAGCTTGAATTTCTGAAACACGGGAAATGTTTGGATAATAGTTTAGAATGAAACAACATAACTTACTACTCATGTAAAAACACATCTGAGTCTGACAGAAAGATGACATGAACAAAAAGTTTTGCAAATCATGATGCTGATGCAAAATAAAAAAAAAATATATGGATCAATTGTATCGTCTTAAGCTATTGTGATAACATTGTATAAACTGCATTTGCATTATCTTAGATCTCAAAAGGCTTCGATTTTGAAGTACTGGTATGTTTGATGTATGCACGTTACCTTACAAACTGATGTACATTTTCTATGTGCCTACAGCATGTGCAAAAACGGTAAAATATTGTGCAATGTGCTTTATTGCATAGATCTACAAAAACAGCAAACCAAAACAAATTATGAATTAGTTTCATTTTAAACTTAAGACTTTTTGCATAAGAATAATATATTTAGATTTTTGAAAATGGTGACAGGCAAATCAGTCAAGATTATTATAATTTTTTGAATTAATCAATTGATTTTTTTAAAAGAAACTTAGATTTGAGACATGGGAAGCGCAGTAAGCAAGCAAAACGCTCGTGTTCCTAGCTTCTCTTAGATTGACTCGTTGGTATTTTGGTGCAGTTTTTGTGGGTGCGAAAAGATATAATAACCATGATCTTTATCAGTGTTATGACTTTGGAACATAAAGCAGAGTGCTGTTGTGAGGGGATGAAACTTCCCCTTAGCGCAAATGATGCTTTTCTTTCCTTTTTTTTTTTTTGATGAGTGTGAAAAAGACAGCTGTTACACATTATGGATCTTCACAGCAATTTCATCATCTTACCCCGAGACGAAGCTGTAAAACAAAATGTATTAGAAATTCCACACATCACACACCTTGTCCATTACAATAACGAACAAATTGAATGACAGAAATTTCTTCATACTTCAAACAGTATCTGTTGTGATTTTGCATGACAAAGTGATCTCTTCAAAATGTTAGACAGTTTTGAAGTCACATACAGTCATGAATCCCTTTATTTTTGAAATGAGAATTACACTTTTTGAGGTACCACAACCCTCACTGCAAACACAAAGTGCTATTCTGTCCGATTACACGTTCTCCGGCAACATTAGTAACAATCCAAGCAAAATGTGCAGAACCAACTGAATTCAGTGTTTTAAAATTATATTCTACCTTAACCACATCTTTGTCTACCTTATTGAACGGATGTTGTTACTGCAGTGTGAGGATGCACAGTTACCACACCAATAACCCATTCCATACTGAATTCTGAAATCCCCATAGACTCAATACACAGACCACCACGTTTCCGTATGGAACGGGTTAAATGCCAGATATTTCAATCTCACCATGAGGAAGGCTGATGTGTCCACTTGCTATTTAACAACATGTTAAATTCATGCTACTGCACATGCAGACTTTTGACTGAAATAAAAACTTTAACACTGCCTATCTTAATTCTCTCCTTCCCATCGCACAATTACAGAATACCAGTGTGCAAAGCCCACCCCATACAGCACGATTTCTTGCAATGCGATGTCGCATCACAGAATAATGTCAGATGGCGAACAGTATGAGAACGAGTGCGATTCAACAGCAGACAATTTTTCAACTATCCTACCATAGTGAGCAATGGTGCAAGGTATTGTTCAGAGTTGCATTGAAATACATCACAAGTTATGGCGAGACAAAATTGCAAGATATGAGGTGGGCTTAGAGGGTCTCATACTCTACCTACTGTATTAGAATTTGTCATTCCTATGGGACACAATTATCAGTAGCTATGCAAACTGCAGGACTGCAAGATATGGAAGCAAGCTAGATCACATCACAAAATCAAACTGTCCAAGATTTTATTGACATCAGATCAATTTCCGACAGTTTCAAAACCAGCTCAAAACCAAGCAAAACAACTGACAGTGTGTAACTACTGAAACAGAATTGAAAGAAAACAAAATGCAAACTGGGGTAAGGCAATGAGGCATGTCTTCCTCACCTGTTCCTGATAAATGTGGTGGTGACTAGGCTGTCGTTGAGGAGGTAGGCATGGACCCTCTGGATCTCCTGGAAGGAGTCTGTGTCGAGCTCGATCAAATCAGCATCATAGATGATGTACCGGCCTGGGACCTCAGCTATCCTCTGCTTGGGGAGAGGAAGAGGAGGAAAAGAACGAATGAACAACAGACGGAACTAATGAGGAAAAAAAGAAAAAAGACAGGAAGAGAAAAAGAAAACATGAAAGGAAGAAGAACACAAAGAAGGAAAGATAAAAGAGAGAAAAATGAAGACATATTTCCTCATACCCTTGGCCACAGTCCTTAAATGCTAGAGATAGAACACTGTCTGCATAATTTTATAAATATGTAGGGACCAAAGGTAAATCTGTGCAAATGCTTTTTCTCCTTAAAAAGAAATATTTGCTTCTATTTTTTTTTTTTTTTTATTAGATATGATTTGAGCCATCTATAAAGGAGCTGGCACTTGCAAGTCATCTCGCCATTGAGTGAAATGATAACAGACAAATATGAATGTCTTAATACCATCATGTTATGCAGGTTTGAATTTTCAGAAATAAATATATATATATATATATATAGAAATAAATATAGATTAATGCTTTCTAGATGAAGCCATGGTTACCACGGTATCAATCAACAGCATGATTACTATCCCATTATTGTCATATTGACTAATGGCTGTATCACTTCAAATTGAAAGTAGGAAGATACATACTGATATGAATTTTGGTCGCTCATCATGAAATTTTGTTGCATATTTTTTTTCTGTAGATGCCGATATGCAGGTGTTTCATGAGCTATGACTTGTAGCAAGCCCATAATGGCTATGAAATGCTGCTTAATGCAGAAAATATCTCCATTCACCCTACATTCACATGTGGATAAACAGGTACATTGTATACAATCCATTATGTACACATATTTTTTCCTTGTTTTTTAGATATGCTGATGGTTCTGGGACATGTCTAATGCATGTAAACATCTTATTTGAATTTTTATCTGGTTTGAAGGGAGCCCATTTAGCAATTCTTGTCATCCTGTTCCTCTCCACTTTTGGCATACAAACACCAGGGCCTGAATTCAAAAAGGTGGTACAGTTGAAACCATGGTTTAAACCATGGACAAAGACTGTAGTTTTGTATGGGGCGCCAAGTATCGCATGGCCTATTTCATTATGAAATGTTAAAATTTCGTCACAAAATGAACATTTTGTCAACGAAATGACTGATTTCATAATAAAATAAGCCATGCGACACTTGGCACCCTATACAAAACTACAGTCTTTGTCCATGGTTTAAATCATGGTTTCAATTGTACCACCTTCGTGAATTTGGGCCCGGGGGTCCATTTCATGAAAGTCTTATGAGAGACTTTTTGCTCATAAGACACACTTATTAGAGACGTCCTGAAATGGATTTTACTTCTCTTTGAAAGTCTCTCATAGCTACATATGAGCGACTCTGGAAATTCTGAGATTTATGCATTTAAAGACTTTTATGTGGTGACTTGATGAAACAAACTCCGGGTTACCAGTAGATCACTGCAACTGACCAACACCTGTATTGATACAGACAGACTTCATCACTTCAAATAAACAATGGAGACCCTATAACTCACGGAACAGCCTTCAACTCTGTCGAGAAGGGAGGCTATCGTTCTCTTGTGATCCTCAGCGACCTGTGGAGCATTCTTATCTCTTCCTGCATCCTCTGCAATATGGATTTGGAGTAAAATTTAGATTTAAAAGTAGAATACATGTATATGACTAGAGGCAGAAAATATCTACCATCATGCAATTCTAAGCACAATACACACATTACAAAGACATGCTTCTGTTTATCCTTAAATTCAAAATAAAGTTAAATTGTATTATGAAATAAATACAGAAATTTAAAGCATCACAGCCAATTCTACTCCTCTGTTATGGTTTTGAGAGTAGAACACAAATTATTTTGATGACAACTAGAGTTCATATCTAATACCATATGGAATATCCTACTTCTGGAAGTTATCCAGCAGGTGAACTATCCAGGTATGCATAGTTTTGCATTGTGTGACCGTGGCTATAGAGGGCAGTACAGTTACCTTTGCCACCGAGTGACATGTCGAGGAGCTGCGTCATGATGGATTTCTGTTCGGTCAGGATGTGGCTTAGCTGGTACATCTCTCCTTCCAAGTCTGTGCAGCAAATTATGTGTCAAGGGAAAGTATGACTCTGAATGCAAAGTCCACTGATCTCTGTAGGAAATATCTGGATATGTCACTTGCCAATCACTTGCCACCATCTTACTAAGCACATTGCCCAGACACACTTGTGTACACTGCTGATGTAACATCACATGATTATAACATCACAAGATTGGGTAACAGCCTCTGCTGGAAAATGAGTGCAAGTCCCAATAGAGTGTGCTTGGTAACATGGCTGCGCGGTGGCTTCAAGTACTGGCTCATGAATGGGCCAATGAGATATCAAGAAACTTCTCTATAGATGAGATCAGTGATTCAGTAATGTGCCTCTTGAGAACCAAGTAAAGCTTGAGGACATACAATGTAACTACAAATTCACAATGTAATCTCACTGAGGAACAACCATTATTGCCAATTTAAACTCTTTGTAATTACAAGCACTCATAATGTACTTTGAGCAATAACAGATAGCATACACACAGGATAAAGTTTAAACTCTTTTCTTTGAGGGGGGGGGGGCAGGGGTTGTTAAAGAGAAAATTTCTGGGCCTTCATGTAACTGCAAGAAACTTTGTGTTAAAATACAAGCAAGAAAGTCCTGGTCTATTTTGTCAAGATGTCATCAGCCTGTTAAGTCATCATCACAGTCATAATTACAGACTATGTGTATAGTTCTCATTAGATACTAATGAGCATGGTTCACACAACCTTATCTTTGTTATTCATATAATTTTTTTTTTCTCATGATACAAAAGAAAAGATTGGCAATAATATGAGAAGAAATTGGTTTGGAATACCCTAGCAGGTCAGGAATCAAAGCATTACTCTTAGAAGCTTTCTAAAGCTGTTTGATAAAAAGGATACAGGAGATCTCCTTGGCCGTCTCAATGAACTGGGTGTAGTTGCGGTAGACATTTTTCTTGAGGGCCACGGCGGTGTCATCGTTGAGTTTTTGCACCCTCTGCTTGTGCTCCTGTAAGTCTTGATACACGTCCCCACCTGAGGCTATCTCCAGCACATCTGAAATCAGGAATTCATGAGAAAAACTAACCATGTTACAGCATCATGTAACGATAAGCAGGGCTACCCACTCTTATGCACTGAGCTTGAGACTCACACGATTCAAAAAAAAAAGAAAAAAGTCCACAAAGTCTCTGAAGTCTGATGATATTCTTATGATCAATTCTGAATATTTGATACACCTAGCACAAAGTTAATGCTGCTTCATTGTAGGCTATTTGCTAAAATCATGACTAAATGTGCACCAGACCGCACATTGTCAAAGCTCCCTACTGTGAGAGGGGGGATGTGACATCCCCTTCCACATGTAGTGAAATACAATATATGATTATATGTACCCCCACGCGCGGGTGCGCGTACGTGCCCGTATAGAGCTGTCTCGACGACACGGATGAACAACCCCGAGGTGTCCTGGGACGCCCGGACGGATCTACTAACCAGAAAGACTGACACTGAGACCGAGAGATGACCCCCCATCGCAGACCGCTAACCGCCAACTCGCCACCAGGGCTGCTAATTACAAGCCAAGACAAGAGGTGAGTAGGCAATATCGGCCATTTCACAACAGTGGCGCTGCGAGCAGGACTAGTCTTCCCACATCCCCCATCCGTCCCAGTCGGATCACTGGACGAGTATTCATCTACACTGGCGGAGAATATTCGTCGGGCACATGCCCGAACTACACTCCAGTCGACACAGAGACGGATGAAGAGGGACTATGACTTAAAAACGCATCTACGCCAGTTTCGGGAGGGAGACAGGGTCTACTTGTTGGATTCAGGCACCCCCAAGGGGAAGTGCAAGAAGTTACTATCCCCATGGAAGGGTCCTGCCGTAATCCACAAAAGGTACACCCCCTATTTATATCGAGTCGTATACAGGAACAAGGTGTTTACTGTGAATCACGATAGACTCAAGGGGTGTACAGATCTCAGTGAGATCCCCATAAGTAACTTGGGAAAGACATGTTTTGTTTCAGCAGGAAGCCTGATGATGGTTCCCTTATGATCAAGTGTGACGGCTGCGATGAATGGTTCCATGGTGCCTGCGTCCGTATCACGGAGGCAGGCAGTATGAACATAGATAAGTATTTTTGCCCCTTCTGTAAGGAGAAGAAATAGCGCTTTTATATGAATGTGGGCAATGCTTATGTACCATTTCATCCTGCAGGTCATAACTATGGAAGATCTCCTCGAGGTCATGGAGGACCTGCGCGTATTCGACGGAGAAGATCCAGCAGGAGGGGAGCCACAGGACACAGGGGAATCCGAAGAGGCAGGACCTCCTCCGCCTCCTCCACCTCCTCCACCCCCTCCTCCTTCACCTCCACCCCTGGCAGGACCTCCCAAGGGAGCGAAGAGGCGAACCCATAGGAGGAGAGTTCGACGCCTCAGGGCAAGGTCCAGTGGGCCCCAAGCCCCGGCCCCCCAGCCCTCCCAAGCTGTGGCTCGGGTATGGGTGGGGATGGCCCGGGGTAGAGGCTCCGCCCAAGGGCTGGAAGCTGTTATCAGGATGACTCCAGCTCCAGCCATAGGTCGGGGCAGGGGCCTGATGAGGCTTGTCCCCGCTCCTGAGCCCCTGTCGGGATATGACTCTCATTTCCATCCGGATCGGTTGTGCAACCACATGTGGAGTCAACCAAACCCCGGCAGGGACCCCGACCACCCGGTGCACCTGGTCGGGGGGGGGGGGGTGGTATTCAATTACTGTGACCCAGAGACCTACCTGGACCCCGACTTCGTGGACCGGGTGGTGGTGACTCAGGACGGGGGCAATATTTGGAAGCCCTGGGGATCCACCCCAAAAAGGCCTCCACGTTTACCGACCAGCATTGGCGGGCCCTCTTACACCATCTGAGTCACCCCCAGGTAATCGGGCTTAGTGAAGTCGGGCTAGACTTCATGGTGCCCCCCCGGCAGTGGCCAGAACAGGAGAACCTGCTTAGGGCCCTCCTGGATCTGGGCACGAGGGGGAGGATCCTGATCCTCCACCTCCGAGGTGTGGAAGATCAAACGGGCGTCCATGCCATCAGCCGGCGCCTTATCCAACGAAGCTGCCTTGGGGATCAACGGATTCACCTCCACTCTTTTAGTGGAGATAGCCTCCAGGTCAGGGCCTGGACGGCCCGATTTCCCCACTGCTATTTTGGGGTGTCAGCGCTTGTCCGGTCCCTGGCAGATCCCCAGCGGACGGCAGTGAGGGAGATCCCCCTAGACCATCTCCTGTTGGAAACCGATGCGCCCCACCTCGCCCCTCACCCCGGCATGGGTTACAACATGCCACGCTTCCTGGGCGACGTGGGCAGGCTGGTGGCCAACATCCGGGGTCTTCCTCTGGCCCGGCTGATGGTGGTGACAACTGCCAATGCACAGCATCTGTACGGGTATTAATAGTAGCGTTAGTTTGTAATGATCTGTAATGTAATGTACAAGGGAAAATCACCCGTGAAAATTGTAGAGTGAGATTTGAATAGAATGATAACGTTCTAAGAAAAAGGGAAAGTTACCCCTTTTGTATGATACGGTTAAGAAAAGGAAAAGTTACCCTTCAGAGATAATGATTATTCGCTGTGTTGTTTTTTGCAGCTAATGCTTAATAATAGGTAATTTATATACTTCTCTGGAGGTGGGATGGTAATATTTTCACGGGTACCCGTCAGTATGTGTTATTATGTGTACAGTATGTGTTATTAGTGAAATTCACTTGTGACAGTTTTGGATTTTGTCCCAACTGTTGATAAGCCATTGGCTTGGGTGAACGCCGATATAACCCCGGCAATTTGAAATGAAGAATTACGTTGCATGTAAATGCAGGTTAGGTTGGGTCACTGTTCAAATACATCAACAGTGAAATTGAAATTTGTAATGAATGTTATGGGAACTCATGTGGATATATGTTTACTTGGGTTTCTTTATAATGAAATCGGAATGATAAAGTAGTTATATTGAAAGAGTTAAAGTAGTTATATTGGAATGATAAAGTAGTTATATTGAAAGATTTTTGAGTAAAGGATATTGTTGAGATATAATTGGAGAATGGAAGGATCTCTCCGAAAATGACGTGGATACAGCTTGTACGTTATTTCACATATTGATCAGTAATTGGAAAGTTGATAGGAATTTTCTGAAGATTATATTAAATAAATTGGTGAAGGTTTTTTTTTAAAGAAAACCGTAGGGTTTTAGCCGGGGGGTGTGTAGTGAAATACAATATATGATTATATGTACCCCCACGCGCGGGTGCGCGTACGTGCCCGTATAGAGCTGTCTCGATGACACGGATGAACAACCCCGAGGTGTCGTGGGACGCCCGGACGGATCTACTAACCAGACAGACTGACACTGAGACCGAGAGACGACCCCCCATCGCAGACCGCTAACCGCCAACTCGCCACCAGGGCTGCTAATTACAAGCCAAGACAAGAGGTGAGTAGGCAATATCGGCCATTTCACAACACACACCTCTCCTTCCCCCCCCCCCCCCCCCCCACTAATCGTCACTTCACTCTCTCGGTCCTTCACAGACGGGCTTGGTTATTGACTGAAATTAAGTTACAGCCGTAATAACGGGATCTAAAGCAAGTGGTCCGTGATTCGGAAGGGTTCCATGAATCAACCACTCTTACAAATAAAAATTCACTGAAATTCATGAATAAAAAATGGCGCATATCAAGTGCGAAATTCAAACTATGCAACTATCTCCACACGTGTTCCGAAGAGCACAACAGTGGGCCACGTCGCCGGACCCCCAAAATCGTTGTTGAACCCTCCCAGGTCAACTCGCACAAGCAGTTCAACGGGTAAGTAACAGGGAAGTAAAGTTGCATAGCAACACATATAGACTCGTTTCACTCCAAGTTTTAAAGTTACTAGTCCGTTTATCTGCATTGAATCTATACAGCAAGTACACTTACAGCCATGATTGCAACCGTTTCTGAGATAACTTGAGCGTTTACGCGATATTTATACAGTCAAACCTGCCTTAGCGGCCACCTCTCTATAGCGGCCACCTGTCTACAGCGGCCACTGAAAAATCCCCCCGAGAGAAAAGCCATGTTAAAGACCCTGTGTATAGCGGCCACCTGTCTAACGCGGCCAGCGGCCACAAATTTTGTTTCCCGCGGTAGATTTTAACCTGTCTATAGCGGCCAAAAACCCGATGGAGCCGTAGCCGAGCCGATAATTCAGCGCGTTTTTCTGCTTTTTAGCCGTGCCAGTCATTCCCGGGCAGCGTTCAGTGATCGCTACCGCTGCATTCATCACTTATTCAGTCACAATAATGCACTAGTGTTAAGCTTTCTGCATGACTGTGCACATGCTACATGTATACTATACTGTGCGACAATTTCATAAACACCGGCATTGTTCTATGCATGATACACACGTGTGCATACGTACACACATACATGTACATGTAGGCAATGCACACAAAGTTGGATCACCTGTCTATAGCGGCCACCTGTCTATAACGGCCACTTTTTCCGTATCCCTTGTGTGGCCGCTATAGACAGGTTTGACTGTATTTTGCATGCCACCCGTGCCAGAATTTCCTGCACCATCAAGGTTCGGACGCAACGTGTTGTGAATGCATTGAATCTCTCGCACAGCGTGCGAGTATAAGGATAGTACCGCGCTCTCGTAGTGCGATGTACTACAGTATGTATACGGTTTCGCCCGTGCGTAGCACGCGCGCTGATAGGCAGGGCGAGCGCACGGCGCGGTACGTCGCGCATGTTGATGCACGGACATATGGGGCCGAACAATGAGTACAGGGGGCCGAACCATGGTTGCAGCCCAAGCGTTCGGATTATGCATGCTATTTTGCTTCCGCTGCTTGAATATGATGACGAACATTGGGCCACTTGCTTTACAGTAAATTTAACGTTAGTAGAACACTTGCACTATTAATGCTAATGTCAACTGTCATGTCACTGATGACTGATCTAATTTATGTAAATAAAGTTTTAGCAAAAACTGAGCAGAGCTTAGGTGACCCTGAGCCTATGCCTAAAGTTTACTTGGTCTTTAACGTTAGTCTCTATTAAGTTAGACCAAACTTTTATCCCCACGACACTCACTGGCCACATCCATCCACAGTCAAAGAAGTTGATTTTATTTACACATCATGTGAACATGGTGAACGCGCATTGCAAAGTAATCATTCTAATAATACGTAACACTACAGGTTATGGATACATTCTGGCAATTGTGATCTTTACGGCCCTAATCACTGGACTTACACTCATCCGCGTCAAACCCTTTATTGGACAGCTTCTTGACAATTTGATCCGCCATTTCCGCCTCCAAGGAATCACACACTTGAAGCAAGCTCGTAGCAGTAGAACAATCAGTGAATCACAATCTGTGTTCAGCTGCTCAGTACCTCTTCACTAGCAGCTTGTAAGAATGGCATGTTTGTCTGAAGGTAGAATGGTGCTGCTCTGCTTTAAACTCCAACCAGCTCCGCCGTTCTATCACCTGTTCTATACACTCTCCCTCTCGCTTTAATAGACGCTTTCTGTATTTTTGGAGAGCCTTTATGGCCGAGTTTATTTATCAGACATGGCATGGAGGGCGGTGACTTTCTCGCGCGGTCGCTCGCAGGATGAAGTGAAGTAAACACAATAATTATGGTATGGACATGCGCCCCAGGGGACTATGGCTGTGTGTACGTACGTGTATATGTGTGTGCAGTGTGTGTATGGGAAAATGCTTGGCACGATTCGTAGCGCAACCTCGTCTCCACTTTCTGTCCAGTGACGTTCGGACACAGAAAACTTGCTGCTTCTTCCGTGTGACTAGTCTCACTGCACTGCACTGACCTCCCATAACTCTGGGCGGCCGAAAGCTAGCTCCGATGCTAGGGTGTACTGTATGTAAGCACCATACCTACACTGTATATACATCGCATGATAAAGAGACCTAGGAATTTTTTGACAAAGGATGTTTCGTTCTCAACACAATACTCAACTTGCTGCAGGAATGGACGAACGAGCTGCGGTTCTTTGAGTCTTTATCGGTGTTGGTGTAACTATTGCAGTAAGTTTTCCCTCTTTCTATGAGTTCTACATTATTCGAATTTGATATTAATGATAGATTCCGTTTTGGGGAGAACTTGCTATGGTTTTTGCTGCGATGCTCGGTGATGCTGAAATCATTTTCTGCGTATTGTATCCGTGTTGTGTGAATGAATGAGCCTTGCCGACGAGGCGACCAGCCAGGCAGGCTGTGATTTTTGGAGCAGCATGATTGATAAGTTTAGAGTAAAGCTAAGCCAATTCCACTGTTGATGTCAGTTCGCTGTTTTCATGCTGACATCTTGTACACCTAGCTTATATCTTGTCTTTTGTTGGTATTGATTTCATTTTTAATTCTGGGTCTATGGTTCTATGACTAGCTATATGACAATCATGACATGAGATTGAGAATGATTTTTTTTTTTTTCGTGCTGAATGTCATTCTTGCGAGACTGATGAATATAATTAATGGAGATTGATGACTGCCAATGCCATTGTACTCCCATCACATTAATAGGTACATTTCCTTTTTAACCAGTAAATGTTAAATAATAGAACTGTCTAGGTCTATACCACTATTTTCCACAAACAAACTAATGATAATTGCAAACCCTGCTGTTGCATTGCCAGGACTTTAAAGAAGGATTTTGTAAGAGAGGGGGCGTGCATAGCAGGAGGATAGGTCAAGAATGAAGAAGTCGTATCCTTGGCTTGCATGGGCTTTGTGTTTGATCACTGCAGCCCAATGTGATGGGATGGGGTTTACAAGGGTCAGTGGTAGCTCCAATTTTTAGTTTTGATGGAACACAAATTTTCATGTAAAAAGATAATGAAAAAGAATATTCAGTGACAGTGCAGTGTGAATGGCAATGGTTAAAGGGACATTCCACGTGATTTTCATGATTTCACATCATGTAGTACATAAACCAACAGCTCCACGCATGTATTTGTGGAATTTATTGTGGTTCTTGAGCAGAGAAACAATACTTTAAAAAACCTTAAACAAATTACACTGAACAAGGATGTTGACATAGGAGGTTCATATGTTTCAGAAATATATCAGTGTAATTCCATTACAATACCGCTTGCTTGCGAGTTCACTGTCCTGTGTATGATCTGTACATGCCTTTTTCTTTTGTTCTGCTTCTTTGAGCCCCAACTCATGCATTCTTATAGTGACTCTGCCATGTCATCATCCTTGTTCATTGCAATTTTTTCTAAATATTGAAAATATTCTTATTCTTCATCCCAATTACCATATATTCTGAAATTTTGTCCTTGGTATACCTAATTTATAGTTGTTCAAATGTAAAAATCTGAAAATCGTTCGGAGGTCTCCTTTAAATCATCGTATTGCTACATGATGTACCTCTTGAATTGCTTGTACGTGCATGCGTCGATCTTCACAGTACCATAGGTAAATTCGACCACTTGTCAGGTGCGCGCTAGGGGCTAAGTTTACCTGCTAGGCCGAGTTTACGGTACCGGTACTGGTAAAAGTTTCTGGAGGTGGGCCAAAGGGGAAGGCAAGGGGGTAGGAGGGGGTACGGGGTGTCCCTTGGATTTAGAAATGAGAGAACTTTTTCATTTTCAGAATTGAAATTGAGGGATTTGGTGCACATTTTTTGTGGAAAATTTGAATTTAAAAAAGAATGAGAAGTTAGAAAAAGAAATATATTCAAAGATGTTGTGAATCCATGGCTAATTCATGATATTTTGATAAAAAGTTTAGATCTGCCTAGATGCATCCTAAAGCAGAGGGTGGAACGAAGAGGGAGGAAGATGTGTCTCCCTCCTGCACACAAAGGAGCTTTTGTAATGGCTGGTGCGCAATTTGGTAGAATGGCAGGGTGCTACATAACTTTATTTTACAATTACAGTAAGATATAGGTATTATCTTTTGAAAAAGTAGACATGTATGTATTCATTCTATTTTTTTTTTTGGGGGGGGGGGGGATGGGTGCACTTGCACCCAACACAGGAGGTACATTCACACAATGCCTAAAATGAATGATTTAGAAATTCCATTTCAATAGTGAATGCAAAAAACACCAAAAAATTATTAATGCTTATATGATGTTGCCAGGGAAAATCGATCCATCCTTAATTTTTTTTTTTTTTTAAATCCTGCATAAATTTGTCCAGTATAGCATGTGTGAATAGTGCATGATGAAACTGTCAATTTTTTTTAAAGCCCATAATGCAGCTCGCTACACTAACTTTGCACACTCAGCTGCCCAGGGTTGTGCTCTGGTCATTGTTTAGTCATGCGCACTCTGAAGATTCAAAGCGCTTCATTGCAGCCAAGTGATTTTCTTTGGCCTTTGTGAACGCCGAATTGAAATCGTTGTATTGCAGTGTAAAAAAAAAAACAATAATTACATAAATGCAGCTAGTTAGAGATTTAAGGGAGAGATTAATTTCTCAAATAAAGTCTGTAGATGGTATTTTACAGAATCTTGGTGTAATGGGTTACAGAGCTTAGCAGTTTAATAGACAACTTCTGGAGGTTACCTCAGACTTGTGTGAGGCTGTCTGGCACATTTACCTCAGACTCATTCCAGACTTGTGCTTTGTGCTCTGGACCATGTTGGTTTAGAGTCCCAGGTGTCTTTAGGTAAACACGGCAAGACCTCCGCAGGTTGTGCTGTGTTTCGGGGGACTACAAAGTACGAGGCATGAGACTACGCTGGTGTGGTTACAATTCAGGAAAAGGGCATACAGCCTGGATGCAAGGCTACATCTGTGGCCGGAGAGAGGGGGCTATCTTTGTCACCCAGTGATGAGTAATACTACACATGTATACAAATTAGTATAGCTTATTCGTATGATGATATGGGTGGTGGAATCAGTGGTTTAAGCATGATGGGATGCACTGTTAGGCCTCTGTGAATCATGCCTGCTTTGGCCCAATGGACAGAATAAAAGTAGACTCTGCTCCACTGAGTTGTAATTCCTTGCAAATCCTTTGAGTGTACCTCATTAATATCAGGATGGATATGACTGAGGCACCTCTTATCTTGAGTAGTTGAAGAAGGACCATGATAAAAGCTGTGAGTGACTGCCGTACACAATGTATGTGAATTTGTAACTTGGAGTTCTTTAAAGCAAAAATCAAGTGCTTGAAGTACAATGAACTGCTACTGAACATGTACCACTGTGGTGTCTACAGTAAGATATATTGACTGTGCAATTTTGTGATTTGTTGGCACATACTTGCTTTCTGTCACTGGGAAAATATGTAAAAAGTGGTGAGGGAATCCTTACACTTGCAGACAACCAATCAAATTGATTGTCTGCTTTAAGATACCAAATGTGGTACCCATCAAGAATATATATCTTGTACCTTGTTTTTGATGAGAAAATAACCAGTACACTGTACATAGGTACTTCAACAATCTATGTCAGGCAAATATTGAGCATGGAAGGAAAGACTTGGAACTTGGTTGATCCTTCTACAGGCGTAATGTAGAAAGCGTACAGTTTGAAATTAGAAGAAGGAATTACGCAGACAACAATGAAATAATGACAAAGTTTCTAGTATGATATACGATAGTGAAATGGACAGAATAAAAGTAGACTCTGCTCCACTGAGTTGTAATTCCTTGCAAATCCTTTGAGTGTACCTCATTAATATCAGGATGGATATGACTGAGGCACCTCTTATCTTGAGTAGTTGAAGAAGGACCATGATAAAAGCTGTGAGTGACTGCCGTACACAATGTATGTGAATTTGTAACTTGGAGTTCTTTAAAGCAAAAATCAAGTGCTTGAAGTACAATGAACTGCTACTGAACATGTACCACTGTGGTGTCTACAGTAAGATATATTGACTGTGCAATTTTGTGATTTGTTGGCACATACTTGCTTTCTGTCACTGGGAAAATATGTAAAAAGTGGTGAGGGAATCCTTACACTTGCAGACAACCAATCAAATTGATTGTCTGCTTTAAGATACCAAATGTGGTACCCATCAAGAATATATATCTTGTACCTTGTTTTTGATGAGAAAATAACCAGTACACTGTACATAGGTACTTCAACAATCTATGTCAGGCAAATATTGAGCATGGAAGGAAAGACTTGGAACTTGGTTGATCCTTCTACAGGCGTAATGTAGAAAGCGTACAGTTTGAAATTAGAAGAAGGAATTACGCAGACAACAATGAAATAATGACAAAGTTTCTAGTATGATATACGATAGTGAAATTTAATGTTGATCCAGCAAACTCTCAATGTGAGGTTGTTAACTGGACCTCTTGCAAGATTTAATTTTTTAGAAAGGATTTGGAAATAAACTTACAAATGGAGAGTGTTACATTCCAAAAACAGATTTATCAATTTTTATCAGCTTGAGATACTTGGAATTAAAGTTAATGAAAAGTAAAGAAAGTACATGTAATGTGATAATGATATCTTTAAAATGTTTTGTTAAAAATGTAATATTAAAGTGCAGTGTCATTGAAAAGATATTTTTCTTCATTTGATGATACCTTTCTTTCAGATACTCTGAATAGAGGAAAAGAGAATTCCCTGAAGAGAAAAATAGACCTGTTACAGAGCAAGCAGTTACATGATAGAGTCATTCATGCAATACACTCATTCTGCAGTAGCCTTGAATATGATACACTGTGCATAATATTTACTTTTCTTTTATTTCACCTTCATGCACGGCGTACTTAGAAAATATTGTTCCCAAACCCGGCTCCACCTGAATTATCATTTTCTCTTGAAAACTTCTGTAATGCCTGCAAAATATTTCTTGGCAGATTCATATCAATATTCTAGACTTCAGATTATGAAATGAATGGTACAATTTTGAAAAAAAAAAAATCTGTAAAAATTGGTTTATTCCCAGTTTAGTCCCTAAGTGTGATCACAGTGTTTACTTTTCCATTCTTTTTCCACTTTTTATACTTACGAATCCTATTTGTTTCATTTCATAGTATGGCTTTGTGCTATATGTCACTCGTGTTTTGACTCCACGGGATTGGTATTTTGTTTGTGCGAGCGGCACACCTGTGTCGAGCAGGCTGGAATGGCTTGCACCGGGGAAGCAGTAGCACTGTGCGAGGTAAAATACTAAGGGACTGATTTAAATGTTATTGGGTTGCTAGGATATGGGGGAATTTGCTCTGGGGATTGGACGAAATTTTGGCGCGGTAAGTTGACCGAGGTGTTGTGGAAGGTCCAAACACTAAATCTGGGCAGTCTACATCAGATAATTTGAAAAGAGTGGTGGAGCTAGTAGCGCTCTTCCATGTGGACGGGGCAGAGCTGTGCACGAGAGAGAGAGAGGGAGAGAGACATAGAGAGGAGCCGAGGACTTCTCACTGGCAAGCAATTCAGGCTGGCAGGCTAGTCTCATCAGAAGGCTTCCCACTGTGCACCCCCGGACCAACACGAACAAGCTTCAATATATCCCCGCATAGGAGACGCCAGTTCCGGACGCATCTGACGTGAAAGGTGACGCCGCCGGACCGGCAGCCCATGTCTCCGCTGGTATATGACCTCTGAACGCCACATCGACGTCCCGGACGTCACTGACCCCGCTTCACATAAGGCCGGTGTGACGCACTCCGGTAGACGCCGTGGTTGGACTGGTACCCTCACAGGGGGACTCTGCAGAGTACTGCATCTCGCCGGATGCACCGCGTCCACGACGACCTCGCCAACCTCGCCAACCTCGCCAACCTTGCCGACCTCGCACTCAGCCGTCGTAGAGCTCTACCCCAGCTGTACTGCAGGAACGTTCCGCGCGCGGTTTGAAGTATTGTGCCAATTAATTACTGGGTTAACTGTATAGCTTTTGTAGTGTGTGCGGGCTTCAGTAGTGTAAGAAACCTCCGATATTCGGAAATACTTGTTTTGTTCTTTTTGGGTTTTTTTTTCACTTGCTTTGTGTTCTGATTGACAAGATAAATTATGTCACATTTGTGGCCCGAAATGTGAAAATAACAGCACCATCAACACATAATTTACCAGTTCAACATCGGCACGTATTTATTGCCAATATCCATATTGTTCCAACCCCTGAGCGCCTGCTTACATCGCGCACATGCGATCTGACCTGGGGTCAGCTTACTACGTCACACTCATCTGCATATACATATATCTCATGCATATTCATTACCATGACATCCCTCCTTTTACCGGAAATAAAGTTTACATCCACGTGGATCTTAACCTTTCACTCTGAGCGTATGAATCTGTGTACTCTGGTTTTCTTGTCTGTTATACAACTTCAACTGTAGGCATTAAATGTGTACAGTGTATATCTTGTATGGATATACGTTGACAATTACCAATGTAATACATTGCAGTGTTTCTTTCTGTTTGAATTGATATTCCCACGAGTGGGAACTTGCCTGTCATTAACTGCACCAAAATGTTATGATCAAACTGGCATCTAACAAACAACATATATTACATGTATGCGTTCATTCTCTATACGCGTGTTCATACATCTGTATGTCTAAATGCAAACACTTAAATGCAAACACTTGTCTAGACGCATGTCCGTCCATACATCTGTATGTTTAACTATGAACACTTTGCAAACACTTACACTGCATGTGAACATTCTCAATAGCATTGTTGTTCTGCCTTCCAAACCAACAAAACAACTTTAAATTCCTTCTTCATAAAATATCATATAACCATGTTCTAACCACACATGTAATACGATAGCTCAACATTCTTGTGTTATGTAGTTGCACTAATACAGTGCTCACTTGATATGCAACATGTAAACATTTGAACTTTACAGTTTACACCCACATATTTCTTTCCTTTTTTTTTTTTAAACATTACCTTTGTTTGTTTGGTTTTTTTTTCATACTCATTTCTTTTCTTTTGTTGTTTTTAGCTCACCTGAGCCAAAGGCTCAAGTGAGCTATTGCGATCGCCCTTCGTCCGGCGTCCGTCGTGCGTCGTCCGTCGTCCGTCGTCCGTCGTACGTCGTCCGTCGTCCGTCGTGCGTAAACTTTTTACATTTTCATCTTCTTCTTGAAAACCCCAAGACCGATTTTCATCAAACTTGGCAGGTAGCATCCCTAGGGGGTTAGGAACTCAATTTGTTAAAATGGGCACCATGCCCCACCCAGGGGGCCCCCAGGGGGGCCCAAACCCCCCAAAATTAAGGAATCTGTAAAAATCTTCTTCTCTAGAACCAGAAGTGATAGAGCTAAGTTAATACTATGAGTTAGTACATTGATGACTGTAGTTTCAAGTTTGTTCATGGCAGAATCAGGGGTGCCTCCCTTGGGACCCAGGGGAGGGGGGTGGGGAGGGGTCCTAATGGGGCCTAAATTATACATTTTCATCTTCTTCTTGAGAACCCCATGACCAATTTTCACCAAACTTGGCAGGTAGCATCCCTAGGGGGTTAGGATCTCAATTTGTTAAAATGGGCACCATGCCCCACCCAGGGGCCCCAGGGGGGCCCATATCCCCCAAAATTAAGGAATCTGTAAAAATCTTCTTCTCTAGAACCAGAAGTGATAGAGCTAAGTTGATACTATGAGTTAGTACATTGATGATTGTAGTTTCAAGTTTGTTCATGGCAGAATCAGGGGTGCCCCCCGTGGGACCCAGGGGAGGGGTCCTAATGGGGCCAAAATTATACATTTTCATCTTCTTCTTGAGAACCCCATGACCAATTTTCACCAAACTTGGCAGGTAGCATCCCTAGGGGGTTAGGATCTCAATTTGTTAAAATGGGCACCATGCCCCACCCAGGGGCCCCAGGGGGGCCCAAATCCCCCAAAATTAAGGAATCTGTAAAAATCTTCTTCTCTAGAACCAGAAGTGATAGAGCTAAGTTGATACTATGAGTTAGTACATTGATGATTGTAGTTTCAAGTTTGTTCATGGCAGAATCAGGGGTGCCCCCCGTGGGACCCAGGGGAGGGGTCCTAATGGGGCCAAAATTATACATTTTCATCTTCTTCTTGAGAACCCCATGACCAATTTTCACCAAACTTGGCAGGTAGCATCCGTAGGGGATTAGGATCTCAATTTAATCTCAATTTATTAAAATGGGCACCATTCCCCAACCAGGGGCCCCGGGGGGGGGGGGGGGGGGGGGGGGAGCAAACCCCCCAAAATGAAGGAATCTTTAAAAATCTTCTCTAGAATCAGAAGTTATAGAGCTAAGATAATACTATGAGTGAGTACATTAATGACTGTAGTTTCAAGTTTGTTCATAGCAAATCCAGGGGTGCCCCTCTTGGGGGCAGGGGGGGGGGGGGGGGGGTTAGGAAGGTCCAAATGGGGGCCTGAATTGTACATTTTCATCTTCTTCCTGAAAACCTCAATTTATCAAAATCTCAATTTATCAAAATGGGCACCATGCCCCACCCAGAGGGCCCCAGGGGGCCCCCAATCCCCCCAAATTAAGGAATCTTAAAAAAATTTGGGCCCTTATTGTACATTTTCATCTTCTTCTTGAGAATGCCTGGTCAAATTTTGGTAGAGCTGTGAATAATTTAGATTAGTGACTGCGTGAAAGGTGAACTTGCGATACTCAGGTGAGCGCTAGACCCGCGGGTCTCTTGTATAACCACATACTGGAATCCCACTGCTTTTGTGTGTTTTTCCTCCACATCTGATACCAAATATTTGACCAAAAGTGATAATACAACTCTTACAACACCTACAATCATGTTGTACATTCTGATGTATTATGCAATTCTTACAACACTCAGTCATGTACTTCTGTTGTATTACACCATTCTTACAACAGTCATGCATGCACTTTATAGTGTATTTATCAAAGTCACTGTTCAATTGTTCCTGCTATCAGTTCTCTTCCAGCATGAAATATTTGATTGGTGATTGCTGCTATTGATGGTCCAAAGTCAAACCGCGTCACATAATTATAAGATAGATGTTCAGCTCACAGTTTTCTTTATTCTTATAACGCTTAACACCAACAAACAGCGACGATGGTCTCTTTCTCAAAATTCGCGATGATCTCTTTCTCAGACTTCGCGATGGTCTCTTTCTTGACATACACATCATACGCATTCACTGCGTTTTCATAAGGGCAGCGTTCGGCGTACACCCTTTTACATCATTTCTGTTTTGTTTGTTTATATCTTTTTAACACACAATAACAACACATTTCCACTGATGATTCCGCTTTTCTTGGCGTGTATCATTGCTGCGCTTCCACTGAATCAATGCACTTTTCACTGAAACTCATTTGAAACTATCACAAACTGTCGCTTTCATGATAACGCGAACACAATTAGAAATATCGCACAAAATCTTCATATCGCTTAGGTGGTTTCCTGTCTCGTCTCGGCCGTCCTGCGATGGCACTGTCGTGATTCGGTTGCTCACCCTCAGCACTGGAAACACTGCTAGCTGCAACCTCTGGTGTTTCTGGAACTCTGGCCACGTCATCAGGAAGGCTGGTAACTACCTCTGGAACATCGTCTGGTCCCTCAGGTTCAGCAGCTCGTACTGGATTTGCAGCTACGTCACTCGGTATCACTCTGGACTGGTACTTTTTGACACCAGACACGTTTCTTTTGTACAGGACCCCGGCTGGCGACCTGACTGTCACCATACTGCCACTTCTGGATACCACGGTGTAGGGTTGATGGTAATAAGGTGTGTCTAGCTTACCACCACTCTCTCGCCTCACAAGAACATCATCTCCAGGCACGATGTCTGAATACCTGGCCCCACGCCTCGTGTCTGCATACAGCTTTGCTGCTCCCTTCTTTTCAGCATCGTAGTCTCTCATCTCCTGGTCATCTCTCATTTCTTTCAGTTCAGGCATTTTCGTTCGGATTTTTCTCCCGAAGAGAACTTCTGCTGGACTCTTTCCCGTGGTTGCATGAGGGGTTGCCCGATAGACAGCTACATAGGACAACAACGCTTCTTTCCAGTTCTGTCCTTCAGCATGAGCAATGCGGAGTCGTTTTTCGATAGACTGATTTTGTCTCTCCACTTCTCCGTTGGCTTGCGGCCATTTAGGAGTTACTTTGTGATGGTGGATGCCTGTGGTCCTCATATATTCAGCGAATGTCTCTGAGATAAACTGTGGACCATTGTCAGAATACAGCGTAACAGGCAATCCATGTCTTGCAAAGATCTCTGCCAATGCTTGTATCGTTTTTTCACTTGTCGTTGACTTCATCACTGCATACTCATAGTATCTGCTGTAGTAATCCACCAATACCATGATTGACTCGCCAGTTGGTAAAGGTCCTAGAAAATCAACAGCTACATCAATCCACGGTCCTGTCGGCAGTTGCGTACTTCTGATCGGCTCTGGAGGGTTACTTCTACTTGTGAGTTGACACCCATGGCATGTTTTGACGAATTTCTCTGCATCTTTATCACAACCTGGCCACCATACTTTGCTCCTGAGGTTTTGCTTGGTACCAACAATACCTAGGTGTCCTTCATGAGCTAGTGATACAATCTTTGGTCTCAGTTTCTGTGGTATCACAAGTCTACTTCCCCTCAACACACACTGCCCAATGCAACAAAGTTCATCTCTAATGGGAACATATGCCTTGTGTGTGCACTTGTCCCATTGTCCACCTAGGATACATTCTCGAACTTCCATGAGTTCTGGGTCATATTCAGATTCTCTCTCGACCTCTCTCGTTGTCACAGCTCCTGGCGTCGACTGGATAGCTACAAAACGTACGAAGCTCTCTGCTTCTGTCCCCAGTTCTGACTCTGATTGTGGACGTCCATCTTTCAACAATCTGGACAGCGGATCAGCAATGTTTGCCTTCCCAGCAATGTGGACTACTCTGTACTTGTATGGTTGCAATCTGAGCACCCATCGTTCTATCCTAGCACACGGTTTAGACCTGGCTGCGTAGATCACCTCTAATGGTTTATGGTCTGTAATGAGTTCAAATTCAATGCCATACAAGTATGCATGAAATCTCTCGCAGGCCCACACAAGTCCTAGTGCTTCTTTCTCTGTCTGAGAATACCTCCTTTCGACGTCCGTCAAAGATCTGCTAGCATAGGCGATGATTCTTGGTCCCTCATCATGGGTCTGGACCAACACGGCTCCTAAACCAACAGGGCTAGCGTCCGCTATGACTTTGGTTGGTGCATCTGGATCATAATACCCAAGAGTATCAGCATTAGTCAGACTTTGTTTCAGGGCTGCGAATGCTTCCTTCTGCTCAGGGCCAAAATGGAATGGTACACCTTTCCTGGTTAGCTTCCTCAGTGGTTCTGCCAGTGTCGCAAAGTTGGGGATAAACTTCGCACAATAATTGACCAATCCCAAAAAGCTTCTCATCTCTGTTGCATTCTGGGGTTCACGTGCATCTGCAACAGCTTTCACCTTGGCATCAGCTGGGTTTAGTCCTTCTCGGGTGAGCCTGTGTCCCATGAAATCCATCTCTGAGACACCAAATTGACACTTGTCTCCATTCACAGTGAGGCCTGCTGCCTGTAGTTTGGATAGCACAAGCTTCAATCGTCTGTCATGCTCTTCCTGTGTAGCCGCATGGACTATGATGTCATCGGAAATATTTGCAACTCCCGGAATGCCTTGGATCACTCGATGAATCTCGTACTGATAGATTTCAGGAGCTGCGTTGATGCCGAAGGATAGTCTCTTGTATCGGTACAATCCGCAATGTGTCACGAACGTTGTCACATCCCTCGATTCAGGGTCCAGTTCTAATTGATGGTAGCCCCATTTCAGATCAATTTTCGAGAACACCTGACTGGTCGTAAGCTCCTGAAGTACCTCCTCTACTGTTGGTATGGGGTGTCGTTCTCGAATGATAGCTTCATTGGCCATCCTCATATCAACACACAGTCTTATGTCTCCATTTGGTTTTGGCACGATCACTACTGGGCTAACCCACTGTGTTGAATGTTCTACGGGTTCGATGATGTCTTGCGCAATCAACTCGTTGATTTTCGCCTCAACTTTCCCACGAAGTCCAAATGGGGTTCTGCGCACTGGTTGTGCCTTGGGTTTGACTGTTTCGTCCACTGCCAACTTTAGTTGTCGACCTTTTAGCTTTCCCACTCCCTGGAAAACTGTGGGGAATTCTTGCTTCATATCCTCGTATGACTGTACAGCATTGACACGAGCTCCAATATGAAGAATTGCTAGTTCTTGCGCCGTGCGTCTACTCAGCAATGGTTCTCCCCTCTCTTCAATGACAACAAACTCTGCTTTCGTGCACTTGTCACCAGTTTCAACAGTCGCAGTGAAACATCCTATCGTTTGCAATGGCTTAGTTGCTGTGTATGGATACAGTTTCTTCGAACACTTCTTAGATGTACATGTGATCTTTTCCTGTTTCAACTTCTCCCATAACTCTCGGTCGATCACATTGCTGTCACTGCCTGAATCTACAATGACTGGAACTGTCACGCCACCAATTACCACTGGGACCTTCTCATGATGGTCATCATTCAACGTAAACTGATAATACTTCTGCCCATCCTGATTGTCATTATCATCACTTTCTGGATCACCCTCTAAATGGCGAACATTGCCTTGCTTTCTCTGTCCATAGTTGCCTTTCTTGCCAGGAAACTTTCCTTTCACCCAAGCTTTGCCCTTAACGTTAGAAGCTGCACTCTTCATATTCTGGTTGGCATTTGACCTGCTTTTGCACTTCTTAGCAAAGTGGTCTTTCCCTCCACATTTCCTGCAAACTTTGCCCTTTGCTGGACAGCATGGGTCTCTTCCAAAATGCCCTCTGTTCCCACATCTGAAACACTCCGAGTCATGTGTACTAGTAGTAGGCATATGTCTTGGCTGGCTATGGCTATGTGAAAGTCTATTCACGTGTTGACTCACTTTGGGCTGGCTTGAACTGTCTTTCAATTTCATGGTATGAAATTGCCCTTCAACGGCCTCTAATGCAGCAGCTATTGCTAAAGCATTGGTAAGTTTCAACTCACCCCCTTTCTCTAGCAGTCGTCGTCTCAATTTGTCAGATCTGCAGTGCTGCACAACTTGGTCCAATAACTGATTGTCCAAATCAGCTTCCACGTAATTGCACCCAACCGCCAGTTGTCGCAATCTCGTCACGTACTGGGCGACTGTTTCCCCATCTTCATGCTTTGTTTTGCGAAACAAATGGCGCTGAAATGTGGCATTTGGTGTCACCACATAGTGTGTATTCAAAGCATCCACGGCTTTCTGGTACTCCTCCTTCCTTCCAGTATTCGAAAGCGTCTTAAAAGTTTCCCGAACTGCAGGTCCTGCGGTGAAGAGAAGTAACGCTCTCCGCTGCGCTTTCTGCCCCGCCGTACTCCCATCGAGAAACAGGCCACGACTGTCTGCGTAGGCTTCAAACTCTTCAAGCCATGCCTTCCACTTCACGCTCACGGCGCTTGCATCGCCAGTCGGGTCGAAATGAGGAACACCGCGAAGTGCTAGAAATTCAGCTCCAGCGACTGCCATGATGAAACATTCCTGCTCAAAGCCACGGATTCGTAATCCACATGTTTATCCTCGTCGCCAATGTCACATTTGTGGCCCGAAATGTGAAAATAACAGCACCATCAACACATAATTTACCAGTTCAACATCGGCACGTATTTATTGCCAATATCCATATTGTTCCAACCCCTGAGCGCCTGCTTACATCGCGCACATGCGATCTGACCTGGGGTCAGCTTACTACGTCACACTCATCTGCATATACATATATCTCATGCATATTCATTACCATGACAAATTACAAAATTAAATTGATTTAGTTGAAAAGTATTCAAGGGAGTCACCGTGCATTGTGTCGTAGTTCATGGTATTCTTCCGTGGGCAACGACCTTGTGACATTAAATGGAGACCACGAAGGGACTGTTGTTAAATTCATTAATATTGTAGAAGTGTACAAGAAGGTGTTGTATAAGAAGGAATTGTGGTAGTGAAGTTGCTAGGCTTGGTTAGCAGGTTATTTCTTTTTGTGTGCATGTAATTTTTCATGTAGTTGTGCAATTATTTCATTAACCAGATTTAGGTATTTTTTGTCTTAGGTAAACAATTGTTGCTGACAACTATAAGTGAGTCTGTATAGGTCAACGTGTTGGACTGGCGCCGTGACACAGTTGGAAGTCGGGGTAAGTTTACGCTTGGTTAATGTTTTGGGTCTGAATGATCTCGCAATGGAGATCGAAAAATTGCACCGTATTGGGGAGTCCTTAGGCCTGAGCAGGAGCGAGCTGAGGGAGTTCATACAAGAAGAACAGACTAGGGCAAGAGAGGCGAGAGTGGAAGAACGAGATAGAGTACCCTTAAATTAGTTTATGATACAGTATGCCCATTGATTACTGTCAATTAAATGGTCAGAGGATGAATTCAAACTAGCTACTTTGGCGACAGATCTCCTAACTTATGAGTCCTCAGCCACAAGATTCTGATTGTGGCACTACACTGATCTAGCCATTAATAATAGAGTTGGACTCATCTACAACACTTGTAACTTTCACATGTAATGAGAGTGCTTTTATTTAAAATTTGAAACATTGTAGTGTGGCATCACTAGAATCTTTTTTTTTTCAAATTAAGTATTCTTGCCGTGTGAGTGCAAACCGGAATCGCGGAGGGTGATTTGAATCATAAGTCCAATCGTATTTCAAATGACGGTCAAGGTAGAGCTGCTTTCCAATCACATTGGCCAGAATTAAGCAGCGAAACAACTGTGTGATGAGTCTCCAATCATGTTTTGGGAGGTGAAGCTTGCGATGACCTTTCAGCCACTTCCAAAGAAAGACAACGCTCCTCAAACGCTCGCACTGCAGTCAAAGTGTGCGCTACTTACGGCTCAAGAGTGATTGATGGGAACTTGGAAGAAGCCACACCTCTCCTCGCTCTGAAATTCAACTCTGCAGAATCCGCGAAGCCTTCCCCAGTCGTATGAATGAACGATGATTAGAATCGTAATCGCAATCGTGTTTGTAATTCAGCATTCAAATTAAGCACTCTCTGTACAGTGTACGTGTGAAAGCAAGGATAGAAATTGCAGTTTATCAGTGTGTTTGTGTGCAAAATGATTCTGTATTTGCACTAGAGGAGCAGAAAATAACATTGTGGTGGCAGCTGTAGATGTTGTTATTGTAAAAAACTTTGAATGAGACACAATGGCTCTCTTGGGGTCAGCTCCTGTGGTGACCCAGGGAAAGAAGAGACTGCTTTGTTTTGACAAGGGAGACAAATCAAAACATTGGTTCAAACTGTGGCACTGTACAAATGTGTCTGGAAAAATTTGCGCATCAATTCATACTTAATGATTGAACACTTGCTCAAATCCATATCGGATTGGCAACTTATGATAAAGCTGAGAACTTGTCGCATGAGTGTGGGACTGACACAAACTTTAAAATGAACCAAAAATTGATACTAGAATGCTGCAGTGTGTGAAGTTAACTTACAATAAAACATTTGTTATGATTGGTATGATGTTATTTCAAAGATAATGATGTTTAATTGGTTGTGAAAGAAATATGTGAGTGGTTGAACGGGTTTCTTTGTACTAGTTTCATGATAGCTAATTTAAAAAATCTATTCAGTTAAAATCTTGAGTGGTGTACACTGTACACTGAATCATTTACTCAACTTTACGAAATCACAAACATGGCTGTTATACTGTAAATATAGTATTGTTTTGGCTTCATATGACTTCAACTATAGGAACCATCTTCCGTGTCTTTCTTTTGACTTTTGATTGGCATCTTGATGGAGTTCACATCTCAAGTTCAGTATGTATTGTTCTCATGACTTTCGTACTGTAGGACCTACATCGTATATTGCCACAATAGCACTTATAATATGAAAACCTCCCTGCAGGTCATTGACAGTTTGTAAGTGTACACAAAACATTTTGTTAAAAAAAAAACCCCAATGAAATGCCTTTGAATGAGAATAAATGCACCCAGTTCATAGACCATAACATTAGGTCATCTTTATTGTCTTTATTTTTAATTTTCATGGCCATTTCTTCGGCATTCACAACACGTTTCATAATGTGTAACATCAGAGGCGTTCAACTGAAAAACAAGTTTGTTTTTTTTATTTATTCAGGAATATTCTGTTTTCTTTCTGATTTGTTTACCATCAATTGGAGAAACATTCCCTGCAGAAGGTACTTTGTGCATTGTCATTATGACATTCCTATACACTGCTGTGATGGCACAGATTTTGAAAACTTCAGTCACTAGGGTGTGTGCACAATATTTCTCAAAATGAAAATGTAATGCCTTTGAAAAAACAAGAACAAAAACAGATACACCTGGATCATTATTGAAGCTGTCTTTATTTTCTTTCATTTTATTTTTGATTGGCATTCCATAGACACTTTGCTTCGTCATGTGTAATATTAGAGGTGTTCAACTGAAAAACATATTTTCCCTTTACAATAACTCAGGGTTGTTCATTTTATCATTTAAAATTCATACCATGAGAGAAAATTCCATGTAGGAGGTCAGTGTGCATTGTTATGTTATTGTGACATTTCAACATTGCCTACTAATGGTGCAGTTTGTTAAATCTTCCCTGTGCATTGTAGGTCACTAATCTAAGGTGTGCACAAAATATTTCTCGAAATGATAACGTGATGTCTTTGAAAGAGAATAAATACACAGGATCGCACAACCATGACGAAAGTCATCTCTCTGGGCTTTCTTTTGATTTTTGATTGACATTTCTTGGACACCTTGGTTTATCACGTGTTATAACACGAGAGGTGTTCAACTGCAAACATATTTACCATCAACTCAGGGTTTTTTGCACTTTTCTTTTTTCTTGAAACACTGGAGAAACAGTCCATGTTGAAATTCAATGTGCATTGTTTTCCACAATACAGTATGTCCCAAAAAAGATTACAATCAGATTTTCGCATTGATAACTCCCAATGTGATTAAACTGTTTGAAAGCTACCTCAGGGTCTTGAAATATAACATCTTATCTCTATTTTGCAGAAAGTGGGGATTGATGTAAGGCATGTCATTGGGCAGATTCTTCCAAGATTAGCACTTGGATGCTCTTGGAACTGCATATCAATGTGTAAAGATAATGGACAGAACTTGGAGGAAAGGGATTCCTGACATGCTCTACAAAACTCCTTATTTCTTTGTGACCACTGAAGCAAATCGAATGGGGTTTTCTGTAAGATGTGGGCAATGAGTTAGAGTTTTATACCCTGGAATCATATTTGGATTGATTCACTAAATCCAAAGTTATCATTGCGAGGGTCCTATTGTGATTGTTTTTTTTGAGACATACGGTATTCAAACATTGCTGTGATGGCAAAGATTGTGAAAGCCACCCTGTAGGTCTAGAGTCATGTACAGAATACATAGATCTGTATTTCCTAAAATGATAATATGATGCCTTTAAAAGAAAACAAATACACCTAGGGTTATTATGTAAAATTAAGTCATTATGTAAAATTTGTTACATAAAATTCAGAATGGCCTAAGTTGGTCATATGTAGCTATATGAGACTTTCGAGTTTGTTTCACGAAGTCTCTCATTGTGTGTCTTGTGAGCGAAAAGTCTCTCACAAGACTTTGATAAAACAAACCTCAGGATCATATGACCATGACTCAAATCATCTTTGTTGTTTTTCATGCAATCTTTGATTGATGTTTCTTGGACACTTTGGTTCGTCATGTGTAATATTAGAGGTGTTCAACTGAAAACATATTTTCTGTCAACTCAGGGTTACTCATTCAATATCTTTAAAAAAAAAAAAAAACTTTTAAGAAATGGTTCATGCAGGAGTTGAGTGTTCATTGTTATCATGACATTCAACCGTTGCCGTGAAGGCAGAGATTGTGAAAACTTTGCCGTACAGAGGTCATGATGGTGTGCATAAAATATTACTCAAAAAAGATAACTAAAACTATTTTGAATGCCTTTGAAAGAGAATGGAATGCACATGGTTCATGTGACCATAACTTAGGTTGTCTTTATTGTCTTTCACTTGAGGTTTGATTGGCATTTCTTTGGAGTTCATTCCACTTTGGGTTGTCATGTGTAACATTGCAGGTGTTCAACTGAAAAACAAGTTTTCTACACACGCAGGGTTGTATTATATACTGTTTACTTTTTTTTTTTTTTTTTTTTTTTTACTTTTGGCAAAAGAGTCCATACAATAGTTGAGTGCATTGTTGACACGACATTCAGACATTGCCATAGTGGCACAGATTGTGAAAACACAAAAGATTTCTCATGACGATAACCAAGATTGCTGTGATGCCTTTGAAAAAGAATAAATGAAATACATCGATCTGGTGTTAGGGTTCCCAGGTTGTTTTGGGCTATAGCACAATTGCTCACAATTGACGCAGCGCGTGCCGCTATTTGCATGTGAATGAATCCTTTCAGAGAATTGTGAGGAACCTAAAGAGGTGCAGACTGGTAAAATCAGTGTTCATGTTTTTGTGTCATAAATACAAAATGTGTGTATGTATAACTGTGTACGTGGAGGTGCGTGGGTCACACACAAACACTATACACACACAATCACACACTGTTTGTTGTGTGCGTGTGTGTAGTATTTGGCAATTAAACATCTGAGTAAGCTCATTATGGTGTGGTTTCCCCCCCCCCCCCCCCCACCCCACCCGAACACCACCGGCCAGTTGTTTCACCGGTGCCCTTCACCGTGTATCGTTTGCCTCCATTCCTTTGTAGTAATAACCTCTTTGTTGTTTGTCTTCATGCGCAGGAGGGGATCTCAAAATAGGAGAGGATTTGGCGGGACTTTTTGTGCAATTCTCTACCTCCATCTGCCCTGTGTCTCCATCACCGTTTTTTGTTATTTTGTCCTCCACCCTGAAGTCTGACAATGGTCTAGCTCTCGTGCCGATGCAACGTCCATGAAACGGAGAAGGTGAGTTGCGTGAGCGTGAAGCGCTTTGTTTGCGTCTGGTGTGAGTTGTCCCGGATCATGTCTTGTGTGTGTCGAATCAATGAGATTGGGGCTGCAGCTGAGGAGAGCCTGCAACCTGGCGAAGATTCAGTTCTGAACATGCCAGATTCTTCTTTATGAAATGCAGTGTTTGTTGAGTCTCTATGAAGAAATTTATCATGTGCGATTCATCACTTGTTGAATACCCCTTGTGTTATATACAAGATGTTTTACATGGCTTTGAGTATCAGCACAGTACAAGGTCCTTATCCTTTTAATTTACTTGCAAAGTTCTATGAAGAACTGATAAAAGATGGTTATCACTATTCAGAGATTTGAATTATGTAATATGCAATGCGTCAGCTGTGAGTAATCTCAACATGTGCATTGCATCATGGTCAGTATATTACATTCTAGATTGTAATGATAATGATATCTGGCATGAGAGAGCAGTTTAGTGTTACCATCTCAGAAAGACATTGACAGTGTATGCTGACAGATTGTCAGGAGGTAAACAAAAGGGGTACAGATGGGATTGTGGTGGTCATGATGAGTTCATAGCAAAAAAAAAAACAAAACTGATAGCACTGATCGTATCCTGTCACTAACAACCATAGCAGTGTTGAGGATTTTATGATCACGGACAAAAATATTAGCAATCTTGATTTACAGTTGTAACTAGCAGTGATGATGACTTGAGCATAGTTTTTTTTTGTTTTTGTTTTTGTTTTTTTTTTATATTTGCAATACTAGTAGGTTATTCAAGATCAATGCATAGATTATCTCAGAGGACATGGTCAGTATTAAACTGCTGTACGTTCAGTTCCTTCCACCTACAGTGTATCAGAACTATGATACCTGGAATCCAGTTTTCAATGGTGTTGCTATGCTGGGCAAACCACAGAGAAGCTTTCTGGTTGTTAGGAGGAACCACCATTGTTATGATAACATGCATAAAATTTGTGTATGGTAATGACTATTTTGTGAACTGGTCTAATCTATGTACCCTAAAGAGTCTGATCACTAGGACAAGTGTAGAGAGTGCTGATAATTGATAGTAACAGGCTTTGTAGTCAGTGGTGGATTCAGAGGGGGGGCGCTCCGGGCGCGTGACCCCTCTTTATTTTTATATAAAAGCAAAAGAAATTGAAAGAAAAAAAATGGGGGGGGGGGAGCGTGCACCCCCTTAAATTTTGTAAAGGTGCCCCCATTTATGGAATTCCTGTCCAGATCCGCCTCTGATAGTGATGGTATCATAAGGATAATACATTGTAGTTTATACATGTAGTTCTAGTGACTGACTTTTGAACAGTTTCATGGTTGTAGGCCATACAAAAATGTCTAATGGAGGCGTGAATTACACGCCCAACTGAATGATAACAGTAGAATTGCACCCATGATGGTGTGGATGTTGATGATGGTGATGATGATGGTGATGAAAATGAAGATGGCAAAGGCAAAGATGATGATGATGACGAAAAGATGATGGTGATGAGGAAGATGATAGGGATGATGATGATGTATGGATATGTGATGATGTCGATGATGATTAATGGTGATGATGATGATGATGATGATGAAGAGGATGAGGTTGACATTACTGATGAAGATAGCAATGATGGTGATGGATGTGATGAAGGAGATATTTAAGAGATTGTAGATTATGCTAATTATGATAATTGATACTCGTGTGTACCAATGATAATTGTAATAATATGTTTAATGGTCACAGAGCTATCACAGGTGGTGATAGTGACGTTTGTAATGGATGATTATGACATTGAGGATTTTAAGATCTGTAGCATCACCTTATTTGTTTGTTTGGAAGTAAAAAGATTTTAGTGTGCAGTACTAAGTATGGGTATTTGTGTACCATGTAAAGAGTGTGTGTACATGTTTGAGAGAATGCAAAGTGTTAAAACACTGTCATAAAAGGATGTTTTATGTCTTTCTTTAGTGCCGGGGGGGGGGGGGGGGGGGGGGGGTGGTTGGAGATGGTAAAAGAAATGCAATTTCAGAATAGGTCACCAGAATACCAGTACCTCAGCTTTTGTACAATCAATGAACAATGGTAGTATCAAGTACTGAAATGATAAGTTGCTGATGTAAAGATCTTGCATATTACCTACATTGTACATGTAATAGCTGTAGATATCTGTATTTGAAGTCATGGTTACTGACACCACGTGTAATATAGAGCTCGTTTGTATGCTGCAAGACTTTGTACCAGGGATCTACAATGTACATGTATCCTGTCGCTATTCTATCAGAACACTCCCTTATCACATTCCCTAGAGGCCTGTGCATTATGAGTTGCATTATGGAAATTATTCCCCGGGACAGAGCATTAAAACAGCTGACACCATGTACTGTACATCTTCTCCATGCATCAGCCAATATCATGTAGGGCCTGTCTGTTCGTAGTACAGTGTATGCTTTGAATTGACCATCGGACATTACTGTATGTATATACAGCCAACCTCACCTGAGTCGAATCTGTTTGCACTGAAGAAATAGCTTTGACTTGGAGAAAATTTGACTTATGAGGGATAAAATTTGATAGAATATAAGGAGAAGAGGACTTGAAAAGACCTTCAACTTGGGTGATTATTCGCCTGGGGTGATTATTCAACTTTATATGCAAGGTCAGGGAATAATTTTCATGGTATCGCATCGCAATTTGCTATGCACTTTTACACCACTGCTACACAAACTAACTTTTGTGTAGCAGTTTTCTTCCATAGAAATGTACAGGATGCCATGTGAAATATTGTTCATCAGCTGAAATTGCTAATCAAATTTGAGTTGGAAAATTATTCCCTGAAGGTTGACTTGAGCAAGATTGAATGACAGACCGTACCGGTACTCTAGTCAGTACATTTGTTCACATACATCATGTACCATAACCCAAGGTTTCAGGTCTGTACAGAAATCTATTTGGTACAGAAACTGAAGCTATTTTCTTGTGATCAAGAGAGCTATCTATTAAAAGTGTGGAAAAAAAGCAATGTTGAACAATTTTCAAAATTATATTCAATTATTAGAAATCTGGCCTCCATATGATTTTTATGCCTCCGCCACGAAGTGGTGCCGGAGGCATTATGTTTTCGGGTTGTCCGTCCGTCCGTCCGTCCGTCCGTCCTTCCGTCCGTCCGTAATGAATTTTGTGGACAAGGTAACTATCAAAACCTGTTGAGGTATCCTAATGAAACTTGGCATGTATGTGTATTAGGGGGTGAAGTTGTGCCTATCAACTTTTGGGTGCACATGCTCAAGGTCAAAGGTCAAACGGTCAAGGTCAAATACATAAAATTTCACTATTTCCACCATATCTATTGAATGCCTGAAGATTTTTCTTGAAACTTAGTGTATACATGTATTACCCAATTAAGATTCTCTGGTGAAAGTTTGGGTCATGAGGTCAAAGGTCAAAGGTCAAAAGGTCAAATACATAAAATTTCACTATTTCCACCATATCTATTGAATGCCTGAAGATATTTTCTTAAAACTTAGTGTATACATGTATTACCCAATTAAGATTCTCTGGTGAAAGTTTGGGTCATGAGGTCAAAGGTCAAAGGTCAAAAGGTCAAGTAAAAATATTAAAACTTCTTTCTTTTTCTCCATACCTTGGAAAATTGTTCAAGGTATCTTCATGGAACATAGTATATACATATACTGACTGGAAGTAATTATCTAGAGAATGTAGGGTTCATGGGTCAAAGGTCAGGGGTCAAAGGTCAAGTGCAACACTTCAAAATTTTACTATTTCCCTCCTATCATGCAATGCCAGCAGGGTTATTTTTTTTACACTTGGTGTATGCATACATGTGTAACCTAATAGAAATTCTCTGGAAAGTTTTTTTTTTTCTTCTTTTTTTGCCTCAAAGGTCAAAAGGTCAAAGATCAAGTGAAAGTGCTGAACTAACTTTTTCCTCCATATCTCGGAAGTGGCTCAAGTTATCTTGAAACTTAGTACATATTATGCATGTTCTACCTGAAAGTGATTATCTTATGAATTTTAGGGTCAAGGGCCAGATGAAAATGGTAACAATTTACTATTCAATTCAGAAATTGCACTTTTTCTCCACACCTGTACCTTGAAAATTACTCAATGCCTAAATGTATGAATGGGTCAAAGTCGAGTTAAAGTCCTTAAATCCCTAGATACATGCTCTCCTATTCATCCAATTAAACCTAGGTCAAGGAAGGTGAACATTCAACACATCTGTGACAAACTTGTCATTTCAATATTTTGCCAATTTTGTGAAAATGTAATCACACATTGTCCACATGTACTATCTAGACCTATTGGGAAAATCATGCATTATGGCGGAGGCATACCAGTCGCCAAAGCGACATTTCTAGTTTTTTTTAATTTCTAAACATCAGCTGAGCATAATTGATATTCATGAGAGGAAATTTACTCGTAGAATTCTTTAAGTACAATCCACTTTTGTATGTTAAAAACATTGCAAATGAAAAACTAGGTCTGGTGTGGAATGTCTAATGGTCAGTTGACACATTATTCTAGGGCAAAATAAAAGAGAACTCCATCATTATTGGTCCACAATGAATCATTCTTACCTCGCATAACCTGAAAGCTTTTAATAGTCATGAGAACCTGTGACGTAGATTGTATGTAACCCTGGTCATTTCATAGTGTGGCTTGTGCATGTCTGGCTTTGAGGGCCAAACTCATCATTCATCCAGTAATTTTTTTTTTTTTTTTTTTTACCAATGTTCCTCAGAGAGAGACCAAACCAAATGTAGTGCTCAATGTAGGGGTCCATTTCATAAGACTTTTTGCTCATAAGACGTAGTACACTTATGAGAGACTTTATGAAATGAATTTTACTTTTAATAGCTCTTTGAATGTCTCTCATTATTATACTGATGTGAGCGACTTTGACCATTCTGAGATTTATGGGAAAGGCTTTTATGTGATGACTTCATGAAACAGACTCCAGATTGTGCAAGGAAAGCAGTAATCAAGTTTTTGACGGATGCACTGATATCTAAAACATTGAGACACTGTTTAAGTTATGAAAGAGTAGGCCGCTGATGCATTTTGATCTGTTGATATTCCTCTAAATAACACAGACAGGCATTAAAAACATGATGAATTTTGATTTGTAGACTGCATCATATAAAAGATAAACTAGGCCTTATGTGTCCAATCAGTTTCATGCTTGTCTGTTAGTATGTCATGCTTGTAGGGTTATGATCATGGGCTGATGGATCTGAATGTCAGTTCTATGATTGAAAACATGTACCTCTGAGATGCTATGCAGTGATGAGTTGCCTGTGTTGTGCAACAAGTCCTAAAAAAACAACAAACAGACTGTTTGACATCTTTCATGAAATCAAGAGTCATTAACTTTGAATCCAACATTTTCACTGTCTTCCTGAAAGTCCCGTAATTCTATGAAGAGGAGTGTTTCAGACAACTTTGAATAGGCCTACATACGTCTGATTGCCAGCATTTCAAAATTTGTTAACAAAGCCTTGCGTTTAGCCTCTTTTGTTCAATGTACACATAACATTTCTCACTGAGGTTAGGTTTGTTGTTGTTGTTTTTGTGACCCCCCCCCCCTCCCATACCTTTCAGGTGAGATATCCTTCTGTGAATAGTGTGATTTTTTCAAGGAAAACAAATTCCACAGTACACTTTCTTCAGTATAATGGTAAAAAACTATCCTGGTTTGAGGGATATTTCATGGTCAGTTAGCCCAAATTTTGTCAAAAGAAGTACAACATGTAAGAAAAAAGGCTGTGCACCATGATTAATCACTATAAGAGGGTCACTTGTGTCTTGGTTTGAAGGTGAAACTTGTATTTAAAAAGACAAAAATCTCTGTTTGTTCCTATTACATGTACAGTAGTCCCCAGCCATTGCTGGAAAGATTATGGACAGCTGCTTCTGTGGAAGACAACACAATTCATAGTAGAACTTTTGATATTAAACCACAACAAAAACCAGGATGAGGGCATATTCCAGCTCTTTGTGATCAATATATTTGTTTGGGTCAAAATGCATTCAAACTTAATGTTGTGGACTTCCTGTGCTGTTCTTCATCATGAGTGAAAATTTCAAAGAATTTCAAGAGGAATATAGTACAGGAGTTGTTGTAAAGTACTTGTACGCGTGTATATAAGGAGGAGCTCTCCAAGACCTGTCCCTATTTTTTGTGACGAACTGGAGCAAGTCGCAAGTTATGTGAAATTTCCTATCCTTTCTCAAAGAGGCAACGCTGGCTCTTCTATGATAACACAACCATGTACAAGTAAGTTTAAAGGGTTGAAGTTGTTGTAAATCATTTTCAGTTTAATTCCTATACCTTGTATCATATGAAACATGGCTAAATGACGCATTGTCACACAGTGTGTATTGTCACGTGTGCTTAATGAATAGTGTAGTTCCTATTTTATTCTCTCTTTTTATTTTGTTGGACATGATACCTTTCACACGTTGTTGCCCACTGGCAATGCTCTGCAAGTGATGTGACAGAGCTTAACAGTTTTTCTGTTTCTTTTCTTTTCTTTGAATTTTGGTGTGCTGCCATGCATGAAGTGTGCGGACCATACATTCCATCTGCTGGGCCATTACTGTAGTGTGGAATTCATTACACTTTACCTATTAAATGCATCAATATCAGAGTAATTGACAATTGAGTTCAGAAGCTTCTTTTTTTCTCATTGTTTTTTTAGCTTTTCCTCTTTCTTTATTGTATCTTAATCCCTTTATCTTTGATTGCATCTTGAGCATTTATTCAATGGATTATATATTTAGCACAATACCATACTTGCCAACTAGTAAGATTTTATCAGATTCAGTAAGATTAAGATTTTTTACGTTAAAAATAGCAAAATCAGATTTTCTGTCAGAGAAATCAGATTTTTAAAAAATATTTACTTTCATGTGTATTTTCTGAAGATTTGACCGAAAGTAAGATTTTTAACTTCAGTTTGCATATAAAATATAAAGATTTTTGCAATCCACGAGTAAGATAACATTTCATCTTGAAATGTTGGCAGGTATGCAATACTAATTCCAACCATTATCATTACTACAAATGTTGTATACACATATCATACAGTTTGATTTTATGCTGTACAAAAAACAGCATACCGTACCATGAATAATCCTCAATAGTACAGAAGACTTGATATGAAATTGTTGCGGTGTCAGAATGTTACAATTTGTGGACAATTAGGAAATTTGGTTTAGAATCAGTGTTTCAATGCAGCAAGTCAAACATGCAAATTAACACACAATTTTGCTTGGAGTTTTTGGAATTTTCTTGAACTGTCAAAACTGAAAAGATAGCAAGAATTGCATAAGATGCAATAACTGTCCAAGGACCTCATGTACATGATCTGCATACAACCAGAAATTTTCATGTGTATGAAACTTTCCCAATTTACGCAAGGAGCGAAGATTTGCGATAAAAATTCATGTGAAAGTTTTGTCTACAAAATGCATTGAGTCCTAGTGGCAATTTGCGAAAGTTTTATGCCGTGAAAAGGGCCACTGGCTCTAATACATGTACATGAAAGTTTCATGCCACGAATGCTCCTGGTCATTAAGAGTATTTTGTATGCTTTAATACCATAGATGCAGGTACGATTAATTATATTCTGGCATGTAGTTTTTGATATGTTCTTGGTGCAATGTCAGAAGTCATGCCTGTAGGATATAATTATATTTTTGGCAGGAAGAGAAGGATGTTACAAAGATTTCACAGATCTCAGAAGCATAAAATCTTTGATGTACATGCTGTTCTCACATGGTCAGGAAATTAATATCTGTTAGAGGGTCGGGTCACTCGTGACTGCTTCTCTTCCCTACGACTTCTCTTTTTGGAAGTTAAAGTGTACTGGTACGTGCTCATATTAAAGTATAAGTGCCCATATCAAAGTATAATGTGGATCTGATGAATGGAGTATGTGTGTACTTTGTGATCCTTTATCTAATCTACCCAGATGATCTTGACACGTTTGTAACGTCACATCGGTGAGTCGGGATGTTTCTCACCCTAGATCATCCTCAACTGATCATGGTATCAGAAGGATAACAGAGGACATCCTCCTCCCCCTTAGGTACTCAATGCCGGTTGCCGTGTGACCCCAACAAGGATGACTCACTGTGTGTGCAGAGGCCGGGCGCAGGAGGTGTGTTTTGGTCACATGACCTGCACAAGTACCCTCCCATTTATCAATGTTTACTTGTATATAAATTGATTGGCCGTTTTAGATCGTGACTATTTAGTGACAACAGCAAACGCTTTGACAGAGTTGAAGAGCACAAGTTGTTGTAGGACAGAATTTGTCAACAACATGGCACGTGGTATACATCATGGATAGCCGCATCAGAAATTCAACTTTACCTCTCTGTTGACAAGTACATGTGTAGATGCCATTTTTGGAAGAGATTCCATTTTGCCTCACTGTTTATGACCTGCAGACTTCTTATTGGATGACAAGAGATCATAGGTGTATAGGAATATATTTTGAAGTACAGTGTATGCCAGAATATTATATCATCACTGCATTGAATTAGCGATACAAAGTCTTCAAAGAATCATGTCCACATATTATCGCAGACTCAGGTAAGGCACTAGAACTACCATTATCTCTCAGAAAATGTTTTTTTTTATATACAAAATATGCTATTTTGTAAAGCATATACTGCTTTTGTAATTATAGCCAGAAAAACAATTTTTTTTTTGTAAAGCAATAAAAAACAAACCTACAAAAATAATATTGCATATACCTTATGGCAGTAGTGCATTGCTGAGCACAATATCAACTAAAAGTGCAATTTGATATACAATGTACACGTGTATAAATGAAAGATTTTCATAATTTAAAAACATGCGATTCTAATGAGTCACCATGGGTGAAAAGTCCCTGAAGGCAATCTTTGCAAATTTTGTGCTTGTTCAATACTCTGTCTTCCCACTTTGAGATGTTGTCATGGGAAAGATTTTAGCATACATACATGTATGCATCAACAGATGATTTTTTTTTTCTAAGGGGAAAACTTCTGTTTGTTCTCAAGACTAACAATGATCTACTTTGTACATTGTGTGTTCTTTGTTAAATCATTTGAACTTGAAGGTGAAAACTATGATTATTTAAAGTGTTCCCAGAAAAGTAATTCTTTTGAAGTTGTTATTGCAGCATGTTTTGATCAAGATGAAATAACTGTTTGTTTTACTTTGTATTGTTATTGTTGTTTTTTGTTGCTATTTCCCTAAACCGCAGTTAGTTTGAATCATGATACTGTAAACGTGGATATTTTCGCGCGACTAATTTTTCGCGCTAGGCTGGGTCAGAAGAGTTTCGCGTGTTTTTAATTCCGCGGAATCAAGACATCACGCACAGGAACGTATGGCAAGCAAAAATATTCGCGTGTTTTTATTTTCGCGCTAGTTTCTGGTTGCGCGAAATGCGCGAAAATTTCCACTTTTACAGTAGTCTGTTCTTTACTACAACATCTATTGTATAGCAGACCAGCTGATGGTGTGTAATCAGGTTTTTAACAATAAGCCTATCAAATGTGTGTGCATCCATGCGCGGAATCTAGTATCCGGGTGGATCCCGTCATTTTTGACAGTCAACGACCTAACCTTGTTTTTTTGCGAAGCTCTTCGCACCGGTGTATTCCCCGCCCACATCCCCAAATTTTGTCAACAAATCCACTTTTGTTTGATCAAATGTGTGATAGACAAAAATGTTGCCATGAGTAGAGCTCAAAATTTACATAGTTCAAGTATGAATGGCATAACTGAGATATTTGTCAGCTTGGAATTTCATATTTTGAGCTCTCCAAAGCCAAACAAGTCTTAGGTCACAGTATTCATTTTGATGTTTGTTTTTCAATGAGGAATCAACCATATAAACAGCCGAAAGGTTTTCATCATCTGTGTTTACGACAAGAGGTCTACAGAGTTAGCGGACTTGTTTTTCCGTGGAACAGTTGAGGTGAAAGCACTATTTCCAATTGATGACAGACTATATTTAGTGTCGTTGATGCCGGGTTGAAAAGTTTTGTTCTCGGCTTTTGCTCCAAGTTTGTGTTGGCAATCTTTTTTTCTTTTTTTTTAATTGTGCTTGAAGTATGCCTGAGATATTTTTTGAAGAGTTGCATGAAATCTACCAAGTTGACATCAGGTGAGTAATATTTTTTTTATTTATTATTATTATTTTTTTACAGCAGAAAGTACCATGGAGTACAACTTGTACAGTGTGCAAGTACACTGCTGTACTAGTGTAGTGTGTATTCATACAGTACGCTATAAGTCTTGCTCTGGGAGAACAATGTTCCAAGGTACCTACATTATCATGTGTATAAAATCAGTGCATTGCACATAGTGCTGGTGTACTACAGCTTCTTAATGGTATCCCTGGGCTCTGTTTTATCAAAAGATAAAATTGATTTTAAATTTCCTTACCACACATTCTGCCATAGACTTACAGTTAAAATCAACTACAAATGTACATTGTACAGTGTATATGGTAGTCAATTTTAACTCTTCATAAAACAGGGCCCTGGTGTATGAGAACAGATTACAGTGTATGTAGGGTCCTACAGTGTACAGAGTGGTGATACGGTGTATGTGAATGAGGTTTTGTGCTTGATCTTCTGCTTGCCTGATTTTCCTTTCTACTGATCAAGCGTGGTCACTGTCTTTATCCACGATTTTCATGGCAATATACAACTTATTATTTTTTTTCCTGCATCAAACAGACAATGGTCATTTTCCTTTTGGCAGAGAATATGAAGAGTTTGTTTGCAAAAACCGATAAGTCCATTTTTGAAGATTTTGAAGTATGGTCTGTGTCATAAAGTACAAAATAATACCTTTTAAATGATATATTGGTCACTACATATAAAGGTACATTTTTGAAGTTATGGTCAAAAGAAGCAAAAATTTTCTTTTTATTCTCTTTATTTTTCTTGGCCTTTAATCGCAAATATCTCCATTTGGCAAATATGGACTTATCGGTTTTTGCAAACAAACTCTTCAATTATCAAAGAACAAAAACTTTGTAGATGTAGAAAACAGTCTTTGAAATTGAATTGCACCTCTATTTCGTTGTTTCTAATGCTTTTCATTTAAGAATACAACGTGTATGTCTGATCTATTCTACCCTTTCCAAAAACATCCATAGCATATAAATTTCACTGAGTTGATCCAACTTTGGAGGCTACAGTTATTTTTGTTGTTCGTTTTTATTTTCTGTATTATGAGCCCTACTTATATGTCATGTATGCAGGTTAGTTGTTTCAAGGTGTGTGTCTTACACCATAATATATTGGATATAGAATTGTGTTGAATTGAATTGATGAAAACAAAAATAAAGTTTTTGTCATGCCCCCCCCCCCATGAGAAAGGAAAGTACAGCTGTAGTATGGAGTGTTCACTGTTTGTGACTTTATGCAGTGAAATTCATGACCAACAACCAGTAATACTTGTAAGCAAAAATCGGCCTTTCTTCCTATCTATTTCTTAGTCGCAAATTGTGTGTATTGTGATGCATAATGTTGTATAGATCTACATTTTGTACTTGTACTGAACATTATACTCTTTGATCTTTGTTTGTTTAGACTTTAACCAAAGACGCTTAACTAATAAGACACGAAAGTGCGCGCTAATCCTGTACAAAACAAATGGACAGCGTGCGGTCCTCAAGCATATTACGCACGACCCCTGAGACGCGCTACCTTGACGCTTGATAAACAGCAGCAGTGGCTTCAGGGACAGCGCGTCTCAGGTGATGTGTGTCTTTGCCTGAGACACGCTGTATTTGAAGATGTTGTTGTTTATCAAGCATTTTGATTGTGAGATCATGTTGTTGCCAAATTTTTTCCTCCATGAAATAATCTTTATTACTCTAAAATCTCGTTCTTCAAAATAATCCCCTTAATCCAAAAAAGGCTACGACTATAATTTTAAAATCTTTTTAAGATAATAAAAATATCACTGTCTTTGGAAATGAATGATGTTCCTAGGTGTACTGAGTTTGTAATTGGCTCTCTTTTGTATCGTCATGTAGGGTAGCCATCTTGTGTCCATTTTTATCGCGCGCCTTCGTATCTTGTTATCTACTATCTTTGCTTTAACTTTGTCATATGGTGGTACAAGTCTTTGTTGCCCTCATCCCACTTTTCTGTTCCTAATCTTGACCTCTTCTTGAGATGACAGATAGTGCCGGTGTTTGGTATTTGTCTGACCTGACCGCAGGCCAGACTTTTTATCAAACCTGAAGTTCAGTCCGGAAGCCAAGACTGATAGTTCCCCTGATATCCAATTGTAGAAGAGATCGCCCCTCTGTACCCATCTCGGTCATTGGACTTCCTTTGTATTGACCTACCACAATTGTAGATGGAATCCAAAGGATATCATCAAGGTTTTGCTGTTGTTGCTGTTTTGCTGGTTTTTATTGGTTGTTAGAGGTTGAAAGATCCATGGGTGCATGGTGAGTTGTTTAGACAAGCTACATGTACCCCAAAATATTATATTTTTGTCATTGTGTGCCCATGTATGTGTGTGTGTGTGTGTGTGTTTAGTGTGTTTTTCTGCAACTGACCATCTTACCTCATCAGAGTTTCACCTCTTGTTGAGTAACCAAACGTGCTGAACAGGTTAATTCCCCCCCCCCCCCGACAAATGTTTCTAAAAGACAGCTACTGCAACCATACACATCTATAGTGAAACACTGAATGACATGCCTCTCCAATAGAAATTCATAGCTGAGCACGCAAAAGAACTGTACCCTACACATAAATAATGACAGTGCAATAATTATTAGTACTGAACGCGGGTTTCAGAACCTCCTCGAGGAGCTTTGAAAGCCCGCTAAAAACAGAAATGATCTCTAGTCTGTTTATACTGCTCGGGCTGGTTTCGCCCAAGCAGGCCCAACTGGCTCCATTCCCATGGTAATCAAGCTCAACTCCAGTATTTGCGCGGGCTTTTGAATTTCTTTCATAACTGCAAAAAGGATTGAGCATGAAAGTGTACAAGTTGTGCATTGTTTATCAGGGGCAGTTGGTCACGATAACCAGTTTGTTTTACATTATAGCTGGTGATGATTTTAAGTTATAACTTCTGGGTTAGCAAAAAAGGCCTCTTCTCGCACCCTGTAGCGTTTAAATACTGCAGCCGAGGCTCTTCGAGGCTTTTGTTGGAGACTTTAGAACCCGCCTTTTGCTTACAACAAAGTATTGGTTTAGAGGCATGTTTGCACAACATAACCTTAAGAAATGCAAAACACTGCCTCCATGGTAATTTGAGGATGAAAATGATGACAAGAATCAGACAGAAATTCCTTCTTTATTTTTTTTCTCCACACAAAATGGGAAAACTGAGTGGAAGAATTACACACATTTTGCTTATACATTTGTACAGTGCTTGATGTACAGGTACAGTGTATAATCCCATGTGTGTACTGCATCTTGAATGGTGTTGTGTTCGGGAAATATGAATTATGTGTGTGTGTGTTTGGGTATGTGTGTGTGTGCGTGTGTGTTTAATTCTTTAATACCCGTTTACTTTTCAATGATTAATACAGGAACCTGTTTTCCAGAGTAGGTTATATTGCTCGTGGTTCTGCTTTGAAAACACCGTATCCTTGATGTGATTAGAAAAAAAAAAAAAATCATAGATTTGTCCTTTCTTTGAAAATAACATTTATGTGTGCAGAAATGTAATAGAATGTTGTGAAATTGATTGTTATCCCTGCTAGGAATCGTACCATGGAGTTGGGGCCACTGCACGTCAACACCACCGGCAACCCCCGCGGGGCGTCGTGCGGCCCATCGTCGGGGAGTCAACGACCCAGCTCCGTGCTGGGGGTCACAACCCCGTCCCCTCTCAGCCCCACCCACTCCTCCCAATGCCTCAGCCCAGGTGGCAACAGTAGTGGTGGTAGTGGGGGAGGGAGCGGCCAGCCCTCCGGGGGTTACACCATCCACCATGCCCAGCGACACACCAATGACTCTTTCCTGGCCATGGACAGGATGCGCCAGCAGGGGGCGCTATGTGACATTGTGCTAAGAGTCGGCGACCACGAGATCCGGGCGCACAGGCTGGTTCTGGCGTCGTGCAGTGCGTACTTCCACGCCATGTTTACAAGTAAGCAGCAACGTTAAACCTTTAATCATTGGAATTCAGTCATGCTCTGATTATTGATTGGGGAATGTTGGCAGATGTTTTGATTGAATTTTAGAAGTTAAATTGAGTTGCTGAGTTGAGTTTTACACTCTTTGACATCATTTGCTGATATTCTTGAGAAATAGCAACCTGTTTCATAGCAAGTTAAAATCTTCTATTTATATCTTTGAGAAATTACTTTATGTATATTTCACTCACAGATATATTGTAACTAGTAAATGATACAGGTTGGAATTCAGCATCCTAAGGTTAATAACACTTCTTTTTTGAATTCTCCTTTTTTCTCTTTATTTTTGACAGATGATATGTCAGAATCTCACAGGTCAGAGGTCACGCTCCATGAAATTGACTCAGATGCCGTGGAGCTGCTGGTCTCCTTTGCCTACACAGCAAAGATTGTGATCGGGGAACGAAATGTCCAGGTATGGTGGAGAAGTTGTGGTTGTGAATTTTCTTCAATTTTTCTTCCTCTACAAATGATATTTGTAAGATCTCAACTGCAGATCTGTAATTTAACAAATGTATGTGGGGGGGGGGGGGGAGGGTTGGGGACACGTTGGGGAAAAAAAGGAAACACGGGACTCAAACCTGCCATCTACTGCTTTCTGGGCATCGACACTACCACCATGCTATCCTTGGTTGCCGGTAGTGACACGATGAACTTGGAACAAATACCAAAGCTCCAAAATTCTGACATTGTTATGTTATGTTAAGTAGTCCAAGGCCGACAAAGGATCAATGAAAGATAGAGATTATTAAGCAGAGAGGTGAATATTAATGAAATGTGCTCTGTGTGTATATTGGCTGTTCCCATTCTTACATGTGGGCACAGATGCAGAAATGTTTGGACTCTCTAAACTTTGTATAATCCTCAAAATGATTCAAAATTCTGTCTGTCACACATGCTCTCTTGTGACTCGTAGGATAAAATTGAAAGCTGATAAAACTTATTCATAATCTGACTGTGAAAACCATACCCCTCAAGAAGTGAGTATGTGAAATTATTTTCCTTGGCAAGGGTAATAAGAGTTTGGCTGTATTCAGTTTATTGATTGGACATTGTTGTTAAATTGAGTCTCCTGTGTGTTAATGGACTAAACATGCATTTTATTGATTTTAAGGTTTTTCACAAAATGTTATTGGTCTCTTGTGTTTGATCTCTCTGTAATAGAGATTTCCTCTGTTAGATGACATCATCATGAATCTGATAATGATCGTATCATCATCAAAATCTTGTCTCTCACTCATATTACTTCATTCTTCTTAAACATTAATCTCACTCCATTGTGGCTAAACTGTACTCAATACTGTAATACAATACATACAATTGTATGCAATGATTTAGCGATTACTAATTCTTTGGGGTTTTTTTTTTTGCGAATCGGGACAGTTTTGTGAGTGGTTAAATTTGTGATTTTGGAGTACAGCAGTGGATGGAAAAATGTATGCAAACAAGTCACATTCCTGTCAGGATCAGAGTTAATATTTTTTGCCCATTGTTAGATTCGCCAATGTCACCTGACTTGTGAAATTGACGAAAATAAAAGCCCAGTGATAAATATAGTGTATACAGTATCTGTCTAAGTCTTTCCCCGTTCCCTCCCTTCCCATCTATCTCATCTTACCCCACCCCCGTGATGATGTTCTCAGGCCCTGCTCCCCGCTGCCAGCCTGCTCCAGATGGAGAGTGTGCGGGACGCCTGCTGCAAGTTCCTCGTGGGTCAGCTGGACCCCTCCAACTGCCTGGGCATCCGACGCTTCGCCGACACCCATGGCTGCTTCGACCTGGAGCAGTCCTCCCGGCAGTACGCCCTCCACAACTTCTGCCATGTGGTCAACACGGAGGAATTCCTCCAACTTCCTTTGCAGGAGGTGAGTTTGTTTGAGGAAGAGAGGTTTATTGTAACACTATGGCCTGTATTCACAAAGATGGTTTAAATTTAGACCATGGTTTATGGAAATTTTTTTTCTGCGTAAATATGATTGATAGATTGCATATGTCAACAGACGTCTAGTAACAAATGCAAGTTGATAGGCACATGTCAAACGTGCACCTATTGCATGCTTATTTTAGACCATGGTGTAAATTTAAACCACCTTTGTGAATTCGGGCCCATGTGTCTAAATGACCAATGTTGTGTGTAATCATACCATCCCCTCGAAAAAGAGGCAAAACATTCCATCTCTCGGATAGGACATAAAATGTAGGTCTCATGTGTGAGAGAGTCGCAGCTCAAGCATGTAAAAGTTTCAGCTTCTTTCATTCATTGTAAAGCAGGGTGCATAATGTGGTGACGTGGTCCTGCCTCACATCCAACTGGACCCCTTGGAAGTCCAGCTACATTGTGTATAGTGCAGTTGAATATGGGCTATCCTGTCATCTTCTTAGATGGAAAAAGAAAGAAAGAAACAAACAAACTATGTGTATGTAGTTATTCATCAGAATTCTCCTAAAAATGGTGAGAACATGCTTACTGAAATATTGAGAATGGATAGGCCCTTTTCATGGCCACACACGTACCAAGAAGGAATACGTGGTGTACCGTAAAGCCTTTTACTACTAATGCTCTACCCCCATGAAAACCTTCAAAGATTTTATCTACTTAAACATGGCATAGTATTGGACTTTAAAACCTTAATGTATCACTTTTCTGTTTGCAGAGTGCCCTGTTCATATTTTTTTGCAAGGACATGACGGAGTGGCATGTGTATATTTTCCTACGGTTGGCAGACATTCACTGTCTGTGATACCTATTGATCCTGGGAGAATGTATTGCGCCCATAACTAGTATTCCCTTGTCATGTGATTTCCCATTATAACAGTTTTACTCGTTTGCAGTTATCAATGTTGAAAAAAAAAAATCTTGCACTGGAGTAAACTACTGGTACTGTGATTTCTCTGTAGCCTTGAATGATCCAAGCACTGGAACATTAGCAATTTAGCTGTGCCTGAAAACTCAGTGAGCACATTTAGTGTTCAGTCTGATTAACCCATAACTTGCCTTGCTTTAATGACAACCTTGCTAAAAATCTGACAATTTTTGTGAGCTGCTGCGATGAGTTGACACACAGCAGACCCTTTTCATAGGGTGTCAGCGATGTGTTAATCGGAAAATGGATGAAGCTAGCTCCTTTCTCTGCTGCATCCACTCCAGCAGAAATGAAAATTTGTAGAATCATTTGAAGAGGTGCTACGTGTATGATATATGATTACAGAGGATTTCAAATATTTGAAAAGGGGCCAATTGAAAACGCTGAAAATTTTGAAGGGAAAATTATTGGAATTTTTGAGGTTGCTAAGAACTACAGTGTAACTAATTTTTATGCTACCAAAGGTTTGCAGCTGTGCAGTAAAGTTTAGAAGAAAGATATCTGCTTTTCAGCTTGATATTCCTTTTGAAGTAAATTTATTCACTCGAATTCAGCTAGTTTTCGTCTGATAGCCTTTAACCATTCATGTGCTTTGAGTCCTGATTGGCACTGAAAAGCCCATAGTGTTGTACACACAGTCCAAGGTCCATGGTACAGAAAGGGTTAACAAGATTCATTCTCATTGGTGCGATGAAGGTGGAGCAGATGGTTTCCAGCGAGCAGCTGAACGTGACGTCGGAGGAAGAGGTCTTCAACGCTGTCATCCAGTGGATCCAGTTCAATGAGCAGGAGAGGAAGAGCGCCATCAGTCAGGTGACACTAGTGATTCATGGGGTCAAAGGTCATTTGGAACATTGAGCACACAAACACTGTTTAATGCAGCAAAACATTAAGTGGATGGGCGGGGGGATGGTAGAATAAAATCTATAAAGTATTTACACTCAAGTAAATCCATCCTGTATTGTATCTCTCTAATCACGGTTTATTTGTCTTTCATCTATGTGCCCAGCCATTCACTGTAATACTCCATGCAATGCCTGGCTATGTACATCAGCTTACACTCCTGTACAAAGTGGACCTTTGTGTATTATCTCAAAATTTACCATGTGCTCGCCCATTTATGTACAACAAAGCTGTTTCACTGCTGGCGATTTCTAAAATATTTATCCTCTTCATGACCTCATATGTCCGTCCCCTGTCCTCCAGCTCCTGAGGTATGTGCGGCTACCCCTCCTCAACCGTGAGTTCCTGGTGAGCCAGGTGGAGGCCAACCCATTGGTCCAGGGCTGCAACGGCTGCAAGGACCTGCTGATTGAAGCCATGAAGTACCACCTGCTGCCCGAGCAGAGGTCCAGCATGCAGACCACTCGGACCAGGCAGCGACAGAACCCGTCCCAGGTGCCCGTGCTCTTTGCTATCGGTGAGTTTTTGTGAGTCACAAAAGTGAAAGTGTCTTTTTCTTCTTTGTGTGACACAATGTGCCTGGTTGATACTGTTTGCTGACTATTGCTAGTCACACAAGCAAATTGTGAATGGTCAGCATCATTCACCCTTAGTCTTGTGTGAGTGTGCCGCATAGACCACTTCATCAGATTAGCACCCTGCTCTTTGTGAGGAAGTGAAGATACGATCTTCTTTTATACAGCACCTACAAGGATCAAATTGCTGTTTGATTAATCAATTGCTCATCACTTGAATATGGTAGAAATTACCATCACATGATTTCGCCATTAACAGTGAAGTTTTTGTTGCATGCCGGGTAGTTTTAAACAGTGAAAGTGTACTCTGACATCATCCCTTTACATTTACTCCATCCCATCGTAGGCTCTTAACAAACTCATAGTTTTGCAGCATCGCTTACCACGGACGTCACAATATAAACTTTGTTAAAATTCACCCCCCCAAAAAATCATTTAAACCGGGAAAACCCATTATAATGATGTTGCCAGGACCACCAATTTTAGATTGTTATATCTTATACCTCACTGTAAACATACCCCCCCCCCCCAAAAAAAAAAAAGAAAAGCTAGATACAATGTACATTTGTACAGTAATGGAAAATCAAGATAGCAGAATTCCACTTGTTAAATGCGGTACCTCATAAGCCAGCTTGTTGTAATGTGACTTCTCTGTAGAGACGAAGATACCATCTTATTTTAGAGAAACCCCTGTGTTTTTTTTTTAAAAGAAACAAGGAAACTGATGAATGTCTAACTGGATATATATTGGATGTAGAGATAAGGTGAGGAATGGGCAGATATGCATATGAAGTACAGTACTTTGCTGAGTACTATTTAGTGTAGATGTAACTTTCTTCACTTGAAAAAATGGCTTGCCGGTATGACGCACCCAATTTTTCCCCTCCAGGTGGTGGAAGTTTGTTTGCAATACACAATGAGTGTGAGTGTTACGAGCCGGCCCTGAATTCCTGGCGTGCCATGCCCACTATGAACACCCGGAGGGCGAGGTTAGGAGCGGCTGCCATCGGAAAGATGATCTACGCCATTGGAGGGTGAGTTTTTTGAAAAAATATAAAGTATTTTCAAAGTATAAATCATCTCATCTCATCTCATCAGGCCATTCATAACCCTGAAAGTAGTGTGATATTTTTCAAAACAGAGCACTCTGTGAGTAATGCGAAGGTCTTGTTGCCATGGAACATCCAAAAACGGATAGAAAAACAAGTACTGCAACCCTTGTCATCTTAAATGTTATACTCAATCACAAATGCAAGCTACATTCTATGATCATTCCCCCGAACCACTTCCCAACACCCTATCTGGGAACTGTTTTGACTATTACCAGAATAGGCACTGTGTAATACTTCCCAAGTGACCACTACAACTAAACTTCTACTGGTCATTGTTTGTTGCCAAAGGTTTCCCATCACAGGGACGGTTATTCTGCAGTTGAATGAGCATGCAAAGATCATAATCAGATGTGTTTTCCCAGTATACAAGAGAACTGTGTATTATCTTCCTTTTTAATGAAGAAACTGGCATTTGATACCATATTGTGTTAATTCCTGTGATATTTGTTAAAGCTCTCTGTAGCATGGGGAACTGCATAGGTTTCAAGACATATCAATTGAAGTGTGTGTGTCAGCAAGGGTTAAAGCAGTCGTTTAGTTTTAGTTGAGACCTAACTTCAGGTTTCTAACATTTTTTGCTGAGATAATGAGAAAACTCTTATGAAATGTGAAAGAGCATGTAATTCAAGAAGGATTTCAGTGTTTACTAGTATTTAATGAAAATTGGTTTGAAATGGCTGAGATATCCTAAACAGAGCGATCCTAATGAAAGAGGGGACCCACATTCATTGCGATCTCTTTGTTTCACTTTGTTTTTGCATGTCTCAGTCATTCCAAAAGCGATTTTCATCAAATAGACTTTGAATTCCTCTAAGACTGGTATGCTCTTTACTATTTCATAAGTGGTTTCTTGGCATCTCGCAAAAAGTTAAAAGCCCAAACCTAGTCTCCACCAATACTGTACCATCATTGTAAAGTTTGTGTTGCTTTCATTCTACAGTTACGATGGATCACATGACCTGGCCTCAGTGGAATGTTTCAACACCCAGACCCATTCCTGGTTTGACGTGGCACCCATGGGCACCAAACGAAGCTCTCTCGGCATTGCGGTCCTCAATGGGCTCATTTACGCCGTGGGTGGCTACGATGGCGCGTCTTGCCTGAATAGCGTCGAGCGCTATGATCCTCTCACCAACACGTGGTCGTCGATCACCGCCATGTCGACGAGGAGGAGATATGTCAAAGTAGCTGCACTAGGTATGGCACTACAATTATGAAATTGATCAAGACATAATATGGTACAACATTTCCACCTGTTCACACAGTTTGCTGTATTAATGTGTGATAAGTTTCATTTTCTTTTCTCTCCAAAGACCTTGACGTCCATTTTCTGTTCTTTCCTTCTTGCCTATTGAAGGTGGTTGTGTACCTAGAACAGGATAGTCCATAATAAGATGCTTCTTTTAGCGTAGTATTTTCATGTTACTGGGGTTGAGAAATCATTTGGTAGCATGTCAGAGCTAAAGCATGTTCTTCTTTCAAGTCCAACATCGCTATGATATTGAATACAAGTAATAGTTTGTTCTTCATTTCAACTTAAACCAAAAAGCGGTCTTCTCAGGTAGACACAATGGGTGAATTCAAGTTTGGTGCTGGTTCTAGATTTAGTGCTATCTCCCAAACGACTGCGATAGATCAAACCCAAGATACTGATCATGGTCAGATTAAGGCACGCAATACCGATCACAGTTGTAGATCGCCAATACCATTGCATTCTCTCACTTTTCTCCTCAAACATTCATGCCAATTTTGTATCCCCCTTCCTCCTCCCCCCCCCCCCCCCCCACATGGCCACACAGGTGGCTGTCTCTATGCTGTAGGGGGTTATGATGGTTCCTCACACCTGTCTAGCGTGGAGAAGTACGACCCCCGGACCAACTCCTGGACCTCGGTGCCAAACATGATCAACCGGCGGGTCAGCATGGGCGTGGCCGTCATCGGTAACCAGCTCTTTGTGGTCGGAGGCAGCGACGGGGCAATGTGCCTCAGCAGTGCAGAGAGCTTCAACCCCGAGATCAACCTTTGGGAGCCGCTCCCCTCCATGTCCATTCGCAGGTCAGTGTCCAGTCTCCCGGACGGAATTCTTGCATCTTGACCCATCAAATCCCACAAACCATGTTTCTGTCGTGTTCTTGCTGCATCTTTTTACTCTAATTTTTACTATGTATTGCTAGTGTTTCATAGCATATAGTAGGATATCACATTACATTTGAGCCTGACGTTATACATGTATTTTGAATCTTTAAGTCGAATTATAAAAGTTCTTAGACTGAAATATGAAATGCGGAAAAAAAAATTTCTGAATATGTTCATGGAGCATCGGGGATGATTTTGTTTAGATTATATGATGCTCATTATCAAGAAATTAAAGTTTTGGTTCTATTCACAAATTCTGTTTCCACATCCTCAGAAGCACACACGACACAATAGCGCTGGATGGTCAACTCTACGTTGTGGGCGGCAACGACGGCAGCAGCAGTCTGAACAGTGCCGAGCGCTACGACCCCAAGACTCACCGGTGGGCAACGATATCGGGCATGTCGACCCGGCGGAGCAGCGTGGGAGTAACGGTCGCCGATGTCGTCGTCTCGTGGAGTTCCCACAACAGCATGATGGAGCAGCAGTTATGATCTGGGGCTCAGCGGAAAGAGATGACTTGCAGTTTGTGTGAACAATGCTCAAGGAGATACATAGCGGAACAGAAACCGTTGCTTGAAGAGTGAACACGGTAAAGTTTTTGTCTATGGGATCAGGACCATAGTTTCTTCAAACGGCACGTAACTTGTTCTGCATCATCATGTGCATAGACGGAGCAGGAATGTCAGCTTTTTCGATAGGGGCTCATTCCTGATCGTGTCAAAATGGCTGCTTTTTATGCAAACGAATCTGAACAAACAAATGGCCATTGCATCTTTGTTGATCACTTGAGATGCCCTGGCGTGACGACACACGTGTAGCTCGATGGTAAAAGTGCTTGTTGGGAGGGTAGTGGCTGTGTGGTATTTAAGCTTATGTGCTCTGAGTGTGTTGTGTCAGCCATTTTATGTGTCGATAATACTGCAGTATGCAATATTAAACAGTGCAAGCTGTGTTCAAATGAGTGCAAAATAGACTGCTGGAAATAGCGTCAGCATATAGTGATTGGCATCAAAAGTCACAAAGTGTCACCGTCTTATTGGCATGTGCTTTATGTCATTGTGTCATGTATTGTGTAAAAAAGTGCTACAGGAGAAGTCAAACCAGTGTATACCTGAATGCGTCATATGCACTAATTAAGTGTAATACTCAAATATTGACTCAGAGAAGTTGTTGTTGTTGTTGTTGTTTTTTGAGTCATGTTAAACCTCGTCCGTCACTTGGAATGCGACTAAATTTGCCCTCTCTCCTGGATCTATCAGAGTATTTCTCCATTCATTTTTTTTCTCTATTTGATCTATGCATGTAGTTTAATGCTGTGGTAGTATGTTTAGTGTATGTGAATGCAACATTTTTTTCATTGTTCTGACACCTCAATTGATATACATGAGTCCAGTTATTTGCACCTTGACTTTTCCCAGAATATATCCAATCAAAAACTTGAAGAGCACTTGTGATAGTTGTGCTGGTTTAGTAGCACACCTCACACAGTACTGAGTATGCAGCTGCCAATCAGAGGTAATGAAGTTAAATGATAACTGCTGTGATATACTGCCATTTGCAACTAATATCAACACATACCATCTCTGTTTTTTGATTAAAAAAAGTTATCAATTCCAGTGTAATCAGTAGATAACAATTCTTTTTGTCTTTATATTTCACACACAGATCATATTTAAACAGGTCTATTTTATGTTGCTGGGTGGTGATTCAATAGTCATATTGTATCTTCCTCTCGTTTTATTTTGAGCCGATGTGATAAAATACTTCATGATAATTCGAGATACAGAAAAACAAAATCTGGAATAAGGATGTTGAAATGTTGCAGAATGATAAGATAGCCAAGCATAGTTGACTTTACAAATTCTACTCAGGAGCTGCGCTTGCTTCTCTTAAAGAAACACAGCAGCAAAACCAGAAATGAGAATGACAGGTTCGTTGTCAAAGGTTTTTGAACTGTCTGCAATGTTAAAAATATTGCATGTGTGGTGCGGAGCTTAGTGTATTAGTGAGAACAGCTCGCTCAAAACAAAACCTCAGTCAAACCAGTACTCGCGCTCTGCGTTAGTAATGTGTGACCTGAAGTCATCTTTTGTGTTGTTCACTACTAGTCTGTCCAGAACGTTGTCAAAATGTTTTTGCCTTTTTTTTTTTCTTTTGAAAAACATAAGTGATATAATATGTTAAATGCAATATTTTTTGTTTCCTAATTTAAAGTGGGTCAAACTGCCTATAAGTAAGATGGTCCACACAGATCTAAAGCAGTGTATATTTTAGAGAAGGGTATCAATTGTCATTAAGAATTGAGGGTAATGTCTGTTTCATTAGATTGATTGCAATGTTTTGTTGTAATTATTTTTTTTTCTCAAACAAGGAAAAGAGTTTCAATGATAAGTATAAGATTATATAATAGAGTAACAGATAACAGTGCCTTTAGGGTTTGCCAGTATTTGAGCAGATATTAGTAAACAATCACCTTGCTACTCTGGGTTAAATGTAGGTTACTCCTTATTGTTGCATTTGTTTCTGCAAACGGGTCTTTTGTTGCTGTCTCTGTTTGGTTCTGTTATTTTTAAGTGCAAATACCATTCCCTCGACTCTCATTCCGCACGTCATGCGTACCAATTCCTCTTTATTTCTTCTTTTTTTTTGGGGGGGGGGGGAGGGGGAGGGCATCCACAGTAGTCGTACAAAAGGAAGAATATCTTCACCAGTTTTGATGAGATGAACCATTGATTGGACCATGCAATCTAGTAACTTAAAGGGTGTGTACAGTTCTGGTTGAGGTTAGGATTTAGCTCTTAACATTTTGCTAGATATTCAGAAACCACTCTATGAGATGTCAAAGAGCATGTAATTCTATGGGGTATCAAAAGTTTATTTGATGAAAATCGGTTTTGAAATGGCTGACATATTCAAAAACAAGGTGAAACAAAGAGATCCTAATAAAGTTGTGGCCTGTTGCCTTTTATTATTATTACTTTTTTGGATATCTCAGCCATATGAAAACCAATTTTCATCAAATAAACTTTGAACCCTTCTTAAAATTACATGCTCTTTCATATTTCATAAGAAGTTTCTCATTATCTCACTTAGGAATGAGCAAAACATGAATCCCCACCTCAACCAGTACTGTACAGTCCCTTTAAGCCCCAGTCACATAGACGTGCTGGATCATCCCAGATCTGATCCAGGGAGAGATCCATGTTAATGTCTTGGGCATCCTTGGACATCCGGGAAGCCAACATGGCAAGTTTTTGAGGTCTGGGGACTGCCGTGTTGGCAGAGCAATCCGGGATGGTCTGAGTGGATGCTGCGTAGCTGCCGTGCTATTCCGGCCTTATCCATGTAGCTGTCATGTTGATATGGTGTGTACAGTCATCAATACTCGTCAACGCTCCATCCAGGGCGAAACTATCCTGGAACTCCCCGGATCGTTGTGTAGATCCTTGAGGATCCGTGTTTATATGTGACTGGGTCTTTACACCAGCTATTGCCACGATGTAACAGTGTAGATAGTCCAACACTCTCGTGTGATATTTCCTTACCTCATGCCTCTTACCTCTGTGCAGTAGTATACAATGCCTCCCTGCTATCAATGTTTTGTTTGCTTTTTACATCAGAAAAGACTGTCAACCACATGGCACATGAAAGTTATTGACAAGCATAGCAAAGATTTAATATGGACAAGCTAGTTCTTAAAAAATGTCTTGTCCATCCCATGAACAGCAGTCTAAATATCATGATGATATGTGCACTATGTAAACTTTTATTTTGCTATCTTAAATACTAGTATTGCTGCTGTTATTGTAATCATTGTCATTGTTATCATTGTTATTGTTATTATTGTTCTTCCCTTAATTATCATTATTATTATTGTTATTGTTATTATTATCATTATTATTATCACTATCATTATTATTATTATTATCATTATCATCATCATCATCATTATCATTTTCATCATCATTTCAATCATCACTTCTGTATTTCCTTTTGTTGATGTAGTTGCCATTACTGCCAAACTTCTAGTTCTTTCTAGTTTTGTTTTGTTTTTTCTTTTACCATGTAACAGGGGATTTGTGTAATATGTAAGGCCATTTCCTCACTGGAGAGGGCAAACCTTCATTGTAATGCTTGGTTGTAATGTTAATCCTTGCCTTGTACCAACTAGCAGAATTTATATGTGACCCTGCATCACAAAACCACCAAAAAGTCGCCACACATGGATTTCTAGATAAGGCCAGATTCTGAAAGAGCAGACTCTCAGCTTTAGAATGACATAGAGATAAATCCAAATCCAAATGGACTTTTCTCACCCATCGAAATAATGGAAAGCAAGTACACTGTCTGAAGAGTGTGTACTGAGAAAAGAAGCTTTTAATTGAAGGGTCTATTCAAATGCTTAATCTCACCCAGCAGTACTCTGTGCAATGAAAGGGACAAAGCATGGGATGTAACACTCCAGGTTATAGCAATCACTGTGAAGGGATTATCAGATTACACTGAAATATTGAGTACATTCTATTCATGACTGATGCAAAAGAAGGGTGTGTAAAGTGTTTCTTGTGCTCTGAATTTTCAAATTTGCATAAGCCTATGTACATGTATGACCGAAAAAAAAGTGTTCTTGAAAAAAATTGAAAAAAAAGAGACAATATCCCATTCATATAATGATCCCAAATTTCAGAATTGTGTAGAAAAATTGCTCGTTCAGAAAATTAAGAAATGTAATATTGACCTTATTGATCCATTTCACCTATTTTGAGTCCTCAAATAAGATAGGGTTGTGCAACGCTGTTGGTTTTGTGATGCTGGGTTACATATCATTGTTGGATTTGGCGTGTGTACGCTCCCTTAAGGGGTGGGGTGAGTGTACTGTAAGTACAGATATAACCCTTTCTGAGCCAGGGACTTTGGACAATGTGTACAATTCTATGGAGTTTTGAATGTTATGTGATACTCAAGTTACACAAGGGGTTAAATCCAGTGATGATCTGGGTACCATTGATGAAAATTTGTTGCTGCAACAACTTTCCAGCAACTACCAGTGTCAAGGAGAACACGAAACACTGACGGTCCGGGGGGGGGGGGGGGGGGAGGCGAACCACTGCTCTTTGACATTTGTTGTCTTGTCGATAGAGAAAAAAAATAACTCTGTTGAAGGTTTAATCATTTGTCAATATTTTCAACTTTATTGTGAAATTGTTGATGGCTTGTAGAATTTGTGAGTTTCTGAGGCTCAAGTGTTTTTCCCTACTTACATTCAGCTCCCTGTAGAGTTAGAAAGTAGGAATGTATTTTCTATTTCGAGGGCCAAAATATGTCATATATCAACGATGATAAGTGACATTCACTGTCACCGTTAATGATTTTGTAAGATGGGACCAAGTCAACTGGACTGTATTTATGTGTATGTTTGAGGTCAGACATTAAAGATATTTTACGGATACACAGTGTACCAGTAAAATGATCATAAAACCTCCAATTTTTATCCCTGGTGAGAGATGTGAGTAAACAGATTTGTTTGTGTCCTTTCAGAGCTTCTGTGTGTAACTATGCCAGGCCCACACAATCAATTATTGATGATAATGTAGAAAGAACTGCTTTTAAATAAGAAATGTTAGTAGGGAAAACAATGAGGTTGGCGAGTCGCTTTTCCTCTTTTATTCTGACTCATGGAGTGAAATCAAACAGACATAATGTGTACAATGCCAAGTATCATGATGTGAGATAATGAATCGTGCTTTTGATGAATGGAACATGAAATACCAAGGTTGGGATTTAAAGGATGCATTAAGATGTAACCTTGGGATGTTATGTGAAAACTGAAATGAAATCCTCAGCCTTTTTCGTCGCTCATCGATCTTGCAGCACAAACTGCCCTGATGGTAGATGCTGCTTTGCTGGCGCCGGGAGTGTCATGCTGTTGAGGTTATAGTGTGGTGCTGTCTTTGTGGATTTAACTCTCTTCAATGTTTTGTGCCATAGTCATCTGCGACTGCAATCTTTTTTGAGAGAGGAAAACACGAGACCAGTGTTTGTCAGTTTGTATGTTTGTCTAAAGATGAACTGTTTAATAGCTTTGTGCTGCGGGGTTGTGTGAATCCAATCTGATCTGATCTGATCTGACCAGTACAAAAGGGTGTGCATTTTACTTGTGCAGGGACAGATATGTTTGTGTTCTAAAATTCTGACATGTTCTTGATGCCTGTCCTCATATGTGACAGTCTTGTATAAAGAGCGAGGGAGAGTTGTTTTTATGGGTATGCTGCTGTAATAGCTGCGCTTTTCAGCCAAGTCTCATGTTAGTAGACCCTTGTAAGTGTAATATGGTATATTGTGGTAAATTTTCTGCTTGTGTCTTTGGCTCAGTGAAGCTGTAGCCGTGCAGTAACATTTTGGGACATGTCCGTAATATATTTATCGTTCAAGTTGCCAGGGGAGCGCGCGGAAATATCTCGCGAAAAGATAGCTGTTTGACAAGTGCCATATGTCAGTGTGTTTTGTTTGTATTGGCCATAGCAGTGCCCCATCACAGGTTGATGGGGGAGGAGGTAAGTGTCCACAGGGCAAGTTGCAATAGTCCAATATTTATTTTGGGAGATAGTTCGCTTTTCCACTTTTTTTTTTCATGTATATATGAATCATCGTACTCTTGTAGAACATTGTTAATATCTCGTAATATCTGTCCCAGAATATAATACCATAAAACATAAATGCTACTGCCACGATTTGGTAGGATTTCCATCTGGGATGATGGCCAACAATAAAAATGTTTGCATGAGGGAGGTCACTATTGCTTTTCTGTTTACTCTGAGAGTGTTTACTCTGAGCTAAAAAAAAAATGGATGCTATTGAATAGGGTATTAGAAAGTTCATTATGGCTTTATGTTTTTACCCCCAGTGTGGTCCAGATGTCCTTTAGTTCTGGGTCCAATTGGATCTGTGTGCAGTGCACCCCATATTCCTCAGCTAGAATCAAAGTGAGAACACAGATAACTGTAGGTGGGACTACACATGGATTGGTATGGCATTATATAATCCTATATTCTTTATATCTCTTCATTGAAATGGATATAGGGACTTTCTGCCTTCTGTTAAATAAAAAAAAAATAAATAAATAAATAAATAAAACACACAATGCTGTTTGACAGGAAGAACTGTATATTCTATGACATTTCACAAATTTGGACTTGTAAAACAACTTCAAAAATATTTTAAAAAGCACAGTGATAGAATGAGAAGGGAATATATATATATATATATATTATATATATATATATATATATATATATTTTTTTTTTTTTTTTTTTTTTTTTTTCAGGAGAAAAAGTGGTGATTTTCACCACTTTGGAAATGATACATAGCACATTTTGTCTAGGGAGGCAACATTTCTTGCAAGTTGTTAATTTTGCAAGTGTCAATTCTTTTGCAACTGTATAATTAAAAACTAAAAAAACGTGAAATATATTGCATACAGTACTTCCTATCAGCCCAAAGCAGTCAATAGTAATAATGATAATTACACTACCAGGCAATTTAAGAAACTATGTTGGCCACAGTGGTTGCTTCAAGAATTATGCAACTGTATTGATATGAGACATGAGCAAGCCTGTGATTATTCCAAGTTGTATTTTTAGTTAGATTGTTTTTTGTGCCTCAATTGAAAGTACCACATGTGGAACATTTGCAATTGTACATGCCCTTCTGGTAGATGTGTCTGTGTATTTCTAACCCATCCCTCTGTGAATTTCTGTGTTTGCCCACACATGAATCTATTTCGTTGAATGTATTTTCTGTGTACAGTGTACAGTGTATCAGTAGTACGAGCTATGTGGTGTACATACTGTATTTATAAAGCATAGGCGAGTGTCATCTTCATCATTACACTACTGTACTACACGTGTATCAATGTTTGTGTACTTGTACAAATTTTGAGTATGATAATTTCTGATAGTATTACCTCCATTTTTTCCTTTGTGTATGTCTTCAGGGTTTTTTCCCCTTCTTTTAGTCCATGGCCAGTCTCGGCATATTAAAAACTATTTAGTAGTGCATAAGGGGTGTGGTTTTTGTCCAATGAAAACTTCATTGCCATGGCATAACTAAGTGAGCCATAGGACTTCATTGCAGATGGACTGTCCTGGATGTCAAGGTATTAATGAAATGAATGGCATATTGTTAAAAAAAAAAAAACATGGTGTAGATGTCAACACCATATATTTCTTATTCATTTTGTTTCATTGTTTCTTTGTTTGTTTTAAGTCAGTTTGGATTGTCTCCATACACACTGTTGCAAGATCCTCAACGGTTTTCTGTCGCTAGGAGAGATTGTGAACTCATAGCCACCAAACATGAATTGACCACTGCACTTATTAGTACACTAGTTTGTGTTTCACCGAACTCCTGTTTTTACCGATGACCAACCTGAGGTGGGTTTAGCTTGACAGACGCAGAACCAGTGGAAGAGAAAGACTTAAAAAAAAAGATAGGAATTTGTAGTTTTACCCTTCTTTCATTAAACTTTGTCTCAAATGCCGGGCAGAATAGTTGTGAAGCAACGTTGTGGTTGTTCACCTGTCAAGTATAAACAGAGTTATGTGTGTTGCGGATAAGTGTTAAGTATTTTGATTGATAATCTTGAAGAAAGGTATTCATAATGGTACACTAAATCACCCACATTCCGTCCGTGTGTGACCATAACAAATATGCAGTATGGCATAGAGAAGGTTTAGAAGTATTTTGCGACATATATTTATTTATTTTTCATTTTAGTTTTTCTTTTTTTTTTCTTTAAGACAGACTGGTCGTCTTCATATCCTTCATGTAACTTGTAACATTCTTATCTCCCTTTGTGGAAAAAAGGATGTGTGTGTGTCTCAAGACAAATGATCAGAAAAAAAAAATATTAGAATCGACATTTTGCTTCAGTAGGTTCCTCTTCAATTGAGTGTCACAGCGCACAATAATTGCAGACTGTTCTGTCATCAGAGGCCTGGTTACAAGCAATCATCTGCCTGTATTAGATATAGTGATGTAAGAAAAACTGCACTTATGTAATTATGGCATTATACAATGAATGCAATTTGTTTTACTAAAGGGACACATATTTGATGTCATTCTCAAATGCACATTAAACTTCCATGGCACCTAGGGGAAAAGGAAGACAACATGGTACTGGTATTTGATGTACCAAGGATGAGGATCTTGCTATTATAAGATTGGTATTTTATTTTTCCGACAAATAACTTGAATCACCAGTTTGTTGCACATAAATGTGCTAAATGTGAAATGTCAGACAACATTCAAGATGACTTCAATAGGCATAGTGACATTTCAAGAGATCATCTCATAAACTTTCATGTTTTTTTTTGTACACACACAGGCACACACACATACACACACAGACAGACACACACACACACACACATGAACAGTAAATTCATGTTTCAATAATTCATCAACTCCAGACTCTATCCTACATCAAAACCCTTGTTTGCCAGGGTTTCACAGGACTATACTTATTTAATGCAAAGGATACATCTTGTTTTCATAGATCTCATTTCTGAAGTAAAGGAAAACTCAGTGAAGATTTGTGTAGTTAATGGGAGGATAGTAAGGTGATGACATCATCGCCATTGCCAATTTGAGTATGTGGTTTGCAACTTAGTATGGTTTGCAACTTAGTAGCACTGATTTGTGATGACATGGGGAAACTTGAAAATTCTGTAACTTTCTTCTTTTTGTTCAGTTTTGATAAACCTTTATCCTTTTGTCTGTAAGATTCTACCCTTTTCATTCAAGCCAACTTAAATGTGGCGTTAACTTGCTATGTATTTAAGTGTGTGTAATTTCCAATACCGTACATTAAGTTTTCTCATACACTGCCCACACCCTATGGGTCTTCATGGCATTGATACAAAGATTATATATGCATATAGCATAATTACTGTAGTATGAAGATTTTTCTATATTCGAAGAAAGTTAATCATGTGAGCATTGTCAGTGAGAAATTGACAATGCTTGGTCCCATCACTTCAAAATGGGGTTGCTCAACAATCATTAGGTTCTTGTTCAATCATGGGTGTCATGCAATGAGCGAAGTATGACAGAATGATATCTGAATCATGACTTTAAAGATCTCTAAGCTTCCGCTAGAACCATACATCATAGGGCATTGTCTTCTTATTACTGTTCTATGTGTATGTGTACGTAAGTGTTTTGTGTTATTGGAAATGAAATGAAATGAAATGAAAATGAAAATGAAATGTTACCATTTGACATAAGAAAGATGATACAATGCGTGTAAAGAAATGTTGAAATCATGAATGAAAGTGTAGGCTGTGATTTAGCAATGAAACGTCATACATCCTGAAAGGCAAACTGTATCCTGACCTCATCTAGTCAGTTAACCTGATTATATGGCCAAAGATGAAATTCAGTATCTGCTTATGTGAAGCTCAAAATTTGATGTCTTGTCATGTAATTGATCGCATTTGTTCTCCATTGTACATGTATGATTATTACTGGTGGTATTGGCTTGCCTGGTTATTGTTGTATAAATGCTTGTATTGTGATGCACATGGCAATTTCACAGACTGTATATTTAATTGATTTCTGGAGAGATGCTTCCCGTAACATGTGAAATGACATGAAGGATTCACCTCTGTTCACACAAAGAGAGGAAGGGGAGATTTAAAAAAAAATATGAGAGATAGATGGAGAGGTAGAGGAGAGAGAGAGAGAGATGGGGGAGGGGACATAATAGTTCAAAAGGTTAAAACATCAAAGGTAAAGGAATATAGGTCCTATAATCATCACGATGATATGAGTAAGAACTGCAAGAGAAAGAGAGAGAGAGAATATACACACAATATATATTTAATTGTGCATCACAGGTAAAGGAATATACAACTACATGTATAACCACAATGATAAGAGTAAGAACTGTGAGAGAAAGAGAGAGAGATAGACAGAGAATATATTTAATTGTGCATCAAAGGTAAAGGAATATATGTGACCATCAAGATGAGGAGATACAAAAGATGCATAGAGAGAAGCACACCCATCTATTGGTGCCACAAAGAATAGCATCTGTCAGGAATAAAGATGTTTGAATGCTGCCGACATTCCTGAAGCTGTAGATGTAGGTGAGGATAATGTATATATTATCCGCCAACCATCAGTTGCTCAATTGTCAATTTGTGTACTTTTGATGACAGGTTGTCATCTTTACTTCGTGTTTTGTTTTGTTCAAGTGATGAGTTGATTGTGTGTGCTTGCAGCTGTATTGCTGTAAAACTGATGTCATTCTCTTTTCCTTGTAAATGCTGTCAAAGTACATGTATTACTTGTAATGAATAAATAAGCATCGAGTACAACAAAATTCTGTGTATTGTTTGAATTATTGAGCTGTATTGCCTATACAATTCTGTGTGCTTTCCTTGTAAATGTAACAGAGGAAAATAGCAATGATGTTCTCATTTTTCTTGTCATACAATGAATGCTATTTGAATTATACAACTGTAGTTCACCTGGCACATTTTAATGTGGAGGAATGAACAAACCTGGAGCAATGGATCAAAGGGATGGTATGGTTCAAGTAGGAAAACTACAAAATATTAAAGAGCAAATAATACTCTAAGAGGAACTTAAAGCTTATTTGATGAAAATTGGTTTTGAAATGGCCGAGATATCTAATAACAATGTAAAGCATCAAATTATAGTGATTTTACTAAATGGTGGATCGCTTTGTTTTGGATATCTCGGCCATTTCAAAACTAATTTTCATCAAATAAACTTTGAATTTCTCTAAGAATTGCATGTTCTGTTTTCATAGGAGATTTCTCATTATCTCACAGATATGTTGGAAACCTGAGTCAACATCTCAACCAAAACTATATCATCCCTTTAAAGGGGAAATCCAGTCCAAATATAAGTTGGTATGATAAGAAAGATTAAAATATTACCAGATCAATGGTATAAGTTTGATCGAAATCGGATGAAAAATAAGGAAGTTATGACATTTTGACATTTTGCTATTTTTTTCGGGAAATAGTTCTTGAACGGTCAATATGCAAATGACAAAGTGAGCATGTCATTTCCTCACATCTTGCTATATAGGTTGTACATAAAATTGTGACATTTCCAGTTTTTCATCGAAACGCAATTATGCCGGAGGCTCAAATCCTCGTACATCTAACCGATCACTATTCTGAAGTTACTCAACCAGGAATAACATCATGTTTCAGACTTCAATGACAGTAACATTGAATTTTCATCATTTTTTGTACACGATCAATGGAAAATTGTGAGGTTATGACGTGGTTAGCTCACTCATTTGCATATTCATATCCACTTTACAAGAACTGTTTTGCAGAAATTAGCAAAATTTCAAAATGTCAGAACTTCCTTATTTTTCATCCAATTTCAGCCAAACTTTTACCGTTGAATTCGTATGATTTCACTCTCTTTTGATCACACTAACTGGACTGGATTTCCCCTTTAAGAGAGATAAGTTGATGAATGAATGAGAGAAAGAGAAAGTGGGGGAGGGAAAACTTTCTTGGGGCCCATCAGGTGGTCAAAAAGAAATAGATTCACACTCTTCTCCTACTCAATCCTTCTTTAAATTAATTAATTAATTAATTGATTAATTAATCTATTTATCTATACACGTTTCTATATATTTATTTCATTTCTTTAAACAGGGTAGCCCTTTTAGCTCATTCGGAACTGCTCTGTCAAGGGGCCCTGCATCACATACAAAATACAATCAAAGTATTAAAAAACACACACACACAAACTTACAGACATGGTAACAAAGAGGAAACAAGAACACAAAAATTATACAGAAACACAAAAAATTTACACGAGAAATAAATGGTTGTACACAAGATAACTGAAAAAAAAATAAGTTGAACTTTAGAGTTAATCGTCTTTAACTTTATCAAATGCCATTTATTGTTTTTGTTTTTAGATGTATCATACTTTCTCATGAGGGACATCGAACGGAATTTGAATGCTACGAGACATAGTTTCGTTTAATGACTGTTCATTCATTTCTTATCAATGTTGGTTTCATGTAAGATTATGATGCGAGAAGCTGCTCAAATAGCTCTATAATACTGTCAAATGCACAGTGAACTTGACTGAGACACACACACACGCACACACACACATAGGCCTACGCGAGCAGAAATCTGGAAACCTTCAGAACTTGAAACAATAATTGATTTTCATTCCTTTTCATTAAAAACACGGCCATTTGCTTCGGCGATAACCGTTCTTTCGCAAGTCCGTGAATGCGTGAATAAACATACGCCTTACGACAATTACGCGATTACTTTCCATACCAAATACTGATGAAGAAGAAAAAGAAAACACTTAAAAAGTCATGAATTACCCTTTTTCTTTACCCACATTAATCGTACCATGCTCTAAACATACACACAAGTAAGGGATAATGTCAATTCTTGCTGCCTCTCTGACACTGCAAAATGGGGAAAAAAAGTGTAAAACAAAGCCCGGCGGAAGTGGTTTCTGACATATCATTGCCCCACTTCCGGGCGGAGGAAGTCTTACTCGTGAAACCGTATGTCCCTCGAGAAAAGGCCCAGTATCCCCACTGAATGCACGGAACTATTGTTTTGATACTCTCGACCAGACAAGAAGTACCTTAAATTCTTCTGCTATTGGAAAATTTGCCTAAATAATGAAACTGGAATATTGTCGTGATATATCATGTAAAACTTTTGCATTTTGGTCACTCCTTAGTGTATACTACGGAAATGAGATGCAAACTGCCAGGACAGAAACATTCCTCTTCAGAAAGAATTACCTTGGTAATCGTTTGAATTATATTTTACATATCATTTCTGCATTAAGCTGTAAACCACTTTAAACTCGGAGACTGAGATCGGAATAAGTGTATATCCCATATTTTCGTAATCGATGTTTCATCTTTAACGAATCACCATCACAATTACACACACACACACACACACACACACACACTCACACACGCACGCACACAAACACAAGCGGGCACAAACACATACACACACTTTTTGTCAAATAACATCATTTCACTTCCAATCAAATAATACAAAATACATAAATTATCTTTGGTATCATTATACAAACATAAGGGGATTTTTTTTTAAGATAACTGAAATAATTATACATTTTCATGTTTCAATATAACAAATAAAATGACAATAGTAAAGCAATGACCGAAGAAAAAATGGAAGTATATTACATTTAGATAAGACCCGTCCCACTAACACCCCTCACTACCCTTCCTAGCCACATAATAATTATGCATTGTATATACTATGCTTTACAGAATCTTCGTCAGAGAATCTGACGAAGGATCGCTAGGATCGAAAGCTCAGGCCCCTTTTGACTCCATTTTACTTCATTGGCTCGCCTTCATTGGATAAGCAGTTTTCAGCAGCTTTTTTTGCTACTATACTTTACTATACACTACCCCCAAAGAGAGAGAGAGAGAGAGAGAGAGAGAGAGAGAGAGAGGAAGAGAGAAATAAGAAAGAGAGGTAAAACCCGCTCCTCCATATTTAATTACCCATCCTTTGAATTCCTTCCCACCCTACCCTACCCATTACAATTTTACTATTTTATCACTGCCGTTGTTATAATAACAAGAAAAAAAAGGAGAGAAATATAAAACGACCTGAAAACATTTACCTGTCAGAAAGAGATATCAGGTATCGCCGCTGGTTATGATAAAACACAACACACACACACACACACACACACACACACACACACACACACACACACACACACACACACACACACACACACACATACACACACACACTGCAAAACAGAACGAAGGAGGTTCGGAGTTTTGTTTTTGTTTTTTCCCTCAAAGATGTGATTGATCTGTAACATACGAATGAGATTAAATAAAGCGCGCGCTGAAAGATCTTTGTTTTTAATAACCTTAATCATTTATGGAGTAGGGCCCTGTTTAATCAAAAGATATAACTGATTTCAAAGTTCCTTAACACACAGGCTGCCATAGACTTACGATAGATATCAACTTTATAATCACGTTTAACTCTTACAAAACAGGGCCCATCAGTTCTCTGCGGAGTAGGCCCTACATCTGATCTTGTGTGTATAAAGTGAGTAGGTCATGATGGTTTATAATTTGAGCAAAATTGCTATCAGCAACACATTTAAAACAGTTTGAATCACTGTTAAATTCTGTGCTTTCATTTTGTCATAGGTCATGTTCTTGGTCGGAAATACTGAAAATAGAAAACTGAAGGGTTCTTCAATTAACCCTATTCCCACCGACGTTTCGCGTGATTATTCCGCAACGCGTGATGCTCTCGCCGCGACATTTTATAACTTTTTTTCTTTCAAGTATCGCGCAACTTTTGAGACCAAATTTGTTGCTCCCGGGCATACCGTTTTGAAGCCACGCCCCTTTGAAAAAAATTCGTCGACCCCAAAATTGCTCAAAAACATGATTTTGTTTACAAATCCAATGTAAATTTTGTTTTTGCAATTAATTCATATAAAAGTAAATATTTTTACTTTCAATGGTTGATAATGATTTGTTTTAGCCTGATAATGCTTTAGAAAGTTTCTGCGACAAATTTTGACGAAAAAATAACAAAAAGAAAAGGTAAATAACAAAGAAATACATAAGAAATTCAATAAACAATAAAATACATAAGAAATAATTGTGAAACTGAATTTTGCTTCAATGTTATTGTTGAGGATATTGAAAAGAATATGTTCATCAAAAATTAGAAGTCTTGGAGCTTTATTAGGGGGGGGGGGGCAAAAAGGCCCCCCCCCCCCCCCGTGGTTTAAATTCAAGTCCCTCAAAAAACTCGGTGGGATTAGGGTTTAAAAAAACGTACGTATTCAGCGGTGCATGCTATGCGTGCCATGCTATGCGTGCCATTACAAAATTATTCTCTCACGACCTATAAGAGACTCAGTGGCGAGTGTAAATGTTTGGATCATAATGTGGCCGTTTCAAGATGGTTATATTAAAGAGAAGTTCTTTATTGAAACCTCACACCACATTCAATTAAAAATTACAAATTTTAATAAGCATTTAGAAAGTATACTTTATTAGGAATGATGGGCGGGGTCGGGGGAGCCCTCTGTCCTTTTTCCCCTTTTTCGGCTGGGAAATTTTTTGCTAACTCGGCTTCTGTACTAAACACAAAGCAAAGCAAAATACCCTCATTTATTCTTATTTTGTCCCTATATATTTTAAATGATTATAACAAAGTTGCCTTGAGTATCTGGGTTAAGATCTCTAATTTTGGGGCGAACTGTGTAACTGAGATGACCTCAGTTACAGAGTCCGTCCAAAATTAGAGATTTTAGTTTTCTCAAGGCAATGTACATCAGAAAGGGATTTACTGTTATCATTATTTACCATTACGACACAGTATTTACAGAGGATTCTTTCATCCTGAGAAGTTCAGAAGAGAGGAAAAAGCTAAGAACACACAGGGGTAAAAGTCTAGTTTTGTACGCATAATCAGCTCATCGTTACGATTCGTCGACTGGATGTACACCACACGATGAATTTCTCCTACGTGGTACGGTGGGAATTTACGACAGGTGCAATGATAACCACAGAGCTACTAGCTGGGTAGATTCCCTGCAATTCCAGAAAGCAAATGCTCATTGGATGAAATGTAGCCATGTGTCAACTCTTGGCCAATGGTGTTACTTGTCTGATAATGATCTATCAAAATAGAGGTCATGTCCGCACTTCCGCCATCTATCTCCGCGGCGTACGTAAGCAATACATACATGCCTCCCTGCATGTTATGTACGTATTGTACTGTGCGTATGAATATCGAATCTTTACCCTTTTGCCATTGCAACAGTTTAGTCTGCGTTTCGACGGACTGCACTGCGCAAAGGGACGAAACTTTTTATGTTTTCAGTATAACTGAAAATCGCAAAAAGTGGAGCGATTAAAAGGGAGAAGAAAACACTAGGACGGATTCCCCGGCAAACAGTAACCACTCTCGTGTAAGTTGTGTGCGATTTGTGACAATGTTCATCTGCCAGATTTTCTTCGAAGAATGTTCTTTACACTTTACAGTGACGAAGTGACTGTATCCTCTGTGTGTGTGTGTAATATGACAGCGTTCACTGCTCATACGCACCACTGGCACTGCCTCTCGCGTGAGAATGAATGGGGGTGACACGCCACGTTGACACATAGCCTGGCCTGGCTGGCCTAGGCCCTTATTATATTCTATAATGGCCTAGCTAGCCATGTCATCATCATGTTGGCCATCGGCATCGCCTTGCCTTGTTTCTATTGAGAACGTTAGAACATCACATTTGTTTGACTAATTTACATGATGATATGATTAGTTAATTATCGATGTAGGACCTAGGTCCTAGGGCTACTCCTTATGAGTCCTAATAATGTTAGGTAGATATATGTTCTAACAAATAACATTAGAATGAGGCCTAAATCAACATGATCAACTGCTCACCTCAGTGATGCTAAATTGGTTTTTGGATCCCGGCCTGGCCCTAAATTACTGGCCCTGCCTGGAGTCGCTCGATCCAGATTCCAGAAATTTTCTTAGGGAGACGTGCACAAATGGCACAATCTTTCTGCTTTTTACTCTTTTTAATTTTAGATTTTCATCACCTGCTCACAGTGACACAGAGCCATCTGAAATTTCATGGCAATCATGCACTTTACCATTGTTTACAGCCCTTTATTATCGGTACTTCATTCCCCATACGCCAAGGTGATATCCCATGAACCACCGTGAACTGAGCAGCAGTGCTGCCGCTGGCGAGCTTTTCTTGCTGTATGGAACGCCGTTTGCTTCTGCAGCATTGCTGACACATCGAACACTGCGATCGCGATATCGCGTGCCTTGCTTTGCAGGATTATCAAGCTTTAATGCACTTGTCAATGTAATGACGCACCCCACTACCCCCGGACATGGGTGCGTCATGGTCATTTTTTGACTGACCACACGGGGTTTTTGACGGACACCACAGTCACTTTTTTTACGGACAACACGTTAAAAGTGATGCACACTTCGGTCACTTTTTTGACGGACATCCTCTGTACATTTGACGCACCCCTGAAAATACTGAAACGATTTTTGCATACGTTTTAATACTTTTATTCAAGCAATTTCATTTTCTTTTGGTTCGTAAACATAATTTGTAAAAGTGTCGGCAAGTTTCCCTTACCCTGGCCCTGTAAGCACCGTACCGTCATTCACCGTACATCACGCTGCCGCTACGATATTCCGTACAGTAGTATGTATTCTGTGCATGCAATCCATACATGACAATGTGTGCAGATGCGCTGTGTGTGCGCGGCCATTGCTAGTCCGGTGGATGCATACTGCAGCGCAGGTACACACCATGCCACGGCATTCCCGCGAGTAACTATACACAGCCCAGTTGCTGTACGTAGAGATTCGCACAGCGTACTAACAGCGTCTAGTAGGGCTATCCCGCGAGCAGAAAATGGCATGCGGCAGGCAGTTTCTTCTGCTGCTGCTTCTTTTACTGTCAAAAATTCGCCTTTGTCACCACAGAACATTATTTAGACGCACATTGTATTGGAATATACATGTAAACGAACTTTCTTCGATAGCAATGTGTGTTGGTGTTGCATCGCGATTTATAGGCACTAAAGTAAGTGTTCGACAGTAAGGTTGAAATTGATACATCGCTGAACAGTCCCTGGTTTGAGATTGAGTATGCATGATTTCATGGGTTTGTTGGAGGGAAAATGTGAGGAGAAAGGGTGGCTTTTAAATTATTTGCTTGCCAGATTCTGGCAAGCATTTTTCCTTCTTATTCCAAAATGCTTCCCGACTTTGATTTTCACTTGCCGCGGGAAAGTGCTCACTGTAATTTTACTCGCGGTACGTGTATCCGGTACTGGTAGCGTGCAAAAATGTGTGCAGTTTTCCATAGCCAAGTGACGTTCCATGACGCACCCCTCGGTTCAGAATAATGCGTGTTATTTTCCATAGCCAAGTGACGTACCATGACGCACCCCTCGGTCAAAAATTTGACCGACAATGATGGGATTTTGACGCACCCCTCGGTCAAAGATTTGACGGACAAAGCTGGTAAAATGACGAATGACAAAATTGACAATGAATGACTGACAATGAATGACAACGAATGACAAAGCTGGTAAAATGACAAATGGGTTTCAGGCGGGAGAATCTCCAGATCAGAAGGTGCTTGGGGTTGGAGTCTCTGCATGCTGTCGAACCTACGGTGCCTGATACATGTACAAATGTGACCCTGCACCACAAAACAAACAAAAAGTCGCCAGACATGAAATTTTTAGTTAAGAGCACATTCTGAAAGAGCAGACTTTTAGCTCCAAAATGATGTGTAACTCGAACCAATTTGACTCTCCTAACCTATCTAAATATTGGAAAGAAGGCACACACACACTCAGGAAAAGTGTGAACTGAGAAAAGAGGCTCTGAAGTACAGTGTCAATTCAAGCGCTTAATCTTAACCAAGCCGTGCTGACTGTGCAATGAATGGGACAAAAAGCAGGATGTAAACCACCGGAGTAGCAACAATGAAGGGATTATCAGATTAAATTGAAATTGATTATGCCTTATTAACACATTCTGTCAAAGCAGTACCGTTATCCCTTCAAAAGTTATAGAACTTGAAAGTGAAGAGTGTGTACAAGGTTTTTAAGAAATGAAAACGGGACTCTGAAGACACAACACTTTTCTGCCAAAAAATGTTCTAGAAAAATGGCTAAAAAGCACACTTTCCTGCCCGTTTTATGATCCCAAATTTTAGCATAATGTAGAAGAAGACTTGCTCTTTCAGAAAATATGAAAAAGTCAACATCGGCTTGGTTGACCCATTTCACCTATATTCAGTCCTTACACAAAATCGGCGTGTGCGACTTTTTGTTCGCTTTGTGGTGCACGGTCACAAATATAATTTGCTGGTGGTGCTGTAGGTACTCGAATTCGCGTGCACCGATAATATAGGGCCTCAAAGAGCATGATTGCCGATTTCATTTCAATTTCAATTTCAATTTTATTTTCGTATTTCTCGATGAAAAATACATGATATAACAAAATATGATAATACAGAATGTCCAGCTTGGATACATACATAAAGAAATAGGAATACAAACATAATACATAGAGGTCAATGTGTCATTTTCAATCAAATTAAAGGATGCAAAGAGAAATACGATGGAACCTACTAGAAAGCAAAGCTTGTTGAGTGTAGGTCCCAACAAAAGCCTAGTGTGGGGTACAGGATGAGGAGCACGGCATTTGGCATTTGGCTGGCATGGCAGGAGTTTGCTTGTAAAAATATGTTGTAGTTTTATAATGTGAATTTGAATATCTAGTAGAATGCTACCGCTAATGGTTAGTATTGTTGAATGCATGTCAATCAGTGTCACCAGTGTTGGCAGTATGTTAAACTTGCTGAAATGTGACAGCATGGGAGGTCAAACCTTGCAAGCTGCCCATAATTTGATCATAATGGCGTCTAAAATTTGACTGTCGGCTACAATCAGTACATGTAAAACCTGTGTTTTTGCTTGCGGTCGAATTTTGGCTCAGGAGGTTGAACTGAGGTGCACATTGCAGGGAACTAGGTTCATCCTTCTGTGCCAAAATTTGACCACGTGCAAACGCATGTTCCTACATACTGTAGCTATCTGTAGAAATTTGGAAGGCGTTATGATTGAATTGTGATGGAGCAGTTTGGTTTTCATTGCTTGTGGTTGTAAAGCCAGGTACTTGTATCATCTGACATTTGGGGGCTAATATAATTTGCATTTTGAACTATATGTGAGGTTTTTACCTGTCCGTTGCTGAAGATTATTATGCCTATTGATAAAAATTATGTATCTGTTCAGATTGCAAAATGTATACCTACAAATGAACCCCAAATGTCCTTAATGACGTGAAACAACATAAACAAGCGGACAAGCCTAAACCAGATCCTACCCTGTACCATACATGTATAGGTGTGTTCATACATGTATTGCTAATTTTATTGATAAAAATGTAATTTCAGTGGTCCACTCCCAACCTGTAGGCATAGCCAATAGATTATTTATTTATTTATTTTTTTTTTTTGTGGGGATGGGGTGCTTGTGGATGAAGAAAGTACTGCTGAACAAAATGTGGATGAATGTCTTTAAGTTTAATGTGTATGGCATTTACAGTATCGGGGAAATCAAAAGTTACTCTTGGTGACAGGGCATTTTTGTACGCTGCACCAAAATTATGGAATAATCTCCCTTTGTTTGTAAGACAAGCAGTTACAATTAATGAGTTTAAGGCCAGGTTAAAAAGTCATCTCTTGAAGTAATTTATTTTCTGTTTGAATTTTTTGTATGCATGCCATTTTGTAATGCGCAGTAGAGTATGTTATTATAGTAGCTGTGCAATATAAATGTCCTTTTATTATTATTATTATTATTAGGTTGGTCCTATGATAAACTGCACAGTAAGTTGCTCTCCAAAAAAAAAGCGTTAATATTCCATTGTCCTTCAGTGACAAAAAACAACATTAAATGTGGAGTAAGGGAACCAATTATTGCTTTCTTGTCTTTTACCTGCTTTGAAGACCACCTACCGTTAGGAGGTGGAGTGGGGATGGGGGTGGGGGAATGCATTTTGCATTTTGTCGACATCTTACATACAATACACGTATAGTAAGCAGATACATGATGATGTACATACACTGTACATGTATCTGCTTGCCTTGCTATTGACAACTGTAGCACAATGTAGTATTGACATGATCCAAGCTGTATTTTCCACATTGTGTATATTTGCCGTATAAAAGCATAAATCTATTGATTGATTTTAAGTGTCCATGTCTGTCCAATATAATATTGTTTGCAGCATCTTTGATTTAAACAAAAAAAAAAATCAACAAAAACAACTGTTTGTACCTTTCTGTGTGCTGGAAGAGTTTGGTAAGTTTGCAGCAATGACATAATGGAATGTTCTTGTAAAAGTGTATGCTAAATATTTGGTAATGAGACATGTAGTATTATATCTTACAGCAATATGAACTTCTTACATACTGTACATTCATACTGTGTAGCATACAGGTAAAGATAATTATACAAGTAAAGCTCACTTTAAAACACTTGGTACCAGTTAATACGCTGTAAATGCAGTTCTCAGCATGTACTTTGATACTGCTTGAACGGATGCTCTGCTTCAGTAAGTGGTTTCAAACAACCTACTTCAAATGACACGATTGTAACCCAATGACCACATAATCTAGTGTGTCATTTGAGTGCAATTCACATGGTACCGTATCCTAATCAAAATGAAACCAGAGATCTTGTTGGCAATTACATGTAAGTTTGATCGAGTGTTTTTATTTCACTTTAATATTGAGTTTTCCTCTTTCTTTTTTTTTTCATTTTCAAGCAAATGTGCCCTGCCCTGTCTATTGTCTCTTTATTAGTTCGAGTACATCAGCAGAGCTGCCAAGTCTACAATGTTCAACAGTGTTCTTCCTGAAAACTTCAATATCTTTCATGTCTTGAAAAGAGAATTTGCAAATTGCACGTAGCCCAGATAGTTGCTTTACATCTTAACAGAGTTCATTATCCTGTGTAAAGACTATGATAATTACGCAATGAATTTCTGTTCTGTTTCATTGTGAGCATCAGTCAAACGCCTTTTGTGTATTGGAGTGGCCTAGGCAGGTGGATAGCCAATCACGGCCCTCCGCCTTGTTGAAAAGCCTGCTCAAGGTACTGAGGCGGGCTGGCCAGAAAATACGGCATTGTTGATCGGGCAACTGGAACTGAGGGTCGTGACGGGGACTACATTATAAATGTATTGATCTATAGATTATTTTCTGAATTATTTCTAGTATCAAATCAAAATAAGATAAAAAAAAATATTTATCTGGAATTTTTTAATTTTTTAATTTTTTTTTTAAATTTTGTAAGTTAAGATTTGGCATAGATATTTTTATGGGAATGATAAATGCCAAATAAACTCAAACAATAACAACAACAAAAGAGAATCTTCCTGACTCAGGAATCATTGGTACATACTTGTACAGGAGATATATGTTTAGCATCAGTGGCCCCCTGAATCTTCTGTGGAATCTCCCACCCTGGTTTTGACAGATGAATTGTTGGTAGCCCTGCAACAGTGTCAGCACATTGATGTAAAATGGGGGAAAAAGTTGCTTCTTCATGTACTGTACATGGAAGAGTGAAGTCAGAATGTTTAACTACAGAAGCTTTATGGATAAAATAGGCATGGAATATAATCCTATAGGAATTAACAAGTGTCACATGTGTTTTGTGGAAGTACATGTAGGCATTAGTCACAGATCTATGTACACTGACTGTACTTAAAAATGCAAATATGTACATATGTAGTACATGTAATACAAATTTACATGGAGTTGAAAATGCCATTGTCTCGGAAAGATTTTCATTGACCTATTCAACTGCAGTACTTTGAACTGTCTTCAGGTTGCAAATTTCTCAGAATGCTGCTCTATGTATAATGCAGATACAGCTGTACATGTACTTGCTCCAGATTGTGTGTTTGATACTTTTTTTAAAGTACACATGTATCTTTTATTGAGATCTTTTTTTTTTTTCCTTCAGTGAAGCTACATATGTAATATTACTAGTAGTTCTATCTGAGGCTCCCGGATTGGATGTACAAATGTACATACATATGTACATGTACTTGTACTTTGTATCTCTTCATGCCCTTCACTGGGGAATTAAAGTCTCTTTGAATTATGGATTTATTTTCAAATTCAAATTGGGAGGCATCTGTAGCACACAGGTATTTCATATCAATCCCTGACTGAGAGTTAGGATAATACATGTAGGAAGACTTTCCTTACATGTGCAACGTTGTACATGTCGTACAGTGTAAGTTAACAATATTTTTCACATAATCACCCAATAAGGACTGCAAGTCATGAATCATTGATATGCTTGTGTTTATCTACTAGGAAGGAATTAAGAATGCTGGATGTTTTTAAACAATGCTTATCTCGTGGTTATACCATGTCCACTAAATATCCTTGATGTTATCCATTGAAAGTGTGTTTTATAATTCTTTATTTTCCCCAAAAAAGAATGAGCAATTTACTATCCTTCTAGCATAAAATCAAATATTCAGTTACAAAAGTGCAACTTGTGCATGCATGATATACTGAGTGCAATATTCCAGTGATAGTGACATGTTGTTACTGTAATTGTGGTCATTATTATACCCCCGCCAAACGAAGTTTGAAGGGGGTATATAGGAATCAGCGGACGGTCGGGCGGTCGGTCGGGCGGTCGGTCCGTTGCAAATCTTGCGTCGCGAACTACTTCCTCAGTTTTCAACCGATTCCCATAAAACTTGGCACAGATGTGTGCCTTGGGTTGTAGATGTGCAAGACGTATTTTTTGACAGTACCCAAAAGTACGTTGCCATGGTAACGGCATATTATGGGCAAAAATGGGTACAAATCTTGCGTCGCGAACTCCTCCCACAGTTTTTGATCAATTTTTATGAAATTAAGTACAGATGTTCATCTGAATATGTTAATGTGCAAGACACATATTTCCGCAGTGGCAAAAAGTGTGTTGCCATGGTAACGGCATGTTATTGGTAAAATATAGGGCAAAATGCTTCATGGCAAAACTGCTTCATCAGTGTTCTTCCAATTCTCATGGAATTCATATTGAATGTTTGTCTTAGGATATAGGTCAGCATGACACATTTCTTGACAGTGACAAAAAGTATGTTGCCATGGTAACAGCTCACATATTATGAGCCAAAATGATGGAAAATTTTGTGTTGCAAACTACTTCCTCAGTTTTTGCCCAATTTCCATGAAACTTGGTACAGATGTGTGCCTTTGGTTGTAGATGTGCAAGACGCATTTTTCGACAGTACCCGAAAGTACGTTGCCATGGTAACGGCATATTAATGGCAGAAGATCAAGGAAAGATCTTGCGGATTTAACTACTTCCTCAGTTTTTTGACCAAAGCTTATGAAATGTTGTTTGGCGGGGGTATAACCAGTCGCTGTAGCGACATTTCTAGTTTGTCACTGACTGGCTTTGATTACCATCAGTTACCATGAATAAATGTACACGTACATAGAGCTGTACCTGCCCCCCTCCCCAGTTAAATGCTCCCGACCTCCCTATATTCCCATTGTGCTTTGTGATTTTGACCATAAAGTCTTCGGTCATTAAATCCCCCAATCTAAATTCTGATGATAATAGTAATAATTACCAATATTTATGTAGCATCTTTTCTGTATGAATTCAAAGTGCTTCGTCAATTTCAACAAAATACAAGAAATTAACAATATTCACTGTTCACATATATGAAACCAAACAAGAGAGAAAGAACAAACAAAAAACACAAAAAACGCAAACAAACAAACAAACAAACAATTACTTTAAATTAGCCTGATTGTTAGCAGTGGAATATTAAGTCAGAGCTGTGAGAAAGTCTTACTTTTAGAACAAATACATGTAGGTTTTCAACAGTTTTTTTGATTAGTCTGATAACAATGCCATATCATGATGGCGCCAATTAACAATTTGCATCTGTTTTCCCCAACCCCATCTTCTTTTTTTTTACCCTTTTCTTTTCCAGTGGTACTGTCTGACTTTGATCACGACCCTAGACCATGAGTACGGATCCTCAATACTTGCCCGATGGCAGTGCCCATTATGGGCCGGGTCAGTCGCCCGTCGACCCCAACGGTTTCACCATTGAAGCGGAAGCCTACGAGCCCCAGGAACCGCCCACCTACGATGAGGCCTTCCCACCCATGCCACCCATGGACAATGCCAGCGCAGGGGGCAGAGCCAGCCGGGGTGTCAGTGGGCGCGGCCGCGGACCCTCCTATGCCAAAATGGCAGTCAAGTCTTCCACAATTACTCAGGTGAGTGGTTCATCCATCAGTCAACAGAATGCAGGGATGAAATGAAGGACATGTTGACTGCAACCTCATGGCTTCTAATGGGGCCCCAACCGAACTTTTTGTTCTTGTGGCTGTGTAGACTACTAAAATCTTTAACTTTGAAACTTTGATGGCTTGAAAATTAAATATAATAACAGGGAAATAAAAGAAAAAATCCATAAAAATCCAGTTTTAATCTTGGTTGCGTGATCATACAACCAAATGTTCAGCTCTTTTGAAGTTTGGTGGCGTGAAATATTTTATTTATTTATGTATTTATTTATTTATTTTTTTGTGGCCCGGGTCCACCAGAGCGCCTCTAATGTTGAATCCTAGCCGTTTCAAAATGTTCCATTTTGCACGAACAGCCTGCCTACATGTGTGGTATGTGTAGCTGTGGATTAGCTGATACTTAATGGATTTCAAGTGATTTATGACTTTGCTACTGATTGAATACAAACTGTATGTGAGGAAGAGGCAAACGGGAAATAATTTGACATGTTGGTAGTGTTTGTTGTTGGTGGTGAGATACATGTATCATTTCAGGCACGATTTTACTGATATTCAAATACTATTGCTCATGAATGTTTTTGCAGAGATATCGGTTCTCTATTACAGCATTGCTATGAAATGTCTCTTGGAGTAGATTCTTACGGAGACTTATGTGACACTGCTGTTTGACTGACATTAATATACTAATCTTACTCAAGTCTTTGCAGAGATATCGCTCCTCTGCTGTATGAATTATTGCTTCTGGGGGATAATTTCTTGTGGATTCTTATGTACAATGTAATGATTTGTCCACCCCTTTGACAGGTGTTCCATGTGCCTTTAGAAGAGCGCCGCTACAAGGAGATGAACCAAGGCTTTGGCGAAAGCGGAAGCCAATCCAGCAAGATCTGCGCTGACATCATGAAAAACTACAGTAAGTGACCTGCCAATGCTAGTGCTTTTACCTTTTATACAACACCTATTTAGAATGTTGCTATCCGATTGGTCGATCACCCATCACGTGACATTTAGTGAAAGGTTCCATTGCATGCTGTGGCTGTCTCAGCCGTCTAATTTTCGTTTGACCAAAATGTTCTATTGCATGCGCTCTGATGTCACAATAAACAAACATGTGCCGCGCGCACTCAACAATTACAAGCGCGCTTACAAGCGCGTACTTTTGTCACACATTTTTGTAAACAACTTCATTTCGAATGTACATATGTACATACACATGTAGTGTTATACAGTGACTGCGACTATGAGGCTACTCATTCGTCTTTCACGGATAATGGTTGCCATTTCTGTGCTAAATTCGAGAATCTGTGAGTACCAAATCTGTTGACGTTCGAGGTGTTGTATGAAACAAATCGTGTATGATCTTTGCTCGTGCAGTGGAACCAGATTTCGCACTTGGTGAAAGATGAGGCGCACTATTCAACTCGGCTTCGCCTCATTGAATAGAGTGCCTCTATCTTTCACCTCGTGCGAAATCTTGCACCATTGCACTTGTGACCATTCACTATTTGTATGTTACTCTACATGATGGGTAGTCATATAACCATTATCCAAAACGAAGGCAGATGAACAGGATTAATTTGATTCTAGCATAAAATTATATGTTTATAGGACCTTTTGTTCATTATCATGATTTTTGATTGGCTAAATGGCCACCATGCAACAGACTTTCTTTGTCATTGGAAGTGCAATGCCGTGTGCTATAGCCAGGAATACTTGGTATGGGCATTTCTGTGTCACAACAGTGCTAGAAATAAACTGTCATTGCATACTTGGCACATATTGTATGCTTTTTCATGCCTCGCTCTCGACTATATATTCTAAATGCATAATCAGACCCTAGGTGCAATTCTGTACTGCACTTAGGCTAATTGCATTGTGTTTCAGATCATGCACTATTCATATGATATGAAATTTACATTGATTTGTTCCTGGTCAGATACGTGTACGTCCAGAAGCCTGGAGGCGGTATTTTTTTTTTAAATAATATCTGCGCAAAGCAGAATTTCATTTCGAACAGAGAACTGGAATTAGTTGCAGAAAGTTCCTTTAAATAATCAGAATGAGCAGAAAAGTAGGATGTACATATGTGTGTCCAGGAACCAGTAGTATTTGTCACAATCACCTGTTGACACTCAGAACGGTTGTAATATCATTAAGTCATAGCCTTAGAACTTTCCCATTGTAGCACAAATACGAGGAATAGATTAAAAGATTTGCTTTCTTATCAGCCTTTCAAAATCTTTGTTACTCCCTATGAAAGGTCAGCACCATTTATAGAATTCTAAAGATCAGTTTTAGATGCAAAAGATACAATATCTTTTCTTGACATCATTGATAAAAACAGGAGTTGAAGGAAAAGTCCAGGCAAATTTCATAATTTCACATCATGTAGTAATTCAGTGGACAGCTGCATGTTAAGATTTGTGGAATTAATCCATGATCAAATCCTTGAGCAGAGAAACCAATAGTTGAAGAAGAAGTCCAGGCAAATTTCATAATTTGATTTGATTTGAATTGATTTGATTTATAGTCTCTGTATGCCATTTTTTTTCAAATACATCAACTTTCTGCAATTCCATTAACAAAGTACAAAATACCGTTAGTATACTTTATACAATTTTCATCATTTTCATCAATTATGCAATACATCTGTTGTATAATTACATGAGTAACATGTTAATAATTTCACATCATGTAGTACTTCAATGGACAGCTGCATGTTTAGATTTGTGGAATTAATCCATGATCAAATCCTTGAGCAGAGAAACCAATACTGTGAAAACCCCCAAACAAATTAACACTGAACAAGGTGCCAGTTTCACCATAAGAATGCATGAGTGGGAGCTCACCATAAGAATGCATGAGGAGGCTCACATATTTCAGAAATGTAGCAATGCAATCCATTACAATACCACTTAAGGTCACCTGTGTAGAATTTATGTATGCTTTCTTCTTTTGTTCTGCTGCCTTGAGCCCCAACTCTTGCATTCTTATGGTGAAGCCGCCATGGCATCATCCTTGTTAATTGTGATTTGTCATGAATTTTGAAGACATTATTATTTTTTATCCCAATCAGTATGAATTCTGAAACTCTAATTTATAGTTGTTCAGTGTAAAAATCTGAAAATCAGCTGGAGTTCTCCTTAAAGGAAAATCTGTTTCTGGTTCATAGGATATTATAAAACTGTAACAAGTCTTCTAGTCTTTAATGAGCATTTATGCTCTTCATATTTGTTTGTTTGTTTTTTATTGTTCCATATTCCACATTTCAACAAATACATAAAACATAAACGTCACAATACAAAAGCATGGATGAATTGTCAAGTACAGCTTATAAGACAATAAAAAACATGTGAAATATGAGGAATCTACATAGAAGCATTGCTTGTAGGGTGTAGATTCCCATATGTAGTGTGTTGATTATCATATGTAGTGTATTGATAGTGAGCTCAAAACAAGCATCTGGTATCTGAGTGTCTATCTATAAATAGACATATGGAAACAATGCTGTTCTGATTCTCTCTTCAGATGCCAGCATTGAGATGAGTCTGGCCAAGGACCAGAGCTTGACCATCGTGGTGACCGGTAAGGAGGATGCGGTCATGAAAGCCAGGAGAGAAGTGATGAACAAACTGCAGACCCAGGTACTTTAAACACCTCATGGAATCAATGCCAAACAGGATATGATTATTAGTCTTTGGTCCAGACCTATGCACTGATATTCTTGACAAAAAATAAGCCAGTTTGTAATTAGCTCATGTACACCGTGGTACAAATGACCTTTCTTTTTTCTCAGTTGGTTAGGCACTTTACTTGTTTTCAAAGCGGTATAATGCATAAGCTTGCCCGACATAACAATTTATGGAATTCGTGTTCAAACAAAGTATGGACATGTGTTTAGACCAGGTGACCAGAATAGTCCGTCGGTTGACACTTTAGCAGGCATCTAATTCATTGTTTTGTATTGAATGCAATAATAACCTTTTTCTTTTGAGATTGCCAAATACCAGGCTTCCTGTCAGGTGGATGTGCTGGCAAGCACTATTTAGATAAGGATCACATGAATAATCATCACATCACAGATGCTTATCTCAGTGAATTAATAAACCAAAATGCCTGTTGGTACAAATGACCTTTTTCTGCTCATGCGCAAAGTGGAATTACGAACTGGTCTATTATTTTAGGGCTCTGAAGCATGAAAGGAAACTATTCTTTTTCCCAGACCAGTTTGTCAATTTAGAGTGTAAAGGACACCATTGTTTAGAATTTGTTGAGAGGGATGATGTCATTTGAAGACAAAGATTCACCACAGGATATTGCTTGAAGAGTTTATATAAGCAGTATAAAAACTCTATGAGCAGAGCATATATGCATGGAAACTGGACTACATGGGAAATTGGAAACACAATTTAGAAAAGAAACACAGCACAACTAATGTTGTGGATGTAGGTTTATGACGGAGATGCCAAATGTTTTTTTTTTTTTTTTAGTGTTTTGTAGGATATTTGCCAAAAATACTGCAGGTTTTGTGAAAATAGGGTCTTTCCCAAATTGTATTACTACACATGCCTATTGCTGGTTAGGGTTGAAATACTGTTTCTACCAAAAATATGCCCTTTTCAGCCTTTAGACTACTGCAGTAATGTTTACAAGGTTAATGTCCCTGTTGTGAAATAGAATGTGTCTTGTCTTGGTGTGACATTATAGACCAACATCCAGATTGCCAATACTACAGTGATGTTTACAAGATTGACATTCCTGTTCAAATGATAGAGAATGTACCGATATCTTGTCTTGGTGTTTATTGTGATAGGCCAACATCCAGATCGCCATCCCAAAAGACCACCACCGCTTCATCATTGGCAAGGAAGGGAAGAAGCTGAAGGAGCTGGAGACGATGACGATGACCAAGATCACCATCCCCAACAGTGAGGATAGCTCGGACCTCATCCGCATCCAGGGCCCCAAGGAGGGCATCGACCAGGCTAAGCATGAGCTGCAGCTCATCTCTGATGAACAGGTTTGTAAAGAGCTGCCAAGACATTCCCAGATTTTGTTGCTATCAACAACCCCTCCATTTGTTTGCAGTATTTTTGCATCCATATAGAGTTTCACTTTTCCTTCTTATTTTCACAGGTCCTGGTACTGACATTTCCTCTATTTGACTTCACCTCCTTACACTAGTATTGCAGACTGCCTTGTAGTGGCATCAGTGCATGTAATTAGCTACAGATGACATCATAAAATGAAGTATTAACCCTAACTAGGCCGGAAACGTCGAGGCCCCCCCTCGACGTTTCGCGCGATGTATCGCTATCGCAAGAAGCTATCGCCGCGACATTTCATGACTTTTTTCTTTCGAGTCTCCCGCATCTTTTGACATCAAATTTGCGATGACCAGGCGCGCGGTTCCGAAGTTGCGCATAAATATGCACGTGCATGTCAGACCAAAAATTGCTCAAAAATGTGAATTTGTGTACAATTTCTATGCAAACTGTGTTTACAGGCAAATTTCATAAAAGCGTGATTATTTTGGGGTTTTATTGATTAAAATCAATTAATAACATATTTTCTTGTTCGAAACAATGTCGCGGACAAATTTCATCAAAAAAAGCAATGAAAAACATAAAGTCGAAAAAACAAAGAAATACATAAGAAATTCAAAAAACAATAAAATCCTTAGGAAATTTTTTCTGATTGCGCAATTTTTTTCTCTTACATTTGCTAAGGACACTAAAAAGAATATTTACACAAAAAATGTGCCTGTTTTGAGCTTTATTTAGTGATTTATACCAAATTGTCTGATTTCATGCATCATTATGCATAAATTAGCATAATTTAGTGTAAATGATAATTTTTGAAAAAATTAACTTCATGGTACTTTAGATTACATCATAGGCAATGTGTGTGCCAATTTTCGTCGCAATCGCGCGGTCAACGGCCGAGATCTGGAGGGGGTGCCTGGGAGCTGGGAGGTCCCCCCCTGGCTCTATCATCTCCCTAAATAGCCCGGCCTAGTTAGGGTTAAACATTTAGACTTTATGTAAAGTGAACTCTACATTGTAAGTTCTCCAACATGGCATGTAGAAGTTTGCCACAGGAAAACCAAAAAGTGCATGGAGCAGTGAACACACTCATGATTCATGCTGACCAGGACAGATCACTAATCATCTGGTTATTTTTTTTCATTCCCTATTTGATGCGTTACCCCGGGGTACCGTAGTACCCCGGGTAACCGCGTTGTGTAGTGCCACCTCACGTCCACTCGAGGACAGCCAGAGAAAAATGCATGCACTGTGTGTGCGTGTACATAGTTATTCCCATGCCACTGCATGTTATGCTATGCGTGCATGGAAGCTGCGATACCACTAGCATGTGCTTTAGTGCAGTGCAGTGCAGTGGCTAGTTCGCGCTAGCTCCAGCACCAAAATAATTTCCTCTTTTTCGCACCCAGGGTACAACCTTTTTAAAAAAATAAATAATTCAACAAAATGGCTGATTTTTGTTTGGTACCCCGGGATACCATTTATGTTATTTGTTCAGTGGCTCTTTCGAAATAAGCAATGAGTGAAAGAATATAAATGAAATGGCAGGTGTTGGCAATCATGAACATGCACTGCAATCATATGGTGTCAAGCATGCAAGATGAGAGATTTACAATTAATTGTGTCATGATGTTTGTCATTTGAAAGCTGACGCGCTGAGGACCACAACTGCACTGAGTAAAATATATCTGATACATTCTATGTGTTTTGAAAATGCACCCAGATCATATATGCTTACTTTTATAGATATCACTACAGCATTCTGTTGTTGTCATCTCAAGAAGATTGAAAAGTATTTTTGTTCATTTTTAAATTTTAGGCTAAGAGGGCCTTTGAGCGCCTCATCGTCCCCTACAAGTACCACCCCTTCATCTGCGGGCCGGAGAACTGCTTCATCCAAGAACTGTCAGCCAGGACCGGAGCCAAGATCAGCGTCCCGCCCCTTAGCGCCCGCAAGGACGAGATTGTCGTTGCTGGCGAGAAGGACGGGGTGCACGAGGCCAAGGCTGTCATTTTGAGGACTTACGAGGAGAAGGCAAGTTGTTGGAACCGATTTAGGCTTGTGGCCGATTCTTCGGTGCCACACCACTTTGATATTTTCATTCACACTGCAATTATCCACCTATGTATTGAATGTAGAGAGTGCAGAAGATATGCAAATTGTCTGTACATAGAGGCAGGGGAGTGTTTTGAAGTGAGGGTACAATAGTGCATGATAGTATAGCATAACACTATAGTAGTGCAGAATCATGCTAAGTGCCAGTTGAAGTGTGAAGCAACACGGGCAGTGACAGTTTAAAGAGAGCATGTTTTAGGGAGATTACAAAGACTATGTATTTTGGACATACAATGTACTGTATAAGCTGTTATTTTTGTGAATGAGGAGATCATGGACATTTTTGCGAGATGTTGTTTTCGCGAATCGACACCAATGCTATCGTAAGTGAGCTATTACCCTAGTGCATGGTGACATTTTCGCGTGTTGTTAAATTTGCGGTCGAACAGCGATTCGCGAAATTCGCGAAAATTAAACCCTCGCAAAAATAACAGCTTATACAGTATCGTGTGATAATGCCAGACAGTCACCTTGTACCTGCCAGGAGGCACAATGAAAATCAACAGTCATTTTTCTTTGATTTACAGAAGCTGAAGACCACCACAGTTTCTCTTGAGGTGCGCAAGTCGCAGCACCGCTACGTCATCGGGCCCCGCGGCTCCAACTTGGCCGACATCCTGAAGGAGACGGGTGTGTCCGTGGAGGTTCCTCCGACGGACAGCACCTCTGAGACCATCACCCTCCGAGGGGAGCAGAACCAGCTGGGACCGGCCATCACCCAGGTCTACGCCAAGGTGAGGACTCTGCTCTGAAGTTTTGTCAAAGGATAACATCGTCAAGAATTCATGACACTTCACCTTGGTTTAAAACATAAGTGGAACATTGTGATAATTTCCTCTCTCTTTCTCAGACAAGTTCTCTAGTATCTCTGTTCATATTCACAAGTGTAATGCATGATTGTTCATGGAGTTATCAATCTATTTTTCACATTTCGAAGAACATTTTCCTCAAAGTATGACTCTAGTATATACAAGCACAGATACAAAATGGGTTTCACCCTATTTCTTGCTATAAGTACACATTTAGAAGGGTGTATTATTTGAAGAGTTTGTTCGCAAAAACTGATAAGTCCATTTCTAAAGATTTTGAAGTATGGTCTCTGTCATAAAGTACAAAATAATACCTTTAAAATGATATATTGGTCACTACATATAAAGGTACATTTTTGAAGTTATGGTCAAAAGAAGCAAAAATTTTCTTATTATTCTCTTTATTTTTCTTGACCTTTAATCGCAAATATCTCCATTTGGCAAATATGGACTTATCGGTTTTTGCAAACAAACTCTTCATTTCTTGTCAAAGCGGATACATGATGGCTAGTAAATGCTATAGAAGTGGTTTTGGCTCTGTGGATAAAACCATCAACTCTCAATCATGAGGTCCCTGGTTCAATGCCCTGGCTGCGGTGGTTGTGCCCCTAGGTAGGACACTTTATCCGCTGTGCCTAGACCTCTAGAGGAGATTATAAGCCATCGGACCATATGTGGCTTGCTGTCAAACATTCATTGCTTCCTTTGTAGTCACATAAAACAGATTAATTCAAACCAAATCAAACCAAATGCAGCCTTCTGATTACTTGGTTCGAGATAGCCATCTCATGTCATGTGAGTGACCCTTATTTTGTACCTCAGATTTTCATAACCTTCAAATAGCTAAGTTCGTATTTTACTTTGTGCATTCTTTGTGATGGAAATGGTCAATTCCAGAAGCACAAGTGGCCAGTATATTTAATCTTTTCATCTACTGCTCTTCTCTAATGACTGCCAGGCTAACAGCATCAAGTTGGAGGAGGTGTATGCGCCAGCCTGGCTGCACAGGTTTATCATCGGTAGACAGGGCAAAAATGTGAAGAACATCACCCAGAATCTGCCCAAGGTTGGTTCCTATTCTTCAGAATTGCCTCAATTAAAACAAAGATTGCTGAATGAGTGTAATTTTGAGCTTTTGTCTTTTAAGTGCGTGATTAAGGCAGCAAATTTTGATGCTGAGGGCCTGTGTGTATGTGATATTTTGGAATGTAAATGGTGGTTACAATGGTGTTTCAGTTGTGTATGCATTGATATCTGGGGGGTGTTTCATCAACGCTTGTCAGCGCCGACAACTGTCGGCGCTGACCAATTTCAGCAAAATCCTTGGTTTTGATTGGCTGAGATGCTCTGGTCACTGACTGTTACTATGGTGATTCAAGTTGTCAGCGCCGACAAACGTTGATGAAACACCCCCCTGAAGTCCATATGGATTGATTGTGCTATTGTTTCACTAGAAAATGCAGTTCATTGTTGATGCTGTCATCTTCATTTGCTTGCCTTTGTGTTTGCTTCTTCTTAGAGAATTGGTAGCATGCAGGCAATTCTGGTAGGATGACTGATAATATTTACCAGGGCTCAGCACTACATTTTTTTCCTTGTGGCCTGTTTGGGCCACTAAAATCTGCAAATCTGTAATTTTGGTAGACCCAATAAAGAATAGAAGTGACCCCAAAAAAGACACACACACAAAAAAAAACCACCACCAAATGTAATGACCTATAAATCTTAGTTGCATGATTTGGCCACAAAAAGTGAGCCTTTTTCAAAATTAGGTGGCCCAACATCAATTTTTAGTGGCCCCGGGCCACCTCTACTGTCGGACCATAGTTAAACAATGATGATTTATCACTTATGTCAGGTCCATGTGGAGTTCCAGGAAGGGCGTGACGTCATTGCCATCGAAGGCCCTCCGGAAGAAGTCGAAAAGGCCCGCTCGGCCCTGGAGGAGATCTCCCGTGACCTCCAGAGCCGACTGTCCTTCGACGAGATCGACATCGATCCAAAGTACCACAAGCACATCATCGGGAAGGCTGGCGCCAACAGTGAGTCATGGGCGCCCTTTGTCTTACCAAATATATGGTATACTCCCATTAAAATGAAGTCGTCGGGACCCGTAGTTTCCTTTCGTTATATCGAAATTTCGTTATAACAGAACAAATAAACAATAAAAAAAAGAGCTGGTATTGTTGCGGTGTGAATTTCTATTTTATTGTAACCGGAATTTCGTTATAACCGTGTTCGTAATAAAGGTCATGTTGACTTCTTCTGGAGCATGAATATATATGTTACTGCAGGTTGGGTGCTGAATATTTTGTCGGGATGGGTTGGCAGGATCTGCACTCAGATGCCGCACATACTAAATGCACATGCAAGCGCATTCAAGCAGTTTGATATTTGTGTTCCTAATTATGAATTAAGCCACCGACGAAATTCTCTTATAACTCCCAATTTGCAAAGTATTGTATTGTTTTATATTGTATGATACAGTTTTGAACAAATGAGCCTAGAATACATCAAGAGAGCAGTTTGTTCATTGAGGTATTCCTTTCTGAAAATTTAGAGCTTACTGTATACGCCATATATCAGGCGCGGTGGAGCACCCCAATTTGCATCTCATTATCGCCCCGTTCTATTTGAATTTCCAACGGGCATCCACGGCTGCCCGAAACTGTGTGCATGAAAAAGTCAAATCTTTACCTTCTCTTGTGCCGCTATGCGTGCCGCTAGTAAACTCAAACTTCCCACACTATCTAAGTTTTTAAAAACCTTCCTTTTGATGAAAAAATTATGAAATTTGCTGCACTAGAACTTGAGATATTAAAGCGTTTTGAAAATCACCTCTCGCAAAACATGCTCTCTGTTTTTTTCCGACTGGACTATGGCCGGGCTCCAATGTGTCCGAAACTGGCAACATAAGTTCATCAGGCCTCAATCCATATATGGTGAAAGTTTTCGCTTTGCACCACCTGTACTTTTTGAGAAATCAACTTGTTTCTACAGGGTTTGGAATAGAAAATTGTAGTCGGCGAAACAATTGAAAATGACGTCATTTCTTTTCCCGTAATATTGGGCATGCGTGGTACGTGAGATTCAGGATTTCGTGCTCATTGTTGGTTTGCATGTGACGCAGTCAATTTTGCTGAGTGTCGCACGGCGGTGATTGCTGAGCTGCTGCCGCGCACGCTGCATGCAGCAATGCGTTGTGTGTGCTGTGACATGCAACGCCACAGTGACGCGATTAATTATACATGGGACCGACCTGTACGCTTTGCGTTCGTGTCATTTTTGACATCACCTTCTGTTTTTTTCCGACACAACCATGGCCGGGAATATTATGGTATGAAATTTAAAATGCAAGCAGCTAATTAAATTTCGGTGTACTTTGTTTGAATGGCGCTTTTGTTCCGCAATCACAATTCGTGAATTTTAGGATGATTTTCGAGGCATATTTTTGGTAATTTTGCTCGCCAGGTTTTCGCTAAAATTTCACATTTTATCATTGTCAAATCCTTTAATATGTTATATCTGCATATTCGGGCATGTTTTCAAATTCAAACTAACTAAATTTTAATCCGAAAATAGGTTTCCTGAAATTGTTATTAGCTTGAGAAGTTGTTTACTTTGTCTCAACTACGCGAGTACATGTTGTTTACTTTATGCAAATGAGGCTCGGCTGCCGATGGATTTCTGCGAGATAATTGGGGTGCTCCACCGCGCCTGATATTTCCTGAGTCTAATTTTTCGCGAATCGGGACTTTCCGACAATTTTGCGAGTGATTAAATTCTCGATCGTGGAGTCCTGTACTGTATGTCACATTCATATCGGCATTAGAGTCAATATTTTCGTGTGTTTTTAATTTCGCGAATAGTGACTCGCGAAATTCGCGAAAATAAAAACCTCGCGAAATATTCGGCGTATACAGTATTTGACAAGGCAACAGCCGAAATATTGTTATTCTGATTGGAAGATACCTGATGATAAATGTACTCTGTCTTTCTCTTTGTATTTCTTCTGCTACAGATTATTGTTGTTGATTATAATCTGAAGAAATTTGAGGTTGTAAAGAGTAAATTGATGCATGGCTCTCGACAAGAGAGATTGCAGAATTTTCACAACTTGCTCCATAACAAGTCATAGTTGATCCGGGCAAGCTAGTAGGGTTTATACCACTGTGGATGTGTTCATAAGAAAGGTCATTTGTACCAACAGGCATGTTGGTTTTTAAATTCACTGGGATATGCATCTGTGATGTAACAATTATTCATGTTATCCTTAGAAATGTTGCTTGCCGGCACATCCACCTGACAGCAAAAGTGGTATTTGGCAGTATCAATAGAAAGAGATTGTTGATACATTCACTGCAAAATAATGAAATGGATGCTTTCCAAAGTGTTAATTGATGGATCATTCTCGTCATCTGGCCTATGCAAGTTAATTCTTTGTTTGAACAGGATCAATGAATCCCATAAATTGTTACGTAAAGCTTACGCATTATGTCGCTCTAAAAAGAGTGAAGTGCCTCTAACTGAATGAGGAAAAAAGAAGGGTCATTCGGCCCAATGTGCTGATGAGCTAACTCCGAACTGGCTTATTCATCATCATCGTCATTTCTCCGTTTCCAGTCACCCGCATCAAGAAGGAGACGGGCGTGTCCATCCGTATCCCTAGCGACGAGGAGAAGAGCAGCAAGATCCGCATCGAGGGAAGCCCCGAGGGTATCGACCAGGCCAAGAAGGAGCTTCTTGAGATTGCCCAGCGACTGGTGAGATCATATTATGTGCTTGGGTACTCAGTGGGGGAGACCATGAATATGCATGTGCATTTTTGTTGAATATTCATAAAGGAAATTCTTTTAGCATGCATTTCCTAGACAATTGCATATTCATTTTGTAATTGTTCAATATTCATAACTGGATTGAGATTGACAGAAAACTTTTATGAACAAGTTTCACAAGTCAAGAAAGGCATTTTGTCCTAAATTGAAAATTCAATTTCTAAAATTCAATCCTAATTTTGAACCATGGTGACATGCTGCCATGGCTGTGAAATGTCTATTGTTTGCATGAAATCTATACAAGCCATCTAAACCTGTAGCTGAGCATGCGTTTCAGAAGATTCAGAGGTGTATCTGTAAATACATTTTTCTGTTGTTGTTGCAAGTCCTCTCGGTAAATTCCAAAGAAATGTCTGAACATGCAGGTGTGAAAGTGATTATGGAGATTTTACGAGACAGCTTATTAGCATGCATAGATAATGTTGAATATTCATTCATGAGTAAAAATCTGTACTGAAATCCAAATATGGTGGCTGGGATTCCACTGAAACAAATGCTTGAAATGCCTTCTCGCCTCCTATGACTATGAATTGAGGAATCTGACGTGATTTGCTTGCAGGAAAATGAAAAGTCGAGGGATATTCTCATTGAGCACCGGTTCCATCGTACCATCATTGGAGCCAAAGGGGAATACATCAGGGATATCAGGGACAAATTCAAACAGGTGAGCTTCAAGGACTTGGCTTATCTTCCTTAATTATCAACTTGTGCCAGGTGGTAGATTTCATTGATTAATTTCATTGATTTTATGCTGTATTTTTGAAGAGGAAAATAATGTGGGTTTTTTTTGTTTTGTTTTGTTTTTTTAAATTTCATTTCTGTTGTTTGAATGAATGAGAATGTAAGATAACAAAACACTGCTGTTGATGCTAGTCATTAAAGGCACTATTTACCATTTGTAGATGAAACAAAAACCCAGCTTTAGTGCTTCGAAATAGTTGTGAAATTTGAATTAGGGATAGAAACAACCAATGTAAAGGTGTTAATCAGTATTATCAATGGTAAGTATTGTTCAATATACAAAATGCGAACAATAATTGTATTGAAATTGTTTCTAGAGTAAACCATCTACAGTTAAGGTTTATTGAGAAATATATATATATATATATATATATATTTTTTTTTTTTAATATGGTAGGATGCTTTGTGAAAGAACTGATCACTCAGAACATTTTTTTAAAGTGATCATATAGTTTTGGTTGAGACCCAACTTCAGGTTTCTGACATTTTTTTTTTTGTGAAAAAAAGATGAGAAACCTCTTATGAATATGAAAGAACATGTAATTCCAAGAGGAATTCAACATATATTTGATGAAAATTGATTTTGAAATGGCTGAGATATCCAAAACTGAGCGATCCTAATAAAAGGTTGGACCCCACATTTTATTAGGATCGCTTTGTTTTATTTTTGTTTTTGGATATCTCAGCCATTCCAAAACCAATTTTCATCAAATCACTTTTGAATTCCTCTTAGAATGGTATGCTTTGTACAGTTTCATAAGTGGTTTCATGATATCTTTGAAAAAGTTAAAGCCCACTCCTCTTCTCTACCTATACAATGCTATATCCCTTTAAATCCCTGCTCCCAATAGTAAAAAGTGGCATTAAAACACTGTTAGATGCACATCCTCGGCATGATTCCACCCTTTATGAATGCTGTCTCTCCTCTAGGTTCAAATCACATTCCCAGACCCAGGCAAACAGAGTGACGTGGTGACTCTGCGTGGACCTAAACAGGAAGTAGATCTCTGCTTCAGATTCCTCAAGGAACTCAGCAAGGAACTGGTGAGTTTTCTCTTGTTTCTTCTTTCTTTCTTTTTCCTTCAAAGATATATTTTCCCCCTCAAAATGCGATCCCACTTTATTTCATTCTCTTTGTGCCCCTCAAGCTCTGCTAATACATTCAGATAGACTAGCAACTCCCGAAGTTCCTGAGCATAGGCTTCTAACATCCTGTCATTGCTAGAAAATGTTGCCTGAATTAGTACATGATCATGTGACCTACCTCATGTTTGTAATTGTTCGAATTCTTCAGCTTGTCTTAAGGTGTAGCATTCCATGATAATTTGATTAGAAGTGCTCAATTTTCTCGACTGGCTGAATGTGTGCAATTGATTCAGTTGAAATATGTGAGTATTGTTATTTTTTATTCAGCAATGTATGCAATAATGCACCATGATACAACCGCAGAGTTCCCATCATGTCTACCTAGAAAAGGAAAATACCATGTAGACCCACTTTGACTAGAGCATGTCCTTCTATTTACATGGAATTTCTATTACATCTCCAGAAGATTGTGTATTATCTTCACACTTATGCTCTGCACTTTGCACGACCACTTCAGGTGTATTGAGCGTGGAAGATGTGACATGTTCTTCATGTTTTTGTGGGTTTTTTTTTTTTCAGGTTGAAAACAACTACCAAATCTCACTGCCGATCTTTAAGAAGTTCCACAAGAACATCATTGGCAAGGGTGGTTCAACCATCAACAAGGTACGGATAGTGGTTCCCTTTGACAAATTGGATGCTATCAACAATATTTCATCCTCCCGTCGTGAGGTGTTGCATAATGTGTTTGTATGCGTTGATTTTGAGATTGTATTTCCCAAAACTCTTTGCCACTTTCCATTAGCATATGGTGTCTTTCTGTGCACACATGTGTATGTTGTGTTTGTGTGTATGTGTGTGTGTGTGTGTGTGTATGTGGGAGAGAGAGAGAGAGAGGGGGTAGAGTGAGATAAGGATGGTGAGCGAGCACAAGATTTAGTCTCCATGGCATGGCTGAGTTATCACAAATTATAGTTGTCTTTCATCCTTACAAAATATGAGGCTTGTGACTCTGTATCAGAAAGGAAGTCTTCAGAAATGTTGCAAAACATTAATTCAGTATGTCTACACACTCAACTGGGACATGAGACCACTTGTGTAATCACTTAGTGAAATCACAGCAATATGGAAACGTTGCGTCCACTGCTCTCTGTTTATGTGTGTGACTGAAGAAGGTACTTTTGTTCCGACAACCCAGTCTACATAGAGTATCGAAGTAGTGATGTCACAGTCTATTGTCATACCTTAGTGCTGGTTCTAAGTGGAGTATCCCTACACAAGACTCCTGGCAGTGGGTTGGAAGTTGGTACCAGAATGGTTATTAACCATTGTGTTCTTAGGTGTCTGGGCTCCTTGTGGTTGGTAAGAATCAATTTCCATGGTGGTGAATGGCAATAATCTCACACTTTGGTACTGTAGTGAGCTGCTGATCCCATCACTTTTGTCCAAACTTCTCCTCTCTTTTTTGTGCAGATCAAGGAAGAGACGGACACTAGGATTGAGATCCCCACCGAGAGCAGTGACAGCGATGCCATCGTCATCACCGGCAAGAAGGCCAACGTGGAGAAAGCCAAGCAGAGGATTTTGGCCATCGAAGGAGAGCTGGTGAGGGTCCTCCGTTGCTATGGAAACTGGAGATGTGGGAGCCATGTCTAAATGGGAAAGGGGATTATAAAAGAATGTATTGCTTTGTGAAAGTTGTCTAGATTATACAATATCTTGAAGTATGGGTTGTTTAGGTACAGAGACCAAAAAGAAACACAAATTTTCTCTTTTTGCAGTCACTAAGAGAATTAATCATTTCATACTTAGCACTTGTTGAGCTGATGACATTGGTAAAACTTATAATCAAGAGTTATGAAGAAGGCAAGATGTACATCTCTTCAATGTAGAAGTGCCCTTGGAGTCTTACAGCTTTGGCATGGTTAAATGAACTTCTCGTTTCATCTGCTTTTTCGCTCATTATCATCCTGCCTGCTTTCACTACTGGATTAAAACTGTGTTTAAAAATCATGATTAGTCCTTAACAGGGTTATCATTTTTGTCTCGCCCACCGGAGGTGAAGGCGAGACTAAGGGATCCAAATGGCGTCCGTCCGTCGTCCGTCCGTCGTCCGTCGTCCGTCACAAATGTTAAAGTTTACCTGCAAGACTCTCTTATGATGCATAACTTGGCAACTGTTACAGCAATGGTAGCCACACTTGGGTGATAGAAGCACTAGGGGTATCTTCATGTTATGGTGTTGTCAGAGGTCATGTGATGATGTCAAAGGTCATTTGAGATCATATATTAAAGAGTATGTGCAAGACTCTTTTCTACGTTAAAGTTTACCTGCAAGACTCTCTTTTGACAAATAACTTCACATAAGTTGCTTGGATTACAACCTAACTTGGGTCATAGATGCACTGGGGGTACCTTCATGTCATGGTGCCATTGGAGGTCACAGGATAAGGTCAAAGGTCATTTGAGGTCATACGTTAAAGTTTACTTGCAAGACTCTCTTAACACACGTAACTCGACACATGTTGCTGCAATGGCAATCAAACTTGGGTGATGGATGCACTGGGGGTACCTTCATGTTATGGTGCCGTAAGAGGTCACATGATAAGGTCAAAGGTCATTTGAGGTCATACGTTAAAGTTTACTTGCAAGACTCTCTTATCACACGTAACTCAGCACATGTTGCTACAATGGCAATCAAACTTGGGTGATGGTAGATGTCTCTTGGGAAGTTAAAGGTAGCCACAAGGTCAAAGGTTACAGACAGGGGTCAACGAACTTTTAGGGCTCAATGTTAAGTTTTTAGGGCGCATTTCGTTTATGGCTCACAACTTTTGATCCCTTTGTCCGTTTGTGACCAAACTTGGATGGAAGATGTCCCTTGGGGAGGTGAAGGTCGTCACAAGGTCAAAGGTCACAGACAGGGGTCAACAAACTTTTAGGGCCCAATGTTATGTTTTTAGAGCGCGTTTTGATTGTGGCTCCTAACTTTTGATCCCTATGCCCGTTTGTGACCAAACTTGGACGGTAGATGTCCCTTGGGAGTTAAAGGTCATCACAAGGTCAAAGGTCATAGAAAGGGGTCAAGAAATTTTTAGGGCCCAATGTTAAGTTTTTATGGCGCGTTTCGATTATGGCTCATTACTTCTGATCCCTTTGTCCGTTTGTGACCAAACTTGGATGGTAAATGTCCCTTAGGGTGGTGAAGGTCACCACAAGGTCAAAGGTCATAAGCAGGTCAATGAACTTCTGGGAGTTATAAAAGATATTAATTTCTTGTACGCAAATGGGCGAGACACAATTTGGCGATTGCCTTGTTACTGTCAATATCATCACCGTGATCATCTTTTGTTACCACTCTGCAGGCCAACATCACAGAAGTTGAAGTCCGCATCCCCAGCAAGCACCACCAGTCCCTGATTGGCTCCAAGGGGCGCCTGATCCGAGCCATCATGGAGGAATGCGGGGGCGTCCACATCCACTTCCCCAACGAGGGCTCGGGCAGCGACCGGGTCACCATCCGCGGACCAAAGGAAGAGGTGGACAAGGCCAAGAAACAGCTCTTGGACCTCACCAATGAACGGGTGAGAGCGCCCATCCCCCCCCCCCCCCCCACCCTCCTGACCAAGAAGGAATCTTACCTTCTGTGTTCTAGAGCGGAGAATGAGAATGCAGATAGTTTATCCTGAGATGTTGTGGTATCTTGTGCAGTGAATACATACAGGTTATAGACTGATGATTTGTGACCTTGTTTGTTTTTGTCCTGAAGTGAACTTAAACTCACATTTCGTTCAGTATGCTCCCCTATTGCACAGTGACAATTGAGCGGACAAGAATACATGCTTTTAATGCGCCGCTAAAACATCCTATATAGGTAGTAATCATGAATATTCACCGATTAGTTGTTTCTGTCACAAGAGACTGGTCACATTTTTAAATCTGCCTGTCTCCCATCTCTAGGAGCAAGCTAGCTTCACCGCCGATGTGCACGCCAAGCGGGAGTACCACCGCTTCCTCATCGGGCGAGGCGGCGCTAACATCCGCAAGGTGCGGGAGGAGACTGGCGCCCGAGTGGTCTTCCCCAACGACAAGGATGAGGACCAGACCCTCATTCAGATCATCGGCACCAAGGAAGCAGTGGAGGAGGCTAAGAAGAGACTCTCCAGCCTCATCAAGGACCTGGTGAGTGGATAGATACCAAGCATTTAGGCAGGATTTGACATTAAAGGGTGTGTACAGTTCTGGTTCAGGTGAGAATTCAGCTGTTAACGTTTTGCGAGATATTCAGAAACCACTCTATGAGATGTCAAAGAGCATGCAATTCTAATAAACCACACTGTTACCTCGGGCAACTGAAAAAAAAGTATATTTTACATGCATGTTCACCTACAAATCCATATTTTTTATTGTTCTTTCAGTATAATAAAATGTTTTAGTAGAATCTGTTAACTTTAAAAGGGGACAGCACTGCAGCCCTGCAGCATGTTTGGAGACTTATACAGTACTCTCCGCGTAATCGGGTATCGCTTAAACGGGTACTCCGTTTAATTGGGTAGTAATGTCAAAATCAGTTCCAATGCACATTAAAATTACCTGATAATCGGGTTGCCTCTCCGCATAAATGGGTGAATAATTTTCTTCTTATCTAACTTCTACCCACATTTTATCGCAGATAAAAACTTTAAGAAATCATGAACGTCAAATTTTCCACGGCAAATTGCATTCTCTGCTTAATTTGCAAAGAAGGCCGATCATTTGGGGAGTGCTTAAACATGAAAACACATGTACCAGTACCGACTTGCCACACGTAAACGAACATTACACAAGTTACTGTAGCTGGAACTCACAACTGCATAGACAGACAGGAGTTGAACACACTTGCGCTCCTCCCTTGCTCTGCAACAACATTCACAATACGAGAAGTTTGCAACGAAAATCAGGCCATTCACCACTCCATAATTTTGCTTTTCCCCAGTCACTTCTCGAAAAGTAACCCGAGGTTCTACGTGACTAATGCACGCAAAGAGACGTGTTCATTTCGGAAAACGCCTGCGTGTTAGCGAGGACTCTATAGTCAAACGACAAAGTTTTCTGAAGACATATTTGTCCATAATATTGCTCATGACTGAGCAAGTGTAAGGTTTAATGTAAAATGTGCATTACAAGCACGCGCGTTAAGCATACAATGCATGTTTGACGTACATACACATTGTGTGTGTCAGTTGTGAATGAGACGTGTTATTCTGTTAATCGGGTACTCCGCTTAATCGGGTAAGAAACGCTCTGCCCGAGCCTACCCGATTATGCGGAGAGTACTGTACTTCGTATTTCATTGTGTTACGTGCGACCAGGACAACATCGTCGAGGCGGAGATCGATGTGGACACCAAGTATCACCGCCACTTTGTGGCCCGCCGCGGTCAGGTCCTGCGAGAGATTGGCGACGAGTATGGCGGCGTGACGGTCAGTTTCCCGCGCAACGGCTCCAGCAGCACCAAAGTGGCCATCAAGGGAGCGAAGAACTGCGTTGAGGGCGCCAAGAACCGCATTCTGCAGATTGTCTCTGATCTGGTGAGTGCAGATGACCCCGTCCTGAGGGTAGCGACCTCGGAGATGTATATTCTTGATGACCAACAAGAAAAACTATACTTTCAAGCTTGACTTCTGATGAACAGGAGGAGAAAATTGTCAAACATAATGTAACAACTAGTGAAAGATTTGACCTTCAACAGAAGAAATTGTGGAGTGTTCAAGTTTTTTGTATGTCTATGAGACAGATATAGATAACACTCATGTGTTATGTGAATCAGATGACATGACAAAGTCATCATTTCTCAATTCTCTCATTGGTTTGTAATGAGAAATGTAACCAAAATTCAGACTTCAGTAAGTTCAGCTACTGTCCATCTGTAAATATGAAGTCATCGCTGAACATTTAGTACACTTACTAATTTCATGCCATGGAAGTAATTTATGTTCTTTTTCTGCAAACACACACAATAAAAATAACATTTAGTGAAGAAAAATATGTGTCTAAACCTCTGAATGTGTAATACTCACATGACAGGGGTTAGCTTTATGCTCACCCAAACCCTAACATCTTGATGATATATAAGAGCTAGATATTTCTATTGATGTCATTGCAAATTTATTTTTCTGAACGTTTGTTTGCTGCTGGCAAACTCAACGACTATAGTGGGAGGAATCTGTAATGGACAAAAATGATACAATTTTGAAGAATAAATTTTAGGGCATAATCTGTAAAAGGAGCCAGATCCTTAGCTTGAAATGTATCACCCCATTTGTGTGCTCCTATGTGCACTTACTTACAAACCCCTGTAATGGCAAAATGCAAACAGGTGAAATCTTTTGGATGAAGTTTGTTTGGAAGGATATTTTCTTCCTCTTCTGTGTGTGGCTAATCAGTGAAAGTCACGATTCTTTGTCCTGTGCTTGTTGTCGTAACAGGAGCAACAAGTTTCAATCGAGTGCGTGATCCCGCAGCGTTTCCATGGCACAGTGATGGGGCAGAAGGGTTCCCGCATCCAGAGCATCACCAGGGAGCATGAAGTGAACATCAAGTTCCCAGATAGGAACGCCCCTGCCAGTGAGTTTTAGATAACCTGCTTCTATTTTATACTCTTCTTTTTTCTTAGCCGTGCTTGGCATGAACCGGGATGAAAGCTCTGGTACTTTGTTTTCAGTGAAGTTGGTATTCTCCTCAAAGATATGACTACATGTCCTGTAGTATGTCATCTTTTAAATCATATTCTATTTGCATGGTTCTAATGGTTGCAAAAACCATTTCCTTGGATCAGCACCATAAGTGTGGCGGCTGGCTAAAGCTTTCAAATTCTGTGATGTGAATTAAGTGTTTTGTTGCAGTTTTCTGAGAATAAGCCTTGTCAACATGCACAAACGTACATCACAATTACTGCATGCTTTTGAGGCACTGCCCGCAAATTCAACTGTATATGGTGGACTGGTCACGTGACAAACTTCCCAACGTTTCAGTTGCTGGTATTCACACTGCCCAAAGATCGAGATGATTGGCAGGATCCAGGAAATTTCCCTAGTTTGAGTGGGAATTTTCACGAAAATTTTCACAAGAAGTTTTTGGGAAGGTTGCAGTCACACTGCCAAAACTTGGGATCTTAAACTTAGCAATCTTTTGCCAGTGTGACTGTGGCTTTAGTAATAGAGTAACTCAAGGGACTTTATAAAGGGAAGGTATCACTGGCATTGTGATGCCCCACATATCCATATCTGTGTAAGTAGCATGAATCACATCAATATTGCAGATATATTCTCTGACATGGAATCTTCAAATAAATGAAAGCCACTGTAATGATAAGTACATCTCTTATTCAGAGACTAATGGTTCAACCTTCTCTCTTTTTTTTTTTTTGTTTTTTTTTTTTACTATCCCTCACTATGTCTTCTGAAGAGAGGTGCCTTTCCTCCCCTTCCAAGCCCTCCCATCCCACCCCTCGTGATGAGCCAGTCAAAGTTGACACTATTCTATGCAATTTTTGTTGTGATTGTAGGTGAGCCGGTGAATGGTGAGACCAACGGTAACAAAGATGGCGCCCCTCTGAAGCAGGACATCATTATTATTACTGGCAAGAAGGAAAACTGTGAGAATGCCAAGGAAGCATTGAAGGTATGAAGTTTCTTATTTCTTTAGCTTCCATTGGAATTGTAACCCCAGAAAAAAAAAAAACAGAAACTGAGGTCTTGTGCCAACAAAAGCCAGATCGAGTAGCTATGCATATTCATCCAGTAAAGTGTCTGTGTCTCTGTTATTAGAAGATGGATGTATGTTTTTGTTTCATTGTTGCTATGAAAGGTTATTGTCATATTTGGTTTGGTTTTTCATTTTTGTTTTGTAATGGAAGTTTGAATCTTCCAAACAGTGAAAAATTACTCCTAATTCAGATCATGTCAGGTGGGAAGGACTTGTGCTATAAACCTGTGATGGACTTTATTTTTTCTGATATATTGTGCAGTGTGTATCCATGTGACATTCATCGAGTTTATGTTAGTCAGGTTGCACAGAAATGCAAAGTTTTTCACTCATTTCTTTTGCTCATGGACAAAAGAAACGATTGCTTCCTAGAATCAAGTTGCTTTAAAGGCACTCTGAAAAAAACATAAGTTATTCAAACTTTTCAAGAAAAGTTTGGAAGATTTGAATTAAGAGGTAATTGTGCATAATGTGCAATAGTACATTAACTGTATTTTAAGTGTTCCTGGTTGTTGAGAGGTCTCTAATGCTGTGTTACCAGTCTTACTTTACATGATTGAATGAGATTTTTTTTTTTTTTTTTCTAGAGAGAGTTAAAAATATTTCTCTGACTCTTCCTTAGTAAGGTCATGCAGAAAGTGACAGGTTCAAAACTCAGGCTGTTTTTTTTTCCTTCTTTCACTTTTATCTTCCAATTGATATGCAATCTGACTTGCAGATAGTAACAACAAATTACAATTTTGAACTGATGCTTCAATTTATGAGAACAACAGCAGTTGAAATCACTTTTTGATGATTATGACAAGGCTAGAAAATGTACCATTATATGTGTTTGCTGTTTTGATAACTTTGAGATTGTTTTGATCTTTATTGCTTTCTCGTGTGCAGGCTTTGGTTCCAATTGTGGAGGAAGTGATGGTTCCCTTTGACTACCACCGCTACATCATCGGCGCCAAGGGAGCTGGAGTCAGACGTATGATGGAGGATAATGATGTGAGGAATCAATGAGTTAAAGGCTTAATTTACCATCTGCAGATGAAACAAAATCCCAGCATTAGTGCTTTAAAATAGTTCTAAAATGTGAGTTGGGGATAGAAACAACCACTGCAAAAATTTGCATCCGTATAATCGATGTAATGTATTGTTAAATTCTCAAAATGTGAACAATAGTTATAATAAAATGTTGCAAGACTAAACCATCTACAGTTATGGTTAATTAAGAAAAATACCGATTTCTCCTGTTATTTTAGATTTCATTGTGAAAAATGTATACCGTAGGGTGTTTTGTGATACAGCAGACTTACACATACAAATTGAATGCATCAAATGTGATATCTTGAATATTTTTTGAAATCACTGCTCCCAAAGGTAAACAAAACCTTTAACTCTTTATGTGCCACGTTTGCATGCCCGACTCAATCGACGGCGTGCCAAGTTTGCATACATTGCTTGAATGCACAAACTTTTTTGAACTAATCGATAAATCACCCAATGCCACAGTACAATGACAGCTTCACTCACAATTTAATTCCTCACACATGTAGCTTGTGCTGCCTGGCGATTGAATAGCGGTGTTCCATTGGGGTTTTCAAGTAAATTCTAAGTTTCTGTCACAAATTTGTGTGCAGAAGTCATGCCACCCAGTTAATAAGATTTACGTCACGGCAAAGCTTACAATTTTCTCTGCACCTTTCCTCACTGCTTTTATGTCTTGCATAACATTTCTATAAAGTTACATGTCTTTTAAAAACAGAATATACATCTGTGAATAATGTGGCACTCCGGGGGGGGGGGGGGGGGGGGGGGTTTACACCATGGCACACAGAGTTGATTATTGTTTGCACTTTATGCTTGAAGGTGTATGGGCTTTACAGCTGCTTAACGCTTGAGAATGGATGAGTCAATTATTGTGTGAACTTAACCCTGATAGGGATGAGACTGTACTGTTGCCTTGCCTTGTGAGATTCAAGGAGTTAATCATTGCTTGCACTTTTGCCCTCAGTGGGATAAGAGTTTTAGTGCATGATGTCCCATGAGAATCAACAAGTTAGTATCAACAAGTTAATCCTTGCTTTCACTAAACCCATAAAAGGATAGGGATTGTACCGCTGCCTCGCCTTTAATAATCAAAGAGTTAAGTATTGTTTGCATTTAACCATTAATATAGGGGAGCGTTACTGCTGCCATGCTTCTTAGGAATCAATGAGTTAATGTGTGCATGCACTTAACTTGGAAAGGGCTAGGGCTCCTATAGGATACCCCAGATTTTGATGTGGGAATGTCATTGGCAGCCTTGCACTGTGCCACTACTCTATGTCAAAACATGAAACAATGTGCTTCTTATCGTCGCTGGGGTGACATGACCTTGTATCTACAAAATGTCAAATGTTCAGGAGAGCCAAAAAACATGGCAGCCAAAGCGCTCTTAGCAAATGGGATAGCCTTTCCTTTGACATGCTGTAGTGGTTTTATTTTTGGGGTAAGACAGTTAGGATTTGGACAGGACATCACTTAATCAATTATTTGACCATTAATCAAAAAAAAGTCATTTTCACAAAAATTTCAGATACAAGGTCTTGTCACCCCAGCGAGGTTATGCGGTCTTTAACCTTTGATACGTATGATGCCCACAATTTCATGGAGATGAGAAGCTGTTGTAAAATTTTTATGTGATGTTGATCCCGTTGAACATGACTGTATTCTGTGTTTGAAATAGTGCCGTCAGTTGTAAAGCGACATGAAGCAGTTTAACTAAGATTTCCACTGTTCTGATTTTTGTGTGATCTTGTTCCAGGTGAACATCACCATACCGCCAGCAAGTGAGCAGTCAGACATCGTGAGAGTCAGGGGCACCCCGTCCAACGTGGCCCGGGCCGTCCAGGCCCTCAAGAACAGGGTCAGTGAGCTGGATGATGAGCAGGAAGACCGGGTAAGCTCCTACAAACATTTTGTCATATTGAATGGTCTACATAAATGCTGGTCAGTGATTGGTCCCGATGTAGTCATGTGACTAATGGCGCTAGGATTGAAAATGTTATATCAGCTGCAGTGATGACACGTCGGGCAATGTAATTCCAGAATTTGGCTGCCTATGGGGCAAGAATGAAATATTGTGTATTTATGTAGACCATATAATATAACACATATTGCCTTGTTTGACGTAATATGATACTTTTTGACAGTCCCTTAGGAATCATACTTCATCCTTGAGACAATACAGCGTGTAGCTTCCCTCAGCACCAAGTGCTTTTAAAAAAATTTAATCTTTTGGGAAAAATATTTCTCCTGTGGTGATGTGAAGTGTTATATTACACCTCTAAAAAGGCAATATTTATATAATATCTGTCTAGTTATCTCTCGTGGCTTCTTTATAAAGCATCGCTGTCTACTGTAGTCTTGCACTGCTGAAATCTCTCCATCAATGAGTTGTAGGGTGATGTCGGAAAATAGATTTCATATGTATGATATATCACTGACCCCTCTTTACCATCTATTTCTGACAATGGTGAATTTTTGAAGCAAATTGACATTTACTTCATTTAGATGATGTAGTGATTTTTAAAAACTTTTTTTGTTGTTTTTTTTCTAGCGTCTGCGGGCTTTCACCCTCGAGATCTCTGTGGATCCCAAGTACCACCCCAAGATCATCGGACGCAAGGGGGCGGTTGTTGGCAAGATCCGCTCTAAGCACGAAGTCAACATCCAGTTCCCTGCCCGGGACCATGAGAACCAGGACTGCATCACCATCCAGGGATACGAGGCCAACGCCGAGGCGGCCAAGGAGGATATTTTGGCTATTGTCAAGGAATTGGTACGTGGTGACATACACGTTTGTACACCCCGTTTATACAGTATGTTCCCCAAAAAATTACAATCAAATTTTTGCATTGATAACACCCAATGATTAAATTGTCTAAATGCTACTTCAGGGTCTTAAGATATGATATCTTAGCTCTATTTTGCAGAAAACCCCATTCAATTTGGTTAAGCGGTCACAGAGAAATATGGAATGTTGTAAAGCATGTCATGAGTCTGATTCTTCCAAGTTAAGCACTTCGATGCTTTTGTGTGTGAATACAATAGACCGAACATGGAGGGGAGAGATTCTTGACATCCTCTACAAAATTCCTCATTTCCCTTTGACCACTGAAGCAAATCGAATGGGGTTTTCTGTAAGATGTGGGCAATGAGTTAATAGTTTCATACCCTGAATTTGTATTTGGATTGATTCACTTTTTTTAAAGATATTATTGCGGAGGGTCCCGTTTTAATTTTTTTTTGGACATAACGGCACTGCAAGCAGGTTTCCAAGCTTCCTCGAGGAGGTTTAAAAGCCCGCTCTGAAAAAGCAGCCTCTCGTCTGTTTATACTGCTCGCCAAAAACAGGCCCTAGCAGGCCCTAGCAGGCCAAACTGGCTCCTCCCCTCTGATACATGGCACAGGCTTTTGCATGAAGTCTGCAAGTTTAAAGGCTTTCTTCAGCGGGTATTGGTAGAGACAGCTGGGTTGTTTATGTAAGCGGGCGATGACCTTCAGTGATTCCTTTCGGGTCGGCTAAAAAGCAGCTTCTCAAATCCCCTAGCATTTATACTGCAGCAAAGGCTGCTATAGCAGGCTCTGAAACCCTTGTAAGTGGTTTCCGAACCTGACCTGATCTGATCTGATCTTATCTCCTTTTTTCTGATTATGCTGAGCTGAAAGGCTGCTCGAGGCTGCTACAGGAGGCTTCAGAACCCCCTTTTTGCTTAGTATAAATGGGATAATAATGTCCAGGGTCCCATTTCATAAAAGTTTTTAGAATAGCAAACTCTTGCTGGAATGACAGCTTTCCCTTGCAACAGCCAATCAGGAAGCTGGATTCTTGTCGTTCCCATGACAATTATCATTCCAGCAAGAGTTGCTATTATATCAACTTTTTATGAAATGGGACCCAGATGTGTGTATGTGTGTGTTTGTGTGTACACATTTACTTGATTAAGATGAGTTTCGTATATGAAATATTATTGTTAGCTTGTATGATTTGTAGTATGAAATTTATTGTATTGTAGTGGCCATGACGCCTGCGCAAAGTTACTGTTTGTGCTGGGCTTCATGTCTGAGACTCTGTTTAAAACAGTCTTCCCAAAACTGGCACAAAAAACAATGCCAATAAATACCAAAATAAAGACCCCACCAAAACAAATCAATTCTGTATTTTGTGTTCTTCTGTAAATTTGACATGACCAAAAATGGACTACATACCACTAAATGGCGTGCACTGGCACGCCATAATGCGGGGCAGTGCGGAAGCCAAATATGTGCAAAAGTCAGACCAGCTGTTAAGTGCATGCTGTCAGTGTAAGAGAGTCAGTGTAACAGTGAGTTTGTTTAGATTACAGAGATGCTATGGTGGTCCTTTGTTTAGGGTCAGAGTTAGATTCTTTGTAAAGTCATTATTTTTACAAGGTAATCAGACATGAATTTTAGCTCCTGCTATAAACCCTCACCACATTTTGGCCCTTGCCCCTCAAATAAATCAGACACATAGGAAAGTCAGTAGAAGTTTTGTATGCATCACATGATAGGTAAATTATCTCAGTTTGGGGAAATCACATCTTACAAATTTGAGATTCACTCCTTCTCTCTCCTCGCTTCCCCCACAAACCTTCCCGTCGCACTTCAGGAGGAGCAGGTAAACCAGCAGTTGACCATCGATCACCGCATCCACAGGCGGCTGATCGGTGCCCGTGGCAAAGCCATCAACCGAATCATGGACACGTACAAAGTGGACATCCGCTTCCCGCGGGAGGATGACCCCGATCCCGATCTGGTCGTCGTCTCGGGAGAGGCGGATGCCGTGGATGAGTGCTGCGACTATCTGAAGAACCTCGAGGAGGAATATGTGAGTTCCAGGAAGCATTCATACAGAGATGCTCACTGTTACTTTTATGTCGCATTTGTACTGCTCTTTTGGCCAAAAATACAGCTTGAGAAAGCTGGTTTGTATTATGACACATTTCTATTTCATTAAGGGTAAGAATACGGCTTCTCCACCAGAAATACTCCTTTTAAGCCTGCAGAATGCTACAATGCTGTTTACAAGGTTGGCATCTCTGCTGAGAGCATGTGGCTGATTGATACTGGCAAAGAATATGAAGCTTATATTTTCATAGAATGTGTCTGTTGGTTGGTCAATTTCCATTTGTAGTGCCCCTGAAGCTGTCAAGTCAGATGGCGTGTGCCTTCTTTGTTGCGCATGCACACCAGTGACCTTGAGTTATAGAATTTACCGAGAACTGAAACTTTGAGAAGTTTGCCTGCCAGTGTGAGTGGACAGGCAAATTTCCACGACATGTTCCATAATGTTAAAAACGTTGTGAAATTTTGACCGTGTGACCGCAGCTTTAGAGAGCTCAATCTAGTTCTTGTTTTCTCATCCTCACAGCTCCTTGATGTGGCCGAAGAAGAGGAGACTCAGCGATACACCAAAGCGCCGAGCCGCTCGACTGAGGAGCAACCCAGGAAGCAGGATACGGGCTTCGTTATCCGCGACGCCCCTTGGAGCAAGCCACCGGACACCTCCAACATCAACGACTTCCCCACCATCGGGGGTCCTGGCTCCGCCTCGAATCCGGCGGCCTCGGCCCCCCGCTGGGGCCCTTCTTTCAAGCGCTAGAATATGGCTCACGCCCCCTTCTCCTTTCCCATTTCAAGTAATCATTTGGAGATGCCTTTTGCTGTGCATTGCATTAAAAATCTGCTAGATGATAATAGATGAGAAAGTGTGGCCTTTGTGATGTCCCTCCAGTTATCCATATGAGCATTACAGATTGCTTAGGCGAGAAGAAAATGTTTTGTTCAATCCTCAGAGTCCTATCAAAATGTCTCCACCTTGCCATTCATAGGAGTTCCTTGTTGGAAGTGGTCGCTTTCCTCTGCTTGGCTAAATCATTAGTGTAACTCTACTCCAAGCTAGTTTGAAGGCATCTCAAAGAGCGTTAAAAGATGTTTTCAAACAATTTGTAATGCCGGTAGAATTCATAAGATATGAAACTCTAAAGAAGATAAGAGGATTTTTGTGGAGTTATAGTTTATTCTTGCTTCATTTTCATCTTTCATATTATTCCTTGAACATGACTTTGACAATATGTAGATTAAGTAGATTAAGTTTATTTAGAACACTGGGGATTGCTCTTTTAATTTATGTTGACACGTTCTATTTGACTAGTGCTGTAAATTGAAAAATAAGAAAATATATATACATATTTTTCTGTATTATCCATGTGGTATTTCACAACTTTTTAAAGTCTGTCTTTAGCAGGAATGTGTGTTATAGCAAGTTCTTTGAGTATATTTAGTCCTTATCTTTGTTTAGGTTATGTACAGTTTTAAGATTTTTTTGTTTTGTTTCATCAAATTCATTGATTTCTTTATCTCTTGATTTGCACAAGGGTTCTTAATGTACGTATAGCCAGTGAGTATTGGGTATGAAGTTCATCTTGTCTTATCAAAGTATTGAATTAACTGCCACATTGGTCTCTGTTCTGATGTTATGAGTTGTATTTAACTGTCTAGGGAAGAGTATAATTGTTTTATTTATTATAATTATTAATTTTTTTTTAATCATCCACACTTATTTCTATTCATTATTTCTATTCATGCAAATGTTTCTACAAATTTTCCTTGGCAATATGTATCAAGTTTCAGGACGTGATATGTGTAGCATACACTGAATTACTGTAATGTATGCCATGTTTTGTTTGTGATATCAAGGGCTACAGTGACTGTAAGGTTCTAACATGTGATAGGAAGTTTAGCAGCTCTTGTAACATAATTTGTTGATTAACATTATATTCTTTTGTGAGTCGACCAAATCAGCCAATGTGAAGTGTTACGTGCCCTTGATGCTGCAGTGGGCACACATAAATTTATTAATGCTGTTGTTTGACTACAGGGTTGAAGTAGGATAAAAGTAGAAACCCAGTTTCTGCAGTTTAGAGAATGTTTGGCTAACCCTGTGCCAGGGACACTTGGCAGTGTGTACAATGCTGTTCGGTTTTCTTTCTCAAAGCACACAGTGGGTTTTAATCCCTCTGCTCAGGAGGGTGCCAGCAGCGTTCATTTGTTTGTTTGTGTTTTTTTTTGTTTTTTTTTTATATTGAGGGGAAAAATTTGGTGTATGTTAGGCATAGTTAACCAAGTGCCTAGGACCTGTACAGCATGTACAACCACCTTAATGTCTACAAGACTGACATTTTCAAATTGATTCTTGATAGTATACCTTGATCTAGATGGTAATAGATTCCAGTGAATTTGGACAGAAACTGGAATGGTGTTTTCAGGTCAGTATACTTAATGATATTTCTATATATGCCTTGGTTTTGCTCTGTCTATGTGTTCTACACTTTTTTTTTTTCTTTCTTTCCTCTTTTTGAATATATTACCCCTTGGTTATGCTTGTGGACACTGTTGGAGAGGTGTCTTGGCCAACACGCAAATTTGCGCTAGTGTTCAAGTTTGATGGCAGATAGTATGTATGATAGCATGTGTCCTTATTTCTGTGGTGGGTCAAATGTTTTATAAACACATTGGCAGGCAGTGCAATGTATGGCTGCACCTGAGGAGTGTGCTTGGCACAGTAATAGCATTAATATCCTGAGATTGCTCACAGTAATTCAGTGATCTTTCTCGCAATGCGGCCACAATTATGAGGAAGATAAGAGAATGCCTGTCTAAGATGACACTTAATGTTGTTTCCCTGTGATATCAAAGGGATACTCTGCATCTCATACTTCATGTAGTAAACTTGTCTTTAAGGAGCATTTCTCATTTTGGGGAAATATGGTTACTTGTCAATCGCATTCTGAACTAATCTTGGCTTTCCTTTGTGTTGTTGTAAGGGGGTATTCTAACCTAAAAGGATTATATTTCCCTATGAATTCATCACTTTCACATGATATGCCCCATGTGTGTGTGTGTAGACACACCATGATGATGTGGTGGTGAAACAATGTTACTTGAATGCTGGGGGATTTTCCTCAGAAAATCAATCTGATGGTGTGTTTGATTGTAAGAAGATAAAAAGAAACCTGTGTTTCTCTTGTACTTACTATTTCTATAAAGTATATATGTATGAACATGTAATTGGCATAAATGCAGTTGTAGGTTTATTTTTTTTTTTCTTGTTTATCTCTGTTCATTGTTATCAATAATACAAATTTTTATACCATTGCTCCATTTAGGAAGCAATGGCATGTGCTCGACATGATTTTTACCAAAAATAAAAAATAATAAGTTCTATCTATGGAGGGCTGTGTACAACTGAAAGTGTGGAGTTTGTTCAAGGAAATATGTTCCACATATCATTACCATCGTGTAAATCATGTTGACAGATTAATTGCAGTTCTTGATTATTATATGATTTTGTATGAAATATGCCAAATGGTTAGAATTTGAACAATAAAAGTTTAAAAATCGCCGCTGTCAACAAAAAAAAGGGCTTCTGATGGACTGTGTTTTTGTGAGACTGGTTTGTGTTGTGATGCCACTGTCCATAGAATGTTAAAGACATTAATTAATGTATCTGTACTTTAACTGGAGGTAGTATTACCTTTTGACATCCTCCTTTTCTCTCTTAAAACTTCATACAGTTGAACCTCTATTATCCAGCCTCCCTTTATCCGGATCTCTCTATTATCCGGACGCAATCTCGCCGTGATTTTTTTTTTTTGATAATTACGGGAAGAAAGGGGGATTCCCAACTCCTTGAGAACTCCTACCCAAACACACTGTATAGACACATGAATTACATATTACTTCCAATATGATTAACATACATTGCATCAAATTTCCTTCCAAATTGCTTACCTTCAGACATTTCAACATCCCGAAACATCCCCAAATGTAACAATGAAAAGGTTGCAGTATACACATTACTACATGTGGTACTACAATGGGCTACATCAGTACATGTGTATGTATATGTACATGTATAAAGCATTGAGTCTCCCGTATCCGGCCAAATCCCTTATCCGGATGAGCCCCGGTCCCGACTTGTCCGGATACGAGAGGTTCAACTGTACATTCATATTCTCATTCATTCCTTTGAGTGTTTCCCATGCAACATGTTTCCATGTTACTAGCATGATTAACAAAAGACATTTCATTAAAATATGCAAGTTACTAAAGTGTATGCTCAGTCTAGGACAAGGTGCATCCTAATGTCTTTTGTTAATCATATTAGTACTTTAGCAATGATTGACAGATGATGTCACGGGCAGAATCTTGATTTGGAAGGTCTGTTATTGGCTTATCCAAGTAATCTGAAGAAAAAAAAAAACTGCTATACTTGTATATGGCACATATTTAGATATTCTTTTGGCTTCATAAGTGATAATCAATACAATACATCAATAATCAATACCTGCATTTGTATTGCATAGGTCTTGTTAGTTTAAAGGGGATGGCGAGTAACTGATCAGTGGGAATGCTGGGGGATGATTGTTCCAATCCTTGTGGGATTCATTTAAGAGTACATAATATATCTATTGTGTGAAATTTATTTGCTTCAGAACGGTCTTATATTCAAGTAATGTGCAGTTTAATGCCCTGTCACTGTACAGCCATGCTAACCTGGAAACATTAAACTGCACATTACTTGAATATGAGACCATTCTGAAGCAAATGATTTTCACACAACAATAGATAAATAATGTACTATTAAATGAATGTATGTTATTGGTGCTAAACTAATATCCAAAAGATGTGATTTGTGCGATATTTTTGTGCACAAGAGAGTAAGGAAGGTAGTTGATGACATCATCACCTAATGATTACAATAATAATACATTTCTTTCAAATTGAATGATGATCAATTCATTTAACAGGATGAAATTAGGGCCTATAGATCAGAAAGGTAGCATGTAAGAGTGAAATGACTCGTACACCTAGTCCAGATGGATTTCACCAAAGTGAGATCAACTCTTAATTATACAGGCAACTCCCATTGTAACTAAGTCCTCGGGACTGGCAGCTTTCTTCTGTTACTTGGCAATTCATGATAGCTGAAAAGTATGTAGATGATAATTTTGGGACTTGAATTTTAACTTCTTTGTAGGGGGAATTTCACCATAATCGTGTGTTATAACTGGAGTGCACTGTACAGTGCACTTCCATTATAACGTACACAAATTTCTATTGTTTGTTTGGTTATAACGAAACTTCAATATAATGAAAGAAAACTGCCAGTTCGTTACAACGGGAGTCCACTGTATATGGCATGCTTTTCAGGAATCACCCCTTGAGCATCTAATTGCATCCATCAATCTACCATCAATCTCTATAATCATATCTATCTACTGTAAAACACGATATTTTCGCGGCATGAAATTTTCGTGAATTGGAGCCGACGGCCTTTTTCGCGGCATGAAATTTTCGCGAGTTGCCTCGAACATTCAACGCGTATAGTGTAGACAAGAACTTTCACGTGCATTTTAATTTCGCAAATCTTGGTTCTCGCGAAATTAAAATGCACGCAAACATTCTGTTTTACTGTATCTATTATCTGTCTATCTACTATCTATTTATCTATTTATCTGTCTGTGTCTGTCTATCTACTATGTCTATCTATCTACTACAATGTATCTGCCTACTATCTATCTGCCTATCTGTTTATCTATCTATATCTATCTATTTATCTATCTATATCTATCTGTCTATCTATCTATATATCTATCCACTATCTATCTATCTACTATCTATCCATCTATCTGTCTAATATCTATCCATCCATCTATCTACAGTACTAGTTCGTATCTATCTACTATATCCATCCATCCATCCATACGTACATACATACGTACATACATACATACATACGCTCAGCTAAAAAAGAAAGTAAACACTTTTTCAAGTTTATATATCTCATAGAATATTTGGCAAAAAGTTAATGTATTACATGTATATACCATATGAAAGGTATTTTAATTGGCTATCAACCTGGTAGGTCAAAAAAATGTAAACTTTACGCATGAGCAAACACCTTCATTTTTCTCTTCAAAGGCACAAAAGTAAGAATTGTAAAAAACTAGCAAATTGTTATTCATGCGTACTCTTCATAAGTGCTTTTCCATGTAATGATAAGGGAAAAAAGACAAATTCAACACTATAAAAAATATGTAATTTAGTTGCAAAAATAAAGTTATGACCTCTATAATATCTTTGAAGCCCAAAAAGATTAATAGGCTAGAAGGCTAGAATAATGGAGGAAAATGAAGAATCTTCTGTCAAATCCAAATTCAAAATAAATGAAAGAAGCAATATAAACAAAAATGGTAGGAATTCAGATTGATTTCTCAAATTAGAAAAAGTGTAAATAATATTTGATTCTTGAATTTGTCTAAAAAAAGAATGAAATACTAGTAAAGATATTCTGTTCATTTAATCATTTTTGTGCCCTTACTCCCTATGTCATGTGAAGTTTGAGTTGACAGAAAATTCTTGTCTTTCCCCTTTAGTTTCCAACTTTTATTTTGTTTTAGGTTATTAAGAGATAAAGAGAATGAAAACTTACTTTTGCTATTTCATCAATGTTTCTCATTGTGTTAAACTGGTCTTTTGTTATCATTGTTATCTTGAAGGGTATTTCCAAATGAAAGACATGTCAATATTTAGCATTTTTACTTTTGTCCCGTGGAAGACAAAAACAAATGTGTTCACTCACTCAAGTTTCCCTTTATATTGACCTACCAGTATGCTGTATAATACATTTTCATCAAAATCTTCTATGGAAAATATGAACTGAAAAAGTGTTTACTTTCTTTCTTTTTTTTTTTGCTGTGTACATACATACAGACATACATACATAAATACATGAATATTATGTATCTTTCTTTTCACAAAACGTTTATCTCAAATGACGACATTTTGGTGTGAGACTTCACAGTCTGGAGTGAAACAGTCATGGAAATTGAATCTGGTCAGAGTGGAGAAGAGGCCTCACCACTGCATGTTTGTGAACACCACAGCAATACAGCAAGGGACTGCTATCCCTTTTTGTATTGTGCTGACTTGTCAGAGCACATGTTGCATACTGCAGTGAAAACTTAGCTTCATATCTGCTTATGACACGAAAGCAAGAAAGTTCAGGCACACTTGCCCAAGGAATGCATGTATTCAATTTTCTGTTGATTTATTGATAACTGCTGTGTTCTTGTCAAGCTCATTATGATATACAGCCAGGGGGTGGGAGGTCCCTGATATACATACGTAGCTATACCATAATCATAATTATATAATACAAATGTTTGATATGCATGTATACATTGTACAGGCTGAAAGTATACATGCTTACACCAACAGTCGATAAATACAAGTTTGCATAGCATAGAAAACACATGCACTGCCAGTTAGCGGTCAAACACAAATGTACATTCATATACAGTTGTAAGAAGTCAGGCGCGGTCGCTTTGATCACCTCGTTGCATGATAATAATACTTGATTTTGCATAAACTTTATAAGAAGACATACACCTTTACAAATTTGTGAAAAAGTTTGCTGCATGTACACGCAGAAACAGTTGAGGCATAATTTTCATGAAAATAACAAATTTAACAGAATCTTGGCAATCAAGATAGAAATTATGTGACTTCTCGCATTTAGGTATTAATGCAGCAAAGAAATTGAAAATGATGATCTGTTTTAATAGCTTCGATACACATTCATCAATCATTCATTGCATGATTTCACGAAAGTAAGATATCTGATGTCAGACGCAATAATCTGTCACATCAATGTTTTACATGATTTCACGGAACAGATCCAAATTCAGGAACAAACCATTATTTGTCACCACCATCACACATATTGCATTTGGAAGAAAGATTTAACATAGAACAACCAGTAGATCACTGAAATAATATTCTCATTTGCATAAATTTTTATCATGATTCTAGGCTTGGACAGACAATTGCATTACTGTTTTCAGTAATCTAGAAATCTGACGCTAATGAAAAAGGTGACCCTTTTTGATGAATACGAATACAAAGAGAAATATGATAATAAAAAAACCCTTATTTTGCATAGATCATTAGCACACAGGTAAGAGTTACATGGACTGATAGGATTGGCCAAAAAGCACAACCAAAAACAACCCACAAAAAAAAAAAAAAATCCTAACAAACTTACATTGCATAATGCCAATTTTTGCGGACGGATTTCAGAATGCTTTACAAACTATGAATGCTATTGCATGTTTCATGAAGTTATCCTGTACTCTGGTGATGAACAGAATACACCGAGGAAGGACAGGACATATTTCTCTTGTATGTTCAATGTGAATGTTACATATGAACAGAATACACAGAGGAAGGACAGGATATATTTCTCTCGTATGTTCAGTGAGAATGTTACATATGAACAGAGTACACTGAGGAAGGACAGGACATGTATTTCTCTTGTATGTTCAATGTGAGTGTCACATAGAATCCTTTGCATTCATCATCATGAAATGTGCTTCCTTGGATGATAACATCTACATGATCCATCGAGTGACGGCCATCACCGTTGGTCAACCAAAAAATTTTCCCACCAAAACTCCATGTCACTGGTCAGAAGTGTTTCATTTTGTTCGGCAAGTTTATCATGAGAAAGAAACAACAATAGTGACGTCATCATACGGAGACCGGTGGAGGTCCATGGTGACGGGTCACAGCCTCTGCGCGTGTCTTGAGGTGTACGTCCTCGGGTGTCTGGAGAATCGACGTGCTCCGCAGATTTAAATCCTTGTTGATTTTGTTCACTGGGTGCATGCGTGATGATAGTGCCCTCTGAGGCGCATAATGTTGCCTGACGAGTGCGGAGGCAGGTTTGTTCTTGTAGTCAAGACCGTAGGTTGTGTGATACTCGCCGAGTTTCTTGGCAGCCTCCTCTTCCTGCCATTTCTTCTGCAGCTTAGACTTCAATCCAAAGTTGGTAGGCTCCCCTACAAAGAGCATGAAAATAATTGACAAGAGAAATGAAATTTCGTATCTAGATTTGGTACATAAAAATACACAATACAGACATTGATACATTGTAGGTTGACCAATGCTTGTATGAAAACATGACACAGTTATAATTGTGCAAGCTTCTGTATGACATGTTCAAGAAGCCTTTAATGAAAAAAAAAAAAATGGCAACAAAAACAGAAATCTAAAGTTTCAAGGCGGACTGGAGATGCGTCAATAACATTGTTGTGATCAGTAGAGCAATGTAGCTGGCATAATATCACCTCATCTGCGCATACACGCATCACTTAATTATGATCATCTTGAAAAACATTTGAAACCTTAAGGATCTCAATCCTCTCAGTAACTGACTTGATAGGACCATCCATTAGACGATGAAAAGTTAAATCACAACATTGAGAGGTTTTCCACATCACGCATAGTTACCAAAAATAGTGTTCTTAAGATCAATCCACACTTGTTGAGTACCAATGGTACTACTAAGCAATGGAATCAACCTAGATATGCCCTAGTAATTTCAAAATTAAAAAGAAAGAAAGAAAGAAAAAAAGTGGAGTTGGTGGGTGTATGTACCTTTGAGAGGATGATCTGACTTCTCGGGTTCCCAGGCCAGTTTCTGCCCATCCCAGTGCCTGAGCTCGGGCAGGGTGTCTTCTGCCAACCTCTCGCGCTTGTTGAATTGCTCATCGTACCAGGAGATGAGGTTGTTCTTCAAGTCTTTGTTGTGGTGGGCGAAGACTAGCGTCTGATCAAGACCCTGAAAAAAAAAAGTGATTGCAACAAACTGTTAATCACCTGCAGAAGGCTTCAAGTGTCGATTGGAACGGACGGGTGAAGTTGTACACACCGTCCAAAGTCTATGGCCAAGAAAGGGTTATTGAAAACAGGTCTGTGGCATGTGTGACTACATGCTTCTGGAGGTACTGTACATAGTGAACTTACTTACTTAATGTATGTAAACTTTTACAGTTGGACATTGTCTCTTTAAATGGCAGTAATTTTTAAGTTTTAGGAGCAAATCTTGCTTCTACTGAAAAAGTTCAAGACTGGAATAAGAAAGAAGAATTCATCTTCAATTTGTTCAATATGTATTAAATGCATGTACTCAAAATCAAGATAATCTATTTAGTCAATTCAAATCAATAAAATTTTGAAAACAACAGACAGATTCAATCAAAACTGTTTGATATGAAATGGAGATTAAAGTGTTTGATAAAAAGTTTTTTGTCTGGTGACAAAAAGTTACACCTCCCAGTAGACAAGTCTATACATTAAAGTAGAAAACCCTAGTACACAGCATGACCATTTTTTTTTTTCTTTTGATATATAGGTCTAGTGTAAAAACTATGCTCTTTACTTGAAGGTGATTCTGACAAATTTCAAAACTCACTTCATTCTTCATTTTAGCTGCTCTTCTTGTCATGATATCAGGCTGGAAGTTCCTATTGTGGACATAATCCATTCGCTGAGTGGATGTATTCCGGTGTGCTCCTTTCTCAAACTGCAAATATAAGAATAAGATGACATGATATGAATGCTTGATTGAGCTGTCAAACAAAATTATACAATATTACATCTTTTTAAAATTTAAAGAGATCTTCTTCTTCTTGTAATTAGACTCTACATTCCATCTTCTGGTGTACACTGGTGTATTAGGGCCTACATACTGTTTGGAAATCTTGTTGCAATACTGTTGGTATTTCGTTTGTGTCACATTACTTTGGGAACTTTAGTCTACATCATTATGACTTATATTACTCATTAGCACAGATTGGACTCTATAATCTGCTATTCTTACGCTAGGAAATAGCTAACTGTTAATGTTAACGCGTTCTACTAGTAGATTGGACATGTTCTACAAAGTGTAGGGGGATTGTCAAGTTTTCATCTAAACGTTGAGGTCTATACGTTAGATTCTTACAGATCTATCAGAAGAAACTCGAAATATTTGGTTCCAAATATTCTTATCTAACGTTAAGATCTATGTTAGATAGAACTTAATTCCAGTGATACACAGAAACGCAATCGTCAATCTATTTTTGGAATGCCAAAATTTGACAGTGACACGCACGACCAATATTCAATAATGGCAATGCAATGTGCCATTCTACCAGTACCAATTCAATTGGAAAAGTTGCTCAACTTTGATTCAAACTATTTATTTTGAAAACTCAAGTTAACGACGGAAAGATATTCCTGTAAACTTTATATTGCGAAGTTTCTTTGGTACAATATTCTGAAATATAGACACGATCAATAACTATTACTAAATCCAACAAATATTCACTGTAACGTTTAGGTGTTACTTCAAATGTGTGAGGTAATATGCGTTTCCGCACAAAGCCAACGCCGGTAACTAGGTAAATACCAGCGGGACAGCGTCGGCTGCACACAACCACCAAACATGCAACAGGTGCAGGTATCTCGTGCACATCAGTGCAGTACAAGAAACTCGAAAAACATTACGGAAACTTACCTTATGTCTCTCTTCCGACCAGTTGCCAATGAGGACACCCCCTGCGTATCTTTGCTCTATTCTCCATCCAGGAAGCGACCACTTTTGGGGATCTCCGTGTGCCATTTTTGTATTCTAAAAACTTCGAATATTGCAGAGATGAAAGAGAGTCAGCAGGTGTACGTGCGTGCGAACTAACAAGGATGGAGTACCGTAACTGATTGTTGTTTCATTCACGATGTACGCGCGCACAAGTACAACGTTGGTACACAGTACAAGATCGCCGATAAACAACGTCAACGTGTACGGTGTGTATGTATGTACGTACCTGTGGTATCCGAGCGCTGCACGAGTCGCATTGTTGATGCGGCCGCTGTGTTGGTCGTCAAGGTGACGGACACCCAGTGTTATGTTGCTGCACAGCATAAAGCTTGGTGCGCTCGCCGTTGTGTAGCTACATGGAGGTTGGTGTGGCTAAAGTTTACAAACAGTTCATCCTTTCTTTATTCATTGCAAAATTTCCTTTCAACTCATTAGTGTGTTTTTCTTTCAGTGTGATGATTGCCTTTCATAGAATAACAAAATATAAACTTGATAGACCAGGACCGGTGACACGTTTGTAAAAGTGAAGAGGTCCAGTTTATGGGAACAGGGACGTCGATTCATTTTGAGGATGGAGACATTCTGGATGACGGTTAATACTTTGTGTCCCAAAATCGGCAAACAAGAAAAAACAAAAACAAAAACGAAAAACGAAAAACAGAAACAACTTAACAAAAACAAAAGAAAAAATGCAACTCCTCTAACAACAGATCGGCTGATTAATAGCAAGGATAAACAACAAAAAGTTAAACCCTATCCACTTTGCGAAAAAGTGTGTGTGTGTGTGTGTGGGGGGGGGGGGGGGGGTGACGGCCGGGGCTTTCCTGCCCAGCCCCCCCCCCCTTCCCGGTTGCGCAGGCCCTATAGACATTTCAAATGTACAGGGCCTAATGGTTGATTTTTTTTTTTTTTTTTTTAACATACTGCCCTGAAGGATGTCTCTGCTACTCAACGACGTTACATGTGCACCATGGGGGGTCGCTCTCAAACAACATTCACACCCACCCACAAGCACCACAGAAATTAACTCTAGATTTGTGACTTATCACGGCATCGTGTTTTTAAAATTTTTTTTATGGACTCATATTGCTAATAATCTGTTATAGGTGTGTCACATATTTCGTTGTGGTAACCAATTTTAATATCCTTAATGGAATGGAATAAATACTTCTAATATGAGTTGGAAAACAACAGCAAAATACTGGTAACACTTTTCTGAAATACATATTCAATAATTAAAGAATTAAGATAAACAGATGTCAGATTCACTACTAATCCACAATGTAGTACACCTAATGATAGCGATCACCGCGATTATTCTTTTAAATTTTGATACCTCAATTTATGTCTAAAAGAAAGCATTTCGGCAGTCTTTGTGGTCAATGTTTTTGTTTTGTTTTTAAAGGGTGCACTGGCAAGTCATGTAGAGAACCACTCCGCACTCAAAATTGGCTTTACATACCGGTCCCAAAGTCTTCCCTATGTTGTCCTTATTCTAAATGCGTCATACTGCATGATCTTGTATATAGAACATAATGGAAATGAACCTCACAGAAGCGAAGAAGAATTAGACTATGAAATTTCAAATAATCTTGCTTCTGGAAGAACTAATATTAGAACTTTTTCTCCCAGTTTTGTTGTTGGTGGTGATGAAGTGGGTCTAGCCTTTGAGTTTGGCTATCAGTCCACCTCAAAAATGCAATTCCATGTTTTGTGAATTGATGTCAATAGAAAAATACAATCGGACAGTCAGAAAGATGATATTTTTGAGAAAAGTAAGCAGGTCAGGGAATCTTATAGATTTGTATTTTGTATTTTGTTGTTGTTGTTGTTGTTGTTTTTTTTTTTTGGGGGGGGGGGGTGGTCACCAAAAATTGTTGCAACTACAAATGCAAGTTACGGCTTAGTTGATAGTTTAATAGTAGGCCGCCTATCAAATCTAAAATCTCCCTGTGATCGTGGGCCTAAAATACACAACAAAAATAAAATACCGTACAAAAGCCCTGTTCTTGTTCCATTGCCCCCTTTATACATGATATAGATAGGTCATTGGCACTGAACATTATTTGATCAACGTAGAATATATGAACACAGCTATAGTCTAGAAAATCGCATTCTATCCGGGTTGTGAAATTGAATTTGTTTGTCCATTCGTTGTTTTTCTATTTTGTGAGAACACCTCTTGTCCATAGCGTGCATTAATGATGGTAATAAAGGTAATAGTTATAGTGATAATAATGATGATAATAATAATAATAAAATGATAAGAATAATTGTAAAGAATAATTTATAAATACTGATTTGTTTGTTTTATTGTTTGTTTTTAATTTGAAAGTCTGCACTGTATAAAGGACTTCCTTAAAAAGCAAGTCTGCTGGATATCAGCTGAACTGAACGGAATGTCGTCGTTAAAAGATGTTGTGAAGAATTACAAATAAATAAATGAATAAATACATGACTGAATAAATAAATAAATAAATAAATAAATAAATAAATAAATAAATAAATAAATAAATAAATAAATAAATAAATAAACAAATAAATAAATAAATAAAAGAATTCCGAAAATGATCCTGAAACTCAGTCCCAATAAAAACAGACCTATAAAAGTCATGAATAAACTGCGAGGCCTAATCACGAAAACTTACGATAGGTAGTACAAGATGTTTCAACTCTGGAGATATCACGGAGGTCCATATCATTGAGCATCAAGAAATTACCAAGGGAACTACATTAATGGGATAGTATAGTATTGGTTGAGATGAGAATTCAGCTTACCATGACTTTTTGTGAGATACTTTGAAATCACCTATATCTTAAAACGTCTACAATTCTAAGGGGAAATAAAAAGCTTATTTGCTGAAAATCGCTTTTGAAATGTCTTAAATATCCAAAAAACAAAGTAAAACAAAGCAATCCTAATAAAAGGTGGGTCCCATCTTTTATGGGAATTGCTTTGTTTCGGATACTCAGCCATTTCAAAGCCAATTTTCATCAAATAATTCAGCTTTGAATTCTTCTTAGAATCATATATGCTCTTTCTTATTTCATAAGAGGTTTCTCACTATATCTAAAAAAAAAAATCATCATCAAAAAACGCTTGAAATCTCAAACCTCATCGTCACCGAAACTGTACCATCCCTTTAACTTTTGAACTTTGAAGATTAAGAAGTACAAGATGTATAAAAAGAATATAGATCTAATTTCGGAAATGACGTGTCGGGTGTCAGATAGGGGGTGGTATACTACCAGTAATCGCTTTACAAAAAAAAAAAATAAATAAATAAAAAAAAATTAAATAAAATACTCAGTCTGCAGAGGCAGACTTTACTAAAAGAAGAAGAAGAAGAAAAAGAAGAAGAAGAAGAAGAAGAAGAAGAAGAAGAAGAATTCATGCTCACATAATTCATGCTCACATTATCTAATATATATTATTTATGAATTTTGGCGCCAGATATATAATATACATTGCAAAGTGGTGTATGTAATACCACACAAGGACTTTTCAAAGAAAGTGCTGGGTCATGGAGTCTCAGGGTAATGATAAAGTTTAAGTTTTGAAATTATTCTTATTTTTACTGTGCATCGAAGATGGTTTGGGGTATGTTGATGATACTTGCTGGCATCATACACTTGCTGTCTGCAGTGATTTTTTTTTTTTTTTTGAGGGGGGGGGAGGGCGGAGGTTTTGGGCCTTGGGATAGCGTTTGGGTGCAAAGAATACATTATTAGTCAGTAGTGCAGTTAGAAGGGACATATAATATTTGTTGTTGCTGAGATGTACTCTGATAAATGCTCTTTGTATACTGGATTTTTTTTTTTTCTTTTACGGGAGGGGGTGGAATGAATACCCATTTGCCACAATGATATTTTTAGTTTGTATGTAGAATAATCCACCTGGTGTGCACGCTTAATTCAAAATTGTACTGTTTCTTTTCTTTTATGTTCAACTACTCCCTGATGTACTTCCTTAAGTTGGTTGGAGAGGCCCAAGGGTCATAGTGATTTTGATTGCTTTTTTCCAATTAACCCGGCTCCTTCGGGAAGCTCAACAGGGATAGCCTGACACTTTGTTTTCTCGTGTTTTGTTTGTTTATTTTGTTTCTCTGTTATCACTTGTATTGTTTTGCAAATGCCGAATAAATAATAATAATAATAATAATAATAATAATAATAATAATAATAATAATAATAATAATAATAATAATAATAATAATAATAATAACAATAATAATAATAATAATAATAATAATAATAATAATAACAATAATAATAATAATAATAATAATAATAATAATAATAATAATAATAATAATAATAAAAAGAAGAAGAAAGAACTACGAGATAACGAAATAATATACTAGGAGGTCACGCGTAAAAGTTTGACCTTTGAACTACATATTCCCTTGTCAACATGACGCTATGACTATCTATGAGAATGAAGACGAGCTTGCGAAGAATTCGTGAGGTGAGCTAATGGACTAGATCGAATAAGGTATTAAGTATTCAGTTGACTGGATGCCTTAATTAGTTTCGAGTGATTGTAAAATCAAGATGCCTTGAGGCTGAACACGCCTTTTGTAATAGACAGCCTTTGTAATAACTTGTCCTATCTTCTCCCGATCCCGTTGATTCACGCGCAAGAATGACGGCCCCACTTATTGCAAATCATGTTAGTTGTCATCTGTTGTAGACTAATGTAGGCCTACCTAACGACTACGTAATAGTAATACGTTAACGTAGATCTGTTAAACGTTAGTGCTACTGCTAGTGAAACGCAACAACTTACCGAATATGAAGATTATATGCAGCGTGTGCGAACGGTACATCATCTTTCACTGAGGGCCATTTTGAATAATCGGGAGTTCATGTGATCGGAGCTGCACTTAACTCCCGGGGCCCATTTCATAAAACTTGTCATCAGTGACAAATTGTCATAGATGTGACAAGCTACTGAAATCGTTGCATCTGATTGGCTGAGAGCAAATTTGTCATAGAAATGTGGCAGTTGTCACTGATAACAAGTTTATGAAACGGGCCCCCGATTATCAAACCTGGCCGTCGGTGAAAGACGATGTACCGTTCGCACACGCTGCATATAATCTTTGTTTTCAGTAAGTTGTGAATTGTGTATGTCAATATCGATAACATAGAAATGAAGTTTAATTAATGAAGATTGTCTTTACTGAGTTTGAGGTGACAAAAAGGATGTCAAGTATCAAAACTCAACGTGATCACCATGTTGGCTTTGTTGTTGTGCACTAGGCCTACCCTGGTACAGCCCTGTTGCTTTTTTACAGCGACTGGGCTGTGTATAGTTAAATTTAGAGGCTCCATTGTACAGTTGTAATGTCGCGTTCGGTGAGTCACAGTTACTTGAAGATATTATTAAAGACCTCTGTCTCTGAACTGTTTATGGGCGGATGGGCACTGGGGTCGTAATGCGGCACTCGGACTGAGTCGGAGACGACAAACCTCTTGCTCACATCATGCAGGGGTTACAGTGCTGTGCTCTGAATGCAACCCTGTTGGTTGGAAGTTTTGGAGAAACTAGTTTTGTTTTTAGATAACCTTATACCTGGGACCTGGGTTGATCAAAGTTGAAAATCATTGTGAAATATGCATGTACCTATGATTGAAGACACATTGCATTGTTCCCTCTAAACAAACCAAAATTATTTATTAGCAGGCTTAGACTTTAGACTAGTGTAGGTCTGCATGAACAATTTGCAGTGGGTGAAATTTATCATGTATGCTGTTAACTGATAGGAAAATTATCTACCATAAATCGTATGTGCACATTAAAATGAAATGGTTGTTTTGACATATAGATGTAGCTAGCACAGCCCCAAACTTTGGCACTTTGATGTTAAAAAAAAAAAAAATGTGTACAATTTTTTTTGTTTTGAATTCATAGAGTACTCTGTACAATTAAATTTTTATAAAATTTATATCGTGAAGTGTCACTGAGATCCTGGATTATATCTTAAGCAGAGTGAACGAAGTTTTGATGTTTGTTTGTTTGTTTGTTTGTTTTTTCAAGATACCAATTGTAATGTGAAAGACAAACATTTCTCATGGAGAACAACCATGTAACATACAATTGATATTGTACAAGCATGACAACTACTTGTTAGGTCATAGGAAGTAACATAACGTATACTGCATTACTGTGTTTAAATGTTTTTTATATCATGTCCGAGTATTTAGCAGCTGTGTGTAAATTTTTATCCATCTGTCCGTCTGTTTGTTTTTTCTTCTGGATGAGCTTTATAGTTTATGTATAACTGAACCCCCCTTTTTTTCTTCCTTCTTGTAGGGCACCAATCAAAAGAAATATGGAGAAAGATTGCTTAACATCAGCACCTACAAGTCACCGTGGGAAACGGATTAGGGTGGGCATCAGATAGCTGCAGTGTTTCTGACAGTGATGATTCCTTCACTTTCAGCAATCATAATAACTAAACTGATTCTTCAGAGAAGCTAGACAAATTTGTTTGCTGATCATCCACAATTGCTTCATCTGCACGGGGGACAGCAATATTTCACAGAATCATTCCTGATGTCTCTAACATACCACACTTTATGCAAAATGTCAACGGTCCAACATGGAAGCTAAGCAGCACGAACAGCGAGCATCAGCCAAGTTACCGCTGGAGACGAAGGATAGCGGTATCTCATGCTACACTCCGTCTCCCCCACCCAAGAAATCCTCAGTGCTGCAGCAGCACAGTTATCAACCAAAGCCCAAGGAGTTGCGTCGCAGGGTGCCGTCAAGAGAATCACCTGTTCGAGAGCCATCATTACAGAGAGACTCTCCTATTGAGCATCGAGGCATTTTTCCTCCGAGACTTGACCTTTCGAGTATCGTAGGGGATGGGTCAGATGATGAGTATCATTCTGCTGGAACTATGTCTTCAGAGAGGACATCAGGCAGTGATGATCGTCCTCATCCCGAGCTTGCAGTTGCCATGGAGACCCCAGCAACAAGAAGTTGCTCTCGACTGAGCAATCCAGTATCCACACCAGAAGGCTATCAAACAGATGTCGAGTGCAGTTCATCCTCTTCAGTATTATCCGGCTCTTCTAGTCCCAAACCTGGTGGATTAAGTGGTCTCAGGAGCTGCGGGAGCGATGGCCTAGAGGATGAGAGTGAAGGGAATATTTTGAAGGTGAAGCTGAAACTGAAATCCTCTCAGCCAGACGAAAGTGACCATAGCAGTAGAAATAGAGAGAGCAAAAGCTGTGAAGCTGTCGCGTCCATTTCCAAGGCAATGTCAAAAGACCTTCACACTAGCCAGCAAGCCCAAAGGGAAGTGTTGGCTAGAAGTTCTATAGCCAAATATATGCCTCTTCCAGGAATTGGTCAGGAGAAGGACACCCACCCACCAAGTGATCATGGCGAACGTGAATTACCTCAAGGCAGTCGGAACTTGCCAATAAGTGTTGAAAGAGAAAACAGTGAAATCAGAGAGCAAAGGATTAAAGTGCTTGAGCGATCATCATCGCAGACAGAGATGAGGACAGCACCACGGCCAGTGCCTCCCCCTCAGTCGGCCAAGAGCGTATCACGGAGAGCCATTCTTATGCAGCAGTTTGCCAGACGCAAAAGCGCAAGTCATGCGGAAGCCTCGTCGAGATCAAGCGTCGTAAGCAGCTCAGAGCCCGAGGATCCATCCTCAAACGTACTTCTGGCAGTTCGCCTGCCAAACGGAGCCAGGGTCCAAAACCTCTTTCGGAATTCAGAACAGCTGAGGAGCATAGTCCAGTTTGCTCTCAGGGAAGGAAAGTGTTCAGTAAGCATCGATGATGTGTTCCTTGTAACAAATGACATGCCTAAAAAGGAACTCACTGATCTGAAGCAGACAATAGAGGGCGCTAAACTAAGAGATAGAACATTATTGCATTTACAAGAATTAAACTGATATGATGATACTGCACTGCTACCATCTGTATTTGAATATGGAACCAACAATTTTTCTCAGTGCGGCAGCAGCATCATCAGTTTGATTCTTTTCTAAGTGAGCATGGTGCTTGATTGATCATTATCCAAAGAAAATTAATGAACAAATTTTTAGTGGACTAGATATGATTCCTTCAATTGAGTCATAATGTTTTAAGGAATTTTACATCACCGTCCTTATTGTCCGTATCATACTGTATTTTCAGTTTAAAGGGTAGCTTTGTGTGTATTGTATATGTTGGGAACTGAAATATTTGTGTACTGGCAATTTACTGTAAAGCACAAAGCAGTGTCTTTGGTTAATATTGGCAAAGTGATTAAAATTAAATTTTGACTGTTGGCACCCCGAAGTTTTTGTTAATATCAATCTCTACACACTGATGGAGGCCAGTGTATTTTACATAATCTAGTATTCGTAAAGACTAAATGTGTGTGCAGAGATGGAAGTTGCAGGGTAGGATGATATGTGGATGATATCAGCAAAGAAACATACATAGGCCCAGCCAGCACACACATACAGACACCAATGTGTCATTCAGGATCTGTACAGCTGTAACTTTCATGTAAGACTTACAAACTTGGTTGTGAATTGTAATTTTTTTTTGTGAATTATATGCCAGTTACATATCAATGGCCTTGATGACATTTGAGGTTTGGTGTTCTCAGCCAGACATGCAGACCTGGTTAGCCTTGCTCTTAAAAAAATGTGTGCTAGACTTTTCAGCTACATAGTGTGGGTAGTGCTTGATACTGTTCCCCTGCAGTATGAAATCTACAATGATGTCTGTGCTGTATGCTCTTTGTGAATAAGTGGAAGACTGCAGCAGTTTCAAAATGCTACCTAGAATACGCTCGGTGTGAAACAGTCATTACTACCTTTTAAAGGACAGTTTAGCAGAATATCATGTACATTGAGGGAATGCAGTCAATTACAGTAGAACATATAAGTGAAGGCTTGAGGAAAATCAGAAAAGCATTGCAAAAGCTTTGAATTTTTAAAATTTGGTGCAGCCATTGCTTGATGAGAAGACTAATGTTTGGGATACCACAATGAGGAAGGATGTAAAGATAATATGAAGAAAATTCAACAGAATTTCATTAAAAAAAGAAGAAGAAAAGTACGCCTTCCCCCGAAATGTTACTGACATAAGTTATGGTAATATTATTTCCCCTGCTTGGAATAGGTAAGTCAAATGCTCCTTCATTATGCTAGAAAAGTCAAAATATTTCAATATTAAAATGTTCTACTAATATTGCTGCAATTCACTCAAGCCACGTGTATATTTGGGTTTCATTCCCTTTTAAATACTGATAATCAAAGTCTTGCCATGCGTAGCAGTCCTTCATTTCTTACCAAACTTTCATTTTATGCATAATTGTCCCTCTTGTATATCAACTTTGAGAAATTGTGAGAACAGCAATTGTTCCATGGAATCTGTAGCCAGAAGAACCCATAGCATCTGACATTAAGATCGTCATGGTGTCTGATCATCTGATTGAATCATTTTTTGGAAATGATGATAGGCTTGCTCTTTATGTATGTGCAATCAATTTAGATGTTGTGCAGTAAGTATTTGTAAAACGAGGAATGGTCGCGTGCATTTTAATTTCGCGAATCTTGGTGCATTTTAATTTCGCGAATTTCGCGAGTGCCAAGATTCGCGAAATTAAAATGCACGCGAAAGTTCGTGTCTACACTATGTGAATTGAATGACAGTGGCATTTCGCGAAAATTTCATGCCGCAAAAGAGGCCGTCGGCTCCAATTCGCGAAAAATTCATGCCGCGAATATATCATGTTTTACAGTACAAAAGAAATGTCAGACAAACACCATTCTTTCTGCAAGTTTTTGTATCATCTAAAAACTATGTAGTGGGATGGTTGCCCTAATATATCTTTACATACCTTAAATCAGATCACACATTTGATAACATCTCCTAATACTATTGATGTGCGCATGAGAACGTATTATCGGGGAAAATGAGGGAGATCAGATAAAAGCAGTAAAAAAATATATATATATTTTGAGAGGTCTTTCAAATCCATATCAAGGTCCATATCCATATCAAGATCAAGGTCGTTTCGCTGTATCCAACTTGCAGATCACCAGAATGGACTGCTGAAGTGAAGTCTTCCCATTATCTTATGTTTTATGTGCATTAGATTTGCTTAATGGTGGGTCTACTATTCAACTTTGATTGAGGTACCGATTTTTGTTTTGTAATGAGGCTATCCAATGAAACTGGCGTCTTCAGAGTGCGTGGAAGAAAAAGTAAACAACATCAACAATAACACATGTGAGTGTATAACTACTACCACGCCAGAAATCACAAAACGGCATGCAAATATTTTGAATCATGACTTCCTCCATGGCCATGAAACTTTTTGAAAGTTCTTACCATCAATGATATCATAATGTGCTCAATGCATGTACATGTATTATGCATTGTAATGACAATAGTGCTTGTTTCATTATGCTCAAAATGCTTTATAAACATGTCATTGATGTAGTTGATTGCGTTATGCTCGTGGCATAGAAGACGACTGGTTTTCATTAATCAGACAAACACGTAACATATTAGATGTATTTGTTCAGTTTAATTAAAGATACACGCAGGCCTCTTTTCTCGAGATAGAAGCCCCAACCCATTTGTCTAGATAATTATCTAACTCTTATTATTCTTACATGGAAGATATCTAGGAAATGTCAGTACCATATAGGTTGCAGGTAAGTAAATGATTATGCATTGATCCGTTAGCATATAATCCCCAGCCAGTAGTTGAGGCATACCAAATCACCTTCGGAAAGTTGAATCCTTTGACTTTGAGATCTTAGTATAGCGAGACTTTGATAAAAGCCAGCCAGTCAGGTTTATTTCTAGCGTGTGGTTTTATCTATACTGTACATCATGTATGTACACTGTCCTCCCAAATTGTGTCGTAAATCCAAAGTAGTCGCCAAAAGGATGTGAACTTCCATGTACTCAACACTGTTAAAATATACTGTGGACATCAAATCTCCATTACTAGTGCATTCATCCCATTCTCTAATTTACATTTTCACCGGATGATACCGTGAAAACTTAAGCTGGAGATTTGTCTTCATATCCATAATGAACGAGCTAGCTTTGCGCGTGGATTAATTTAGCCGCTGTTTATTCCATTACAGGATTATATCGGCGAAGGAAGAGAGAAAACAGTACTTGGTCTAATTTGAAAATAACAGATTTGCAAGATTTGATCGCAAAAAAAAGAAAAATATCAGGGTCACTTTCAAAGCTTTGTGTTCAGTAAGCATTTATAAATTTTGCCGCATATTGCCAAATGAGATATACATGTACAAGGTTGCAAGAAAACGATTTCAACATTTTATTCATATTCATGGAAGGATATTGTTTTGTATTCAAATGATTTGTTGAAAGCATATCTGCTCTGAATTTTTGAGACATTTTGTATCATTCCGTCGAAAGGATTGTTTTAATCATTCCAGCTTTTGTAAATTTGCACTCGAACCGCCAGGAAAGTGTGTGTAAAGAGGATGCTGTTGTTCTTTCAGTTGAGTTTGACGTTGGACTGTGCAGTGTGGCAACAAATTCGTCTGTAATGGTATTGTGAAAAAGTGAAATTATAATACAATGTATAATACAATAGTCTACGTCTCTTATGGACCTGCGTACATCACACTGATCTTCATGCTATGTGTGTGTGTATGTGTGTGTGTGTGTTTTATGACATGCATTGTACAAGTACCACTGTGTGTGCTGTGTGTCAAATCATTTTCACATTATTTTAAAGTGCTGTCTATCACGATGTTTATGGCATAAACGTATACAAACATCAGATGGCGTACTCACTAACTGATCCAATGATAGGTTTCAGATTCACAAGGCGGAAAGATATATATATATATATATATATATATATATATATATATATATATATATACATGTATATATAATTGCTATAAAACAATGAAGTAGATGAAGCAGATCTTAATCAAACGGTAGATTGAAAGCGGACATGCGACCAGACATTTATTTTGCTTATGAAAGACATAGTTTGCTTATGACCGGTCGTAAGACTTAGTAAAGTATAATAACCGGTCATTAGCACTTTCATGTCAAGATGGTGACCATTTCATCGTTTCATTTACCCATGAAAATGGCAGCTGCGGAATGTAATACGCCTGTGTTTGAAAATTTTGAGATGAGGGTGATTTACGAAACGACAAGGATCTGCTTCATCGTTTTATAAAACAAATAATACACGTCATTTCTGAGAGCATTAATATAGTTATCCACACTCCCAGATATCAAACACTCGGTCCAAATGCCATCAGCTATCGCCTCGGGCGTTTAAGACAGTCCGAAAGGTATCTTGTGTGGGTAATTCTTACCAATGTCCTCACTAATGTTTCTTATTTTTACCCAATACATCGATTAATTTGTTAGATCGTCTTACGTTTTGAGCGTACGCTGAAAACTTTGAGTTGTTCATGATTCATTCATGGTTCTTTGAAATAAGTCCAGAAAATGTCGGCGCCTCATCTTCGTATTTGCCTCCTGGACAACATGATAATAGAAACATCTATTATGTAGGCTTACATACATTTTTAATTGTCTTCCTGCTTCCATATTGTTGTTGCCATGGATACTAGTACACTCATATGAATGGATTGAATCGTACTTATTTGTTTATTTTTCTTGTTTTCTATCGCCCCCACTACCAAGACTAAACTGGAGAGGGACATACTAATATGGACATCGAGGATATTATTGTGGTTTTATGTTGATATGGGTAATTAATGTTGACATTTCGCTTACATTAAACTTGGAGCAGAATGAATCGCTCGCTCTCTCTCTTCTCCTATTAGCGTATACAATTATATTTGTGTGTGTATATATATATATATATATATATATATATATATATATATATATATATATATATATATATATATATATATTTATACACGTATCTTGTTAACAGGTAGGCCCTATAACATTAAAAAAAACTGTTTATATTCAAGCTGGAATTTAAAGTTTGTTTCTGATTAAACGTGATTTTGCGATCGAGGGAACTTGAGTCAATGTTTCCATGCGAGGTCGTAGCCCGGTGATACGGCAATGAAAAGGGCGGACGAGGTCAAAATGAAGAGTACAGAGCACGCTATGGGCATGAACACAACCAAGGCTAACGCGCTCTCCATTTTGATAGTCGAAAGCTGATATACTCTTTCATTACGTGGGCTATCGTATCACTGTCACCAGGGCCGGCGGAGCGTAGTTTCATGAGCTAACAACCCCACCCCCCCCCCCCCCAAAAAAAAAATAGATAAATAAAAAAATAAAGAAATAAAAACAGGGTCTACAGCTCATCTCTCCCCTTCCACATCCTGATTTCTTCAGATGACAAGCAAAAAACAAACAAACAAACAAACAAACAAACACACAAGCAAAAAAAAAAAGGGTCTTCAGCCCCCCCCCCCCCTCCCCCCTATCATAACCTTACGGCGCTCACATTTCAAGATCTCTTTTTAGAGCCATGAGTTACGTACTTCCAAGTTAAAAAAAAAAAGTGTGTGTGTGGGGGGGGGGGGGGACCCAAAGTGATGACACCTTATGTATTCCTTTGCATGATACACAAGACGGGGCCATGATCACATTTTACAATTCAGAATCCGCATCATTATGTATGTGTGCCAAGATGTACATTGAAATGATAGATGTTTGTGTGTTTGTATGAACATATTGTATTTTGAGATGTACAATACAATTATGCACATACACAAAGGAACATCCTTTTCTCTCCCTCTTTAATGATAATGATAATACATGTAATAATAATGAATAACACTTATATAGCGCTTGATACTGATGTTTCTAAGCGCATTGTAATCCGGGGAAAAAAATATTGAAGTAAGATACAGCAGTATGTACACAGGTATATGATGATAACAACAACAACAGCAAATACTAGATTTGAGTAAATGGATAAATCTATCTATATAATCATTAATTTTTGTTTTTGTTTTTTGGTTGTGTGTGTGTGTGTGGTATGAGAGTGAGAATAAGCAATAGTGCTACCCTGCTGACAGAGACAAAAGTGATACAATGCAATGAATCGACATCTTACTGAGGATTTCTGCAATCAAGGATTGTCACCAGACCTAGCCTGGTGCTTCTTCCTTCTCCATTATGAAAATCCCAGCCAGAGTGTTGTTTACAAAAGTTTTCACTTCTTCCTTCGAGGACATTTTAATGTCATTCTTTTTGTGTGAATATTTGAGTATTTGTCTTTTCCTCACCAAGGTAAATAGAATCACGTTCACAGAATGTCCGCCCATACAGAACTCCTCACAGTCACACGAAATTGTTTCAGCGTTCGGCCTTGTCTCTTCCCAGCAGAACAAAATCACCAAAAGGAACGTGATAACCAGCGAAAATCACTTACAAACCATTAACTTTGAAAAATGTCGTATAACTACCCACAGGGGCTTATTTCTGTAATCATACACGGTTAAACTGCATGACCATACTGGCTTTGCGTAAGGAAAAAAAAAAAACAGAAAAAAAAAGAAACACTAAGATGAGACAGGATGAAATGCAGTAGACAATACTACAACAGTTGCAATCAATGCGCGCGTTCGCAAGCTGCGCACAGTCACATACACGACATAATCACGATAATGTACGACATTTATTATGATATCGTCAGCTGAGAACGAGAAGGGCGCTATTGCGTTCAAATGACAAAAAGTTTATATAATCCAAAGTGGGTAGATTTATAAGCAATGTTCGAAATATGGGATTTTACTTTTTAACATTCTACTGAAAATAAAGATGATCTAAAATATTGACGCCATAATGTAGAGGAGATTTAGCTCTATACTATGACACCATTATCTCAATACCCCCCCCCCCCCAAAAAAAAGTGATAAATCCTTTCTAATTCTCAGCTGACGATATATGTCGATGTTTTTGTTTGAATGTCTCTGGTATAATGTTTATGCAAAGAAAAACACGCACATGGTAACTGTATACGCGGGATTATAATGCAGCGCCCCGAGTTTTTTTTTAAATTTTTAATTTTTGATTTACTATGATTTTGCTTTTTTTTTTTAGCTGGTTTCGAACTATCACACACACACACACACACAAACACACACAAACACACACACACACACACACACATACATGTCACGAAATATTGATTCGGTGACATTACTATAGACGAAGGGTTTCTAAATTTTTCATATTTCACCATTATTGGTGACCGAGATCACCATCTTCTGGCTGGTCATCGAAAGTCCCCCTTTCAAGGCAACCGTGGCAACAGCCACCGGAAATGAAGCTACACCTGAAGGTGAGGGAGGGGCTGGCTCTCACACGTGATTGACTCATCTGCTCTTTCACCAAAAACCCAGTTCGCAGTTAAATTTTGCGCTCGAGCAGAAAAAGATTCAAAGTTCAAAGTTCCGATTTATTTTCACTTACATCAAATGAATAGAGAGATTCAGTTATTTATTTGTCATGTACAAAAGCATACACAAAAAGGATTTTCAGACTGTTCCATTATATACACAAACAATAAGCATAGAACACTAAATAATATACATCGTTAAAAACGTACACCCATACATACAAACATACATCCACACGAGAAACTAAATCTTTCTCTCGGCTTCCCAAATTGTAAATGACAGACCATTCGGGTCAAGTTCATCCTTTGTTTGAACATGAATCCATGAAAGTCGGGCAGGACAAGCTCAATGCATTATATGTCGCTTTGAAAATGAGTGGAGTGCCTGATCAATTAACTTAGAAATGTAGAAAGGTTGTTTGTACCAACATGCGCACGGGTAATTACGAAGTGGTTTATAGCTACACCTATACGAAGTCCTTGGCACTAGGTCACCGCATCGGGAGATGTTCATCCTTTAAAGGTCACGAACAATCATTCCAGCCTGAAGCTCCGTACTTCACGACAGTACTCTGGGGAGAGACTGAAGTGGAGAGGGAGGGTGAGAGTGAACGCTAGATAAAAACAATATACATATATATATAACAAGACAGAGACCACAACGGGAAAACGTCATCCTGCTTCAGCGACCAATTTGTTTGATGGCCCCAGATACACTCCACCTACTCCGAATAGTACATATCTGCTCATCCAATCTCGTAAAGTCAACTCACCTTCATACGGATATTTTGCACAAACAAATTCGAATAACGAACAGTTCAATGTTATCCATGTGCGAAAAGAGCAGCGAGACAGCAGATTGAATTGTGGAAACGAATTTATCGCGTCGACGCGCGTTTAAAGTTTTTTAATCGAATCATTCCAATATGATCTGATTGTTGCGACGAAATCCGTTCAGAGTGCATTAGTGTTGCTGCTGTGTTAGTAAAAATATCTCTACTCGAAAGGTCTCCAATGCAGTTATTTCATCATTACAAATCATCGCGGATGCTCTAACGTCTTCAAACCTAACGAACTCTGGACATTAACAAGCATTATGTGTGATGCCAAGCGTTGCCTCTCAAGACTAGAACTGATGAGAACTGATTCAATAAAGAAGTGAACTGTAATGAACCCTACACGGAAGATTACATAGTCATTCGTTTGGAAGAGTCGCAATTTAATAGATAAAGAAAGACAACTTGTCTAAAAACTTTTGAAGAAAATATAGCGGGAGGTAATCACGTATTAGGTCACTGATTTCGAAACAGAGGTGTTAGGAAGAGCCTTGGGATTTGTGGACGCTCTGTTAGTCAGTATCACTTCGAGTATAATTAATTGGGTAGAGGCAAGAGGAAAATTTCAAAATAACTTCTGCCCCGCGGAGCCTCAAAGCGAGAGGAAGCTCTAGACTATTCACAAACTAAGCGGATCTCTCCATTGTTGCAGTTATCTAGCATGCACATCTTTTCAAGCAAATTGGTCCTCTGTCGATCTCTATAAAGGCGCCATCTTGGTTATCCCTGCGCGTTCTGGACACATTGCTCGCATGCTGTAACCACGAGCACGCGCGCATCACGATCATATTTTGCATTTGGAGGTGAACTTCACGGCAGCAGACTATCAATAACGGATCGAACGTTTCTGGTCGGTCTGTTCTCTCCTTCTCCTCGCGGTTTCATAATGATAGATGTAATCATTTTCTCCCTGAAGACCATTTCCTTCTACTCAGTATATGGGAACACTGAACTTCAAGCGAATCACATCTGATGTAAACTGAGCTTCACTTCACTGTGTCGACGTCTTCGATCATTTCTAAACACCGTCGAGGGGGTTTGAACCCAAGAAGCATCGTTCAGACAAGGGAACTGTTAATGGCAACGCTTTTAGAATTATAATTTTTCTTGCAACGATTCACAAGGGATATCTTGATAAACTAGAACAAGGAAGAGCAAGGAATCTACAATTTCTCAAAGAGAAAATTCTAGAAGAAAATGGATATCGTTACAGTCATTAATGTCTTCATGGAGGTTGTCCTCGTAGTGTTTTCAATTCCAGGAAACCTCCTTATCATCCTGGTGTGCTACTGCTACAATCGCAGATCTAGCACCGATCTCTTGATCGGCTTCCAAGCCGTGATCGATTTGTTGGCAGCAATTCCAGCTCTCTTCGCCATCCTCATGCTGCTCACGCCCGAGTACGTCGATAACTCCTTCTGCAAGTGCAAGGCCTTCTCCGTCCGCTATGTCCGCTACACGTCCCTCTTTCTGATGGCGGCAATCGCTCTCGATCGATACCGTGTCGTCTGTCATGCGCTCGATCACAGATGGGCCTGGAAACCCGGGAAATTGTTGTGCCTTGTTCTCGCCTGCAACGCTCTGGGCTTTGTCATCAGTTTTCCCAATGCAATGGTCACAATTCCACATCGACTTATTGGAGGGGTTCGATGCATTCGCTCCGTGAAACAGCTCCGCTATTTCGACGAGGTATATTCTGCAGCGACCACGTTGCTGTTTTTCCTTTCATTGCTCGTGACAAGCGTCTTCTACTTCAAAATTTACTTGGTCATCCGGAACCAGAACAGGATCCGCGAGGCTATGACAGGACGACCAGCTCCAGCGTCCGAGACGGCCATCACAGATGATGTATCGTCGTCGCGTGACACTCGAAACGGTGACTTCAAGATGACCCAGATTAGTACCATCTCTCCTGGGAGCCCAGCTCTAAACGGCCGTACAGAGACTCAGATGGGTAAGATGAAAAATCTTGGTTCTCCAGTTCCTGGATCAAGCAACGACTTTCCTAAGATTAATGGCATCAAAGTAGCTCCATCAACTGGGAAAGAAGAAGAAGAAGAAGAAGAGCGCCTACAGCAGTCCGTACGGAACGCTTTTCCACTAGTTTTACCGCCATTAACTTCTCCAATAACCGCACGACAGTCCCAGAGTCTCATTTCAGAGCCCATGCATAGTTCGAAGCCAAAGCCAAAGGAGCAGAATCATGATTCCCTTCAGGTACCAAGCTTTTCAGAAAACAGTCGCCGCCCAATCCCGGCTGCAGGGGATCAATCTCAGAAAGACCGGAAGAAACCTACCAACAAGGTCAAAGGTGAGCGACAAACCACCAAGATGCTTCTTCTCGTCACAATCATATTCTTCATCTCGTGGTTTCCCGGCATCATTACGACGCACATCAGCAGTCAGCGACTACGAGCCTTTCGCACCACGCCCTTCAATAACCTGGTCGTCATCGTCGGTTACGCCATCCGTAACGTCAACCACATCGTTAACGTGTTTATTTACACTTTAATGAGCAAAAGATTTAAAAGGCAAGGTGCGGAAGTCATCGGGAAAATTTTCCGGAAGAGAAGATAGATCACTACCTCTGCTACTACCATGACTACCCTGGCCATGACAACCGTCTGACACTCCGTTATCTCACAAACCTAAGATGGTTCACGTGATTTGGTTAGATATATTGAAATTTGTTCACTGTAGGGAAACAATTGAAATATTAGATAGAAGAAATCTTGTTCCCTCAACAGGCTGTGTATTGTATGTATATATTTTTCACGCTCTCGCCACTGTAGACAATACGTAGAGGGCCTATAGGCCTACATTTTGAATACTGAATCCTTATCTTGTTCACTAGACATACAACCGACACACGTCAAATCGAGTGGGTGATCGAGACATATCCACCGCCACCATCGCCTTTTAAAATATGAATCATTAACGTAAATGCACTGTAAATGCACCCGATGAGCAGCGCAAGCACATATCAATACTACATACTGATTTTGTATGCTGTTATTATGATATGCGATTTTAGAAGAACAAATTGTTCGTTTCTTAATATGAGCTTTACCATACAAATCTTATTTGTGTACTTGATGATCGTTCTAGAAAGAATTAAAGAATATTATGATTGTCATTTTCTAATTTTGCTGCAGGTGTCAGCAGGGAGGTACGTTGATAAACTACTTTACATTGAAGACGAAGCTCTCAAACATGATTTATTTACTTGTGGAATAAGAAAGATCTTACAACTGATGACAAATTGCCCTACATCGACGTAAATAAGCACTGGATTGATCAGTATTTTAGTAGTAACGTGATATCCTGCTGTATGTACGCCCATAATTTTTTTTTTTTTTTAAATTATGGCTACTACTAAAACACTGATCATTGTAGTGCTTATTTACGTCTATGTAGGGCAATTTTTCAATTAGTTGCAATGAAAACAATCTCTACGGAAGAATTTCATGAATTTGAAAGAAAAATCCTGCATGTATGAAGGTTAAGTGATATAGCTTCCTTTGTTTATAATATAAACATGGTCAATTATAGGCCTACTTTGTACCTCAAGGAGTAACGGTTCTGCGTCTTAAAAATCGTGTAATATTTTCGGGTGCATGTCACGAGTCCGAGAAGCCACGAGTCATACAAAATAATCACAAGCTCGGCACCAGACAAATAAGGCCCATGAGTCCGACGCTATAGGCAAAAAGAAAGCTTTAAGTCCGATAATATGCAAACAAGGCTCACTAGTGCGACACCCTTTACATCATGGGGCTTAATGTGCGCAGTGTTGGTCTCGTGGGCCTCGTTTGCCCGGTGTTGGACTCATGTGCCCTATTGACCTAATGTAGGACTTATGGGATGTTATTTGCATGGTGTTGAGATCATGAGTTGTATCAGTCATGACTCGTGATGGGCTGTATTACTTATGGACCTTTTCGCAATTATGTCGAGCTCATGGGCCGTATGTCTCGTGGATGTCGGGCTCGTGGAATGACATTTATCATCTACGGCTCAACAAACTACACACAGAATGATCAAACCTGCTTATACTTGGTGTGCAGGATAGAAATTTACTGAGCATTCCGTATAGGTATAATAGAAAGATTTTTTATTACCTTGCATGATTCTCAGCCTTCCTTAAAACACAATATAGTAGGCCTATAACGACAATATCTCCAATAGCTGTACGCGCTCCACAACGCATCGCTCACATAATGTGGAATTATCTTAATGCGTTTGGATAGAAATAAGATGTTCCAAAAATTAGCAATCAAACTTAGACTTACCTATATAATTTCATTCAGTGTAAAATGAAGTGTGTGCAGGAAACACCTATCAAACGTACTGGAAAATATGAAATCAAACTCACAAATGCTGTGAAATATCAACGTAGTATGATTATGGAGTCATACCAACAACGTGTGCACACTGTACAATAACACTGCAGGAAAAGATAAAGATCAAATCAAATAAGTAAGGTTACGCTTCATAATATTATGTGTGCACACAAGTACACACCCACCACACACATCAACGCTGACACATACATCGATACATCATCTACAAGCGTTAACACATATGTCACACATAGGAAAATAAATAATTTGTACAAGCTCACTATGACATAGGATTGCACAATCACCAACTGACGACAGGCACATGATAATTGCAGATGACACGAACATCTTATTTTCTCATAAAACCTGTGTACATTGACTTTAGTTGTCAATTCAAAATTAGTCTTTCTTTTTTCAACGTGGTTTAAGTGCAACATTTATCACTGAATATTGAAAAAAAAAAACGAATTATGTTTTCTTTAGAAATAGCAAAACACCAACGGATGTTACACATATTGTTACATCATGTTACACATTGATTGTAAGCAATTGGATCAAGTCTTGTGTATTTTTTTTTTTTTTTTGGGGGGGGGGGGGTTAGCTATCAGTTCACACCTGGTCTGATCATATACACCGATTTCATAATTCAACAATATAAAAAATATCGGTATTCTCTGGAAAGTAAGAGAATATCTTACCAAACATACCCTTCAAATTCTTTATAATGCACTCATATTACCCCATATCACCCACTGCAATATTGCGAGGGAAAATTGTGGTGTTAACAAAATTAAATCGATATTGTCATTACAAAAACGTACTGTAAGACTTCTTTTCAAATTCAAATTCAAACTTTATTTTCACTTTTTCTTTCCAACTCCGCATCGAAAAAACTCCCCACTCGTTACATGAAGAAAACATGGCTCGCACACAGGTTCGCACACAGGTTCGCACACAGGTTCACACTACTTAGCACACACTGAATCTTTATTTTATGATTTAAAGACTCTTAGATTTTTTTTTCATATACATATATGGCAAACAACAATATTTACTTAAATGTATAAACATACCAATAATTAGCTCCGTGAATTGTTTATAGATATGTATATTTCAAATTATAGTATTCATTCATATCCTACCCATCATGTAACATATTATCATTTCGAAAATCCTAAACTGATCACAGCTCAAATTTCCGTAAAACACCATGGTCCAAATGTAAGGAATCATTGAATGATGACCTTAAACGCAGTTCCTTTTTTTTTAAAATCATCCTATAAAAAAAAACAAAAATGTTCTTCTATCAATGTACTACTCGAATGAGAAATTACACTTCTGCTAGCTCCAGACTCTTGAACACGGTATCTTATTGTTTTTCCTTTCCCCTCCTCTCTCCTCTCTTCTCTCAACTCTTCCTATTCGGCACTTGTTCGGGTCCCTATTATTCTCGCGATTTTTTTTTTGTCTTTATACATTCCACCTTGTGTTGTCCTTTTTTTGGTCAAATGACATTTAAAAGTACTTTAAAGATTTACATAATTTGTTCTACGTGTGTTTGTTCCGTTCCTTTAGTTGAAAAAAAAAACAACAAAACGTTACAAGGTATATATTATATGGGCAAAGGGGATTCTCGCGGAGGGACTTAATGGTCGCGCATAGCGAAACTGCGTATAGCAAGCAATATTATTACGCGTGGGACTAAGCGAAAAATTGCCAATACGCCCATGGAATAAACATACCTGACAACCGCTAAACATGAGAAGGAAGCAGGTAAGAAATTTTGATTTCGAACAAATTTTTTTCACTAAATTTCCAATTTTTTTACCTTGATCGATGATGGTGGTGATAATAATAATAATGTAATAATAATAATAATAATAATAATAATAATAATAATAATAATAACAGTAATAATAATAATGATATCATCATCATCATAATTATACACAAGTTATATAAAACGGCTGTTGCTTAACAGGGACAAATTTGATGTCAAGTGGAAAAATATTCACTTGAAAAAATATTCACAAGTGAAAAAATATTCTACGAAAGCCGAAGCACGTTACAGCCGCAGAGGGCCAGACACTTTCACGCATGAAACTACAGAGGGCAGCTGCGCGACCTTTATATACCCCGAGAAATTATGAACGCAGAAATAAATTCAAGTCCGACATACAAACGGCGAAAGCGCACTACTCTGCCATCGTATCATCAGGAGATTCTGGGAGGTGATTTTTCCGCATTTTCGTGATATTTATTGAGAAATTCAGGTACGATTGTGGAATAATTCTATTATAAGAGCATCACAAACTTTCGTGCGCGATATCTAGACCCCTCAACCATAAATATCGACTGCTACAGAGGGAGATGGTAAAACTATTTGCACCGAGGTGATTTCTCAACAGTGCTATGTCCCAAGACGAAGTCGCGAGAGACATGGCACTGTTGAGAAATCACCGAGGGCAAATAGTTTTACCATGGCCCGAAAGAAAGCAGTCGATATTTGTTTTATATCCCTCTCGAGCATTTTACAAGAGTGATGACAAGGTTCCCTTTTGGAAAAATGTGCAGGCCGTGGCAGTGCAGCAGCAGTGCGTGCAGCGCATAGCGAACGACACCGCTGCGCTGTACGTAGTTTCTATAGCTAGGCCACCATTGTGCTACACTACAGCACAAGCTACACTATCAAAAAAACAAACAAACAAACAAAACAAAACAAAACAAAACAAAAAAAAAAACAGCGCGAGCGTGCAGAACTCCGAAAGATCGAGGAGGTCCAGGACTAGCGTTAGAAGTAGGCCTAGGCCTAAAGCGGCTTCGTTACCCAGATCATCTTCAAAATCGGTTTTAATTTATTCCTAATTCGTACCTGATATGTTGTACTTCTGCTGCAATCATTCCTCCGTTACTTGAAGCAGTCACTTTGTCAATTGAGCTGAACTGCATTGATCACACTAACGTTACACACACACGCCATCGCACCACACATTTCTGTAATGCCGTCGGCATGCACACACCGCGCTGCTAGCTAGCTGCTCTTGAAAGTTGAAAGTTTGAAAAGTTTGAAAGTTTGAAAGTTGAAAGTATATTTTACTCAACAACCCATACTCTGGGTATCGGAGTCCAATGTAAAAACATATATCACATTATTAATTCAATAATACAGAATTGCAAATAACTTGGAAAAGTGTACAAAACAACTACATGTATAACAAAGTAAATAAAAATGAAATACGATTGATGAAAAGAAAAAAAATGTACAGAAATATACAATATATACACGATATATGGTGAAAAAATAAAAACCAAAGGGAAGTATGACGAGAGAATATCAACATATTTTAACTACACTGAGGAATATATTGTGAATGTAAACAATAACATATATTCTCAACTAATATGGATATGTTAGCATAATATATACTTCATCTATATTCTTAACATATATTCTCAACTACACTGAGGAATATACAATATATACATGTTTATGTTAGCATATATACTTCATCTATATTCTTAACATATTCTCAACTACATTGAGGAATATGCAATATATACACGATATATGGTGAAAAAAAAAAAGAAAGGGAAATATGACGAGAGAGAGAGAGAGAGAGAGAGAGAGGGGGGGGGGAGAAGGGAAATGGATGAGTGACATATAGTTTAGAAAAAAACACATTAAAAATAAAAACAGACAAAAAACAAAACAAAACAAAAAGCGCAAAGACATACGGAAATATCTTCATACGATAAGTGAAGAAACAATGAAGGAAATATGGAGACGAGAACGAGAAGAAGAGAAATGGAAGAAAAATGGAGGGGAGAGTGAGAAGACAGATAAGTAATAAATTAATTATAAAGAAGGCACAGCCTGTAAAAAGGCTTATATGTAGTATTTACAAAAAGGACAAAAAATACTAGTATATAAACATGTATCATTATACGTACGTACCGGGCCGGGGTCTCAGAGAGTGTGTTTTGTTTCAGGGTCGGCAGGGATGAAAGCACACAGCTAAGAGAATGTCTGCCAGCAGTGGCTACCTATGTTGCACTAATATTGACACAGCACATGTATGCACACACACACACACACACACACACACACACACACACACACACACACACACACACACATACACACATGCATGCATGCAAATGTACTATACATGTACATAACTGTGAGTCAAAAAAAAAATCGACTCTCGCGAAAGTCGCATTTTCTTTTTTCTTTTTCAGTCCCTAGAGCTTCGGCTCGTGCGAGGTTTGCTGTACCCAGGTACATTTGCCATAGCCTGTAGCTTGTCACTACAATGCATTTTCATTGTTGCCTCTCTGTACTACTCCCTCTGAGGAATATTTCATTTCGGTGTTGTCATGGGAACTATTATCATGTTTTCGTTGTTTGTTTTGTTTTTTTTTTGTGCTCGTGTTTGTGATGTAATGTATTTTTGTAAGGCAGCTCACCACAAGCTTTGCTTTTTTGAGGTTCTGCCTTCCTGTACAATAATTTCATGCATGTGATTTTCTACATAAAAAAAAGATGGAAAATAAATGTTATACAAACTTGAACTTGAACTTGATAACTACAAAACTTGGTAAATTGGAAAGGACTGTTCTCTTTTGACAATTAGATAATTGATCCATCTTCATAGTATTTGGGTATTTCCAGTAATATTTTTTGAAGTATTTTGTTTCGTTGTTCATTAAAAAGGTTACACTGAAAAAGGTAGTGAAATTCATCACCAATTTTTTCTTCATTGCAATGGGGACAAAATCTTTCGTTGCTAGGAGTTTGATTGTATCTTCCAGAAACAATTGGCAGTTTGTGATTAGCGCAGCAGAATTTATATAAAATTTTTGCTGTGAATCATTTAGGTGTCGGAAGTACTTCTCAAAACGAAGCTCCTGCTTAAAAATTTAAACATTGGGAATTTTTGTCTACATTACTATGCCACTCTTGTTTATAAATATCATTTAATCTGGTACTAACTAAGTTTTGAAGTCTGCTAAAGTGAGATGTGATGCTTGGTTGTTCCAAATTTCCATGAGACCTAGGTTGTAAAATATCTCTTTTATCCTAATTACTCATGTCATCGAATTTTCTTGCCTCACAGATAAAACATATTGAAAATTATACAAAACATGAGCTATCTTTGACTACTGTGAATAAGCCTAAACCAAAATATTAACATCCGAAGTGTCACTGTTTTTTGTAATCTATCTTCACCTATTTCTCCATAAACCATACAATTCGGGGTTCGCTTATGTAATCCAAGAAGTTCCTTACAATATCTACAAAAGAAAGTTTCAATTTGGGCGAGATCTTCAAAACCCCACATTTCACTGCCGTAGAGCAAAATAGGCATGATCAAAATGTAATGTTCGAATAGCTCTAGTTTTACGTCGATCGGAAGGAGGAGAGGTAAAATTTTACTTTTCATGGAATACAACGCTCTTCTTGCTTGGGATACTAGTTTGTTTATAGCTTTCTTAAAATCATTATTATAATTGAACGTCGTTCCTAAGTAAATATAATCATTGCAGACACAAATTTTATCATCTCCGAAAAGGAAGGTAGTATCGCTACTATGCGCATTGCGTACATTCTAATGTGAGCAACGTGGTGAGACACGGTGGTGAGACATTTAGATATCGATCACCCGATCACGATTGCGTGCAGATCGTGGATTCCCAAAAGTACTATATCACGCAAACAATTGCACCGCTTCCAGCTGCTCGTAGCTATATAGCTAGTAAAACTGCATCATTTCTGTACAATCTCTGTACAATCATATGGCAAGAAGCTTTACATGAGGGATATAAGTATATATATATATATATATATACATACGCTTATGTTCAGAGGTCGTTGTCCAAGTCAAGCGATTTGCTTATTGATAGTGGTTTCCCCGAACCTGTATACACTCAAAGATCTGTATTGAAATTCATGTATTATTCCACATGGTTATATACTGGTATTCATGTGAAATCTTGTTTGTATTTTTTTGACTTGTGAATAAATATGTTTGACATTGTTATACTTTTTCTGTTATGTACAAGTCGAGAGATAAAACTTAAATGAACCGAAACTAATTGTAATTCATTTCTTTTTTTTTGTGCAAATTTGCACAAGGCACAAAAATGCACTCTGTCCATGTTTCCTCTAACATTGCATATTATTCTCTTTTTTTTTTCCTTTTAATTTTCACCCACACGTCGGTGTACGTATTTCCTTACATTTCCCCCCATACAAGGCCGCCATCGAAATCAGGTAAATGTTTATGAAAGTGGCGGTTTCCTACAATGCATTTTGTTATATTTCCAAAAGAATGACATGATTACATGGAAATGTGAATATCACTTGTATGACATCTACATTTACCATGCTTTACGTTGGTTTAGTATGGTACCTTATATTCAGTTATGTATCCAATGTGTGTCATTAAAGTATACTAGCATGGTATGCATAACAGCTTTGCTCGTGTTTAAGAAGTGTAGAAAGGAAATGAATAAGTATTACCATTGCGAAATATGAACAAAAACGCAGATACTTTCAATCGGAAGCAGTCACGTTGTGTATCTTTGTCCCTCATGCTTGTGAAAGAGCCTAAAGTATATTCTTTAAGTTGCTGATGTTCACCATTATATACACGCCGTATACTTGCTATGGGAATTCAAGAAGTCCCGAGGGGGATAAACGGGTATATTGTGTTCCTAATTCCTTACCTTGTAGAGGGTCAATGCCAACAGTGTGATACCTCAAGAAGGAAACAGTATGCAGGGGCAGATCCAGAAATTCCGTAAAGAAGGGGTGCGTTTATAAAATTAAGTGGGGGGGGGGGGAGCGCACGCACCCCACCCCATTTTTCTATTTATTCATTTTGTTTCAACAGAAAAAAAGGGGGAGGGGGTGCGTGCACCCTGTGCGGTCCTCCATGATGGATCCGCCACTGGTATGAAACGGGCGTATTTCCACTTGCATGACGTCTTGGTTGATTTAGCTAGCTCACTCAGCTTTTCAGCGTTTTTGAGTGTTGGTTTGAGATCTGGCACATGTGACAGCTGTAGTAAATACGCACATGAGCATTTTTTTTTTGTCCTTTTCATCATTTTCTTTTCGTCATTGTTGAACAAAGAGTTGCCATGATATCAGTATGTTTTGGATAAGGATTATACCAAAATTTTGGTTTGGCTAACTCTCTCAGTTTTTTGGGTATTTGGTTTCGGATTTGATATTTGTGACCACTATATTACCTAGATGTGAAAGATTTATTTATTTTTTTATTCTGTTTTTTTTTTTTTTTTGTTATCGATGGGGAATGTGTTCCATGGTAACTCCATACTTTTAATGATAATCATATAATAATGTGATTTCAGTTATTTTTTTTCAGATTTTGGGTAATTGATTTGAAATTCGGCATATGTGACTGTTATACGTGGGTGCGCAAATTTTATCCCCTGTTCATGTTGAACATTGAGCTGTTACTGTAACAGTATACAAATTAATTGTTAGCTGAGTTTACTTTCTCGGTGTTTGATAGGGTATTAAGCACATTGAGTGATAGTTTTAGTTTTGATTTGTACGCATGTGTTTCATCTTCATTTTTATGCTGATGACAATGATGATTATGTTTTTTATGTTTTGAAGTTTGATATGGAATATGGAGTTAAGGGGTGGGGATCAGGGGTTGAGTGATGATTTTTTAATGATTGTTAAATGATCTTAGGGGCAACATGTGTGGGTTCACATGCCTACGGGCAATAGTAAACTAAATGTTTGCTTTTGTGTGCCCTGACCCTCATGTAGTCTCCATTCATTTCATTTTCATTTTGTGTAACGTGTACAGTACAGTGTATCCTTTGTAATGTTCATTCTGGTTTTTGTTTCATGTTTGTAATGTTTATGATATATGTATCCTATATTCTTTACCTGGTCGAATAGATAATAATGATAATAGTAATAAAACAAGAAACTGCCATATACATGTACCGCGGCGACACGAGCAATTGATTTATGTTAAATACCCATGACAGTCAAAATATGATTGTTGCATAAATCAGTCTGTATAATGTTGTGTCTTGCACATATTTGAATGTTTTTTCCCCCTGATGATACAATGTTAACTCATGGAGTTAAATTGTTTAAGGCTATATCGGCATGATTGGTGCAAACAACGGGCACCTGAAATAGCAATGACGATCCCCTCTCTGGGAACAATACAAACACACATGAGGAGACTACCTACTCTTGGATGTTGGGTATGAAGTAATCGACCATGTCGACAGCAACATCTTACGCGATGGAAACAAAAAGGGAGTGAGGAACCCTTTTACAGTTGTGAAGGAGACGTGTAACATGTCTACTATAGTCTTTAAAATACAATTCGCGAATCGCAGGAAGATGTAAAGTAAGAGGTACAAGGAGTCGTTGGGTCGGCTCATGCTTTTGCAAGTTCACAAGTATGCCTAACAATTAAACTGGCAGCTTTATCCTGATTTTTTTTTTGGGTCAATTTTGAGCAATGATGTCTGCCTTCAGATCAGGAAAAAATTATATATATATATATATATATATATATATATATATATATATATATACATGTGTGTGTGTGTATGTGTGTGTATCAGCAGAATTGTAGGCTATCCTCTTACCTCTGATCTTTGCTGGTAGCTCATCCATTTGCATAGATTTGCAATGATACTAATCGTTGCTAATCCTCCTCTGCTCCTAACGCTGATACGTTTTCGTCATAACATGTATAATGGAGTGTTGAGTGTGTATTTGATATTGTGAATACTATGAATACTATACCATTGGGTGTAAATTCCCTTTTTAAGTTCAAGGAGTTTGCGTTTGATCTTTTGATCTTTTTTTGGTGACGGCATGTAAGAAATACTCTTCCCACCATCACGTGATTGTAAGTCATATCTCATTGCAGCGTTATGTACCGAAGGGGACGTGATCATCATGAGATTTGTTTGATATTAAGGTTCATTTAAAATGGCCATTGTAGAAATCCATCGGCGTTCTGCACGGGCAAGATCGAAGAACACAAAGAAATATTTCAAGTTTCCTCTGTGCCCTCCTCCGCCACATATTTCAGTGTGTGTTCCTTGTGGTGTTGCAGAAACTTCAGACAGGGATATTATGTATATCATCTTTCCACAAAGTGATAAAGTAAACGAATTTCCCAATCAAGCGAATGCATATTACAACACCACAATCATCTGACAATACTCCATTTAAGTGGAACTCCACCCTGAACATTACTTTGTATGAATAGAATTATTAGAGGAACATTTTGAGCAAGTATATCGATGAAAACTGAGAAAACTTAAATGATTGATTAAAACTGTGATCATATTCATTGACAGTTTTGTGACGGCACATGTGATTTCACCCCAAATTTGGTGTGTATTATCATGTTAATTACCAATATGGGCACCCTTATTAAAATCATCACAGATAAATTTCAAATCCTGCATACGGTACAAATAAAATCGTTATCAATAACGAAAGAGAAAGAGAGGTATTTTTTAAAAGGAAGGTGAGGTTGCATGATACATCACGGAGTTGCAAATTTGTGCTTGAGTGATCTTTACTTGAAAAAAAAAACCCCACAATAACTTATAACTTTCTTAATTATTGTCCGCATTTTCTTAAGAATTCGTTGTCCTGTTTCTCTTATTTTCTCCTTCTATTCAACGGACTTCTTTTCAAGATTAACTTTTCCATGTAACAGTAAAGCAGACACACTGAAGTGAAGCGAGGTGAAAGCAAAAGTACTACTGACAATATTTATGGGCTTAATTAATGACAACATGCGTATTGGAAGGTATTGGACTGATTTTTTGTTCCTTTTTTTCTATGCAGAACAGAAAGCAGAAAGAGGAACGAAAGAGAAAAGACAAGAGAGAGGGGGGGGGGGTGAGAGGAAAAATACAGAGAAAAATTTTCTACCACTTTTGGTGATATGAGGTTAATAGTGTGCTTGTGTTTTTATTACACGTATGCAAATGTTTCAGTTAACAGCATAGTGTAGGTATGCTTTGTTTTTTATCATTTATTTATTTATTTATTTAATTTTAGGGGCGGGGGTGAAATATACAGAGTCCGTTGTTGATATACTCGCTAAGACTGGCACTTTGTTAATAATTTCTGCCTCTTATATTCACAAGATCAGATATTGATTACGAAGAAAAACGAAGCTGCTGCGAATCATCGTTTATGATTGTTTAATCAGAAGAGTTGATGGAACGTGAAATCAAAGAATGGGAAAAATCCTGGTGTATTGTATGTATGTCGATCAAATCAGAGTTAGACGATAAAGGAGACGACGAGTTCGCGCCAACGAACGAAGCTGTCAATGGCGGAACAACACCATGGCATTAGAGAAACTACTCTCTAGTCGTATTTCTTCCTTCCACAACTCTCTTTTTGGCGAGTTTCCAATCAATGCCATTGCCACTGACGACTGACATCACTGTTTCCATAGCAACGGAGGAAAGTAATTAGAAGCGTAATGCAAAACCTGTCAAATATATCACAATATATATATTGTGATATATTTGACAGGTTTTGCATTACGCTTCTAATTACTCGATCTCTCGATAACACACAGGTGAATGGGAATTTTGCCCGGAATGCGCATTGCAGATCCCGTTTATAGGGCCGGTCTCGTTAAAAGGGATCTGCAATGCACACAACATTTAAAGACGCCCGGTCGTCGTGAGAAAAAGCTCGCAATGGTAATTCTGAATCGCGCGCACGCCGCGCATTCCGTGCAAAATTCCCATTCACCTGTGTGTTATCGAGAGATCGAGTATCACGTTCGAACTAGACCGGTTCCGAATACTATAATCTTCTTGAGTACACGACAGCGGCCGAAGTTACTCTCTCCTATGCCGAACGCACGTAATGACGCCATTCTCAATCGTTCGGCTTACGGTTTTGGAGCATTCGGGATCTTTCTCTTGCTCATTATCTCAGCGAACGAGTACGCGCGCGCCTATGCGTACGCTGGCCTGGTAACACTGATGGATTGCATGCCTAATGTTTATGCGAGAGTACGAGTAGAGAGCAATTTAAAGTTGACTGTATGTAGGCCCTACTACATACATACACTTCGTAACATCAGAGTAATTCGCAATCGAAATAATATTCTAGGTCTAGTGACTGGTAAAACAATCATGAATCAATAAGTTTAGACCATAGCCTATACTACAGCCTAGGTCTACTTACTGAAGTTGACACAGCTGGTTGACCTATTGGTACAGGGTCGGTACTCCGTATCCCGGCAATAGACAAATCTGCGATTGATATGTCCTCTAGATCCATCTGAGGCCGTAGCCGTAGCCCCTTAGGCGTGATATTCTTCTTCGTCGCAAAAAATGAAAAACGTAACACAATTACAAATAATTGTCAAATTATTACAAGGATCGAGTCGCTACGCAGACGGTTACTACTGTGCATATCGGCGCTGATTTAGTGACTTACGGCACTAGCTCGCGAAATGTACACGAGTCAATGAGCAGCACACGCAAAACCGAACAATCACATCCGAGCTTGTGCCGAAGGCTTGTCTCCTCGGCCTCTGTGAAGGAACATTTCGCTGATCCTCAAAATACTTTCGACAAGACATAGTTTCGTACTCGCGCGAACTGTGTTGCAGCATCAGCAAACAGAAATTTATCCCCACTGAAATCGATGACCGAGCGTCTTTAAGCGGTTCCGAGCAGGTTAACATATGGGCCTCGGCTTACATGGGGAAACGTGCGCATAATTCAAATGATCGTAGAGTGAAGCTGCACGTTTGTCGCTACGACTGTGTTTTGCCCTGCAAAAGATATCCACAGCACGGACTCCACCGACATCATTAACCTCTTCATAGAAGTTGTCATCGTGGTAACTGGCGTTCCGGCTAACCTTCTCATAATCGCCGTCTGCTGCTGCTACCCTCGTCGGTCGAGCACCGACATCCTTATCGGTGTTCAGGCAATCGCTGACCTCCTGTCTTCAATACCGGCTTCTTGCACCATCCACATGATTACTTCCCCTGACAGAGTATAGATTCGAAATTTTGTGGATTTAAATCCTTCTCTCTTCGCTTCGTCCGCTACACGTCTCTCTTCTTGATGACCGCCATCGCCTTCGACCGATTTCGCGTCATCTGCTTCCCGCTGAACAGAAAATGGTCATAGACAACGCCGAAGGTTGTTTGTCTCGCCGTCGTTTGTAACGTTCTCGGTTTTGCGATAAGTATTCCGATGGCTGTGGTGATGGTGCCATACCGATTAAATTCATCGCTTCGCTGTATCCGAACTCTAGATCAATGGCCCTATTTTGATCATTTTGTATCCTGTCTGCACCACGACTCTGTTTGTCCTCGCAATCACTGCGTCCAGTGTTTTCTACTTCAAAGTTGCCCAGGTTATTGTAAAAATCTTTGCAATCTCTCGGTCTACATCTTTACGTGGATTGGGAGAGAAGACAAGCCCTTTCCAGGATGTAGCCAGTGGTTCTTCTGTCCCTCTCTCCTCCCCAAACGCCCACGAACAGCCCAGGAATAATCCTAGCCCCCAACGCACCAAGGAGTTCCGCACAGATCCTGAAGGAAGCGGCTCAAATGGAACTGAAACCCATCGAAAACGTAAATCTTTAACGTGGTGCAAGTCTCTCCGAGAATCGGGACGCTGTGGTCAACGGACCCCTGCAAGTCAATAACCGATTCAGTCTCTCCCAGACGCGCGAAGGACGGGCATGATTCTCTGCAGAAATCTCAGCCTTCTGACGAACTGAACAGTGGGACGAACGACACCAGCGGGAAACGTGTCTCATCTTTTGACACTTGTTGCCACAGATCAAGGAATCCACATAAGCAACCTAAGTATCGCAGAGAGGGGCAGGTCACAGAGATGCTCGCTATTGTCACCATCATCTTCTTCATCTCCTGGATTCCTGGTATCATAGCAACGCATATTCCAAGTCAGAAGATGCGAGGTTTTCGGGCAACACCCATCAATAATCTACTCGTGATATTCGGATACGCGTTGAGAAATGTCAATCAAATTACCAATATCTTTATCTACTCATGTATGAGCAGGCGTTTCAAGCAACAGTGTTTTGAAATTATCAAGAAAGTGTGCTTTAAGAAAGAAAAGTGACACAGTAATGGAATGGACATGCATCGAGTGCAAATTGGACACGAAGTACATACAGCTGATTTAAATTTCTTTGTTGGATTGTTTTTATTGAAGATATGAAGGTGACATGGCAAAGTGAATCACAATAATCGCAATTCTCGCCTCCATTATCAGAGCATTCGAACTGAGTGTGTGCATTGCATTCGGTTTGACATTTCATTAAGTTATATAGAACAAATACTTTCTAGATGGTGTAGCGTACGTCAGTGATATGTTTCAAACATATTTTTTTTCCAGATTTTTTCCCCCCAGACTTCTATTTCCTTTGTGCCTCTGCTTATTTCTCTATTTGACATTCTGCACCTGAGCGGCCGACATTCTACAAGCTTGTATTTTTAGTTGGTCCCTCCATTTTTTGAAGTTTGCGCATTCTTATTTCGTCTTTATCACTTCAGTTCTCGTGACAACGTATTATTACTGCAAGGTTCCACAATGATATTTTTCTCAGTTTATTTTGTTTTGCTTATGCAACATTATTCTCTGTTACCAAGGAAAGTGAAATGTCTATGTTCTTTTCTTGAAATGAAATAACATTTAAATTGAATTGAGTTGATTTGATTTGATTTGATTTATTGGTTCCTGCATTATATCATTGCTTATGCAGATACATACACATATATCATATACATTGTTGGTACCATACATATAAATGGATATACATAAACATTAAGTGCTAACAAGGTACTAGTAAGTTTCTTCATTACCTTTAGAATGTACAGCAATACAGTTTCTTCATTGCCTTTACAATGTACAACAGAACATATCAGTGATGCAATGAATAACGCAGAAGGGCTACAGCTTAAGCATTGCTTGATTTGCATGCAGCCCTCGTACAAAATACATAACATATAGGAAAATTGAATTGGATTGAAACAAAATGACAATCAGATATTTAACGTGTGCTCCTGCATGGAACTTGAGTGCCAAGTAAACATCGCGTATACTGAGTACATGTACTACTAAATATCAGTGTGACAAAGGTGTGATTTGGGACAAGCCTTATGTTAAGGGCATTTCACAGTATCAATCAACATCATCAAATGCTCAAAGAATATGGATACGTTTCCGATTTCGCTGTTTAGTATAGGTTTTCCAGGTCAAATATCCGCAATATCAGATCAAGCGTCACATTAGGTAATTCAAATGTCAATAGGGAAATCAAATGTCCACTTAGCAAACCAATATCCTGTAAGGTAAGTAAGATGTCCATATAGCCATGTCAAATATCCACACAATGTAAATTTTCGTGTCACCTCAGGTCAATGAGAGCATATCACGACATCCATAGGTGATTCAGATGCCAGGTAAGTAATTTTGACATTAGTTGCTCCAAAACACAGCAAAGAGAATTATCTTTCTCAAGAATATGAAATCCTGATGAATATTATCAGGTGCAGACAACTGCGTTTTCATTCACAAACAATCTGTCATGACTTTATTAAAACAAAACGAGTCTCGCTTATTTCTTTTCTTTTTCTGAAGAACACGGTTTTTATCTTTATCTAGGGAATTCAAAAGAGTGATGATACATAAATATAGAAATTTGAAACTCGAGAAGCAATTTTGCATTTGCAGTAAAATGGCAGCAAAATATCTATGAACTGCAAGAAAATGAACAAAAGAAGTATCACATATTCATATGGGGTGAAGCAAAAGAGTTAAGAATCATTATCACAAAGAGTGACGTCCTATTTTTTATTCTGACCAAAGAAGTAAATAGTCCGACCTTGGAAAATCATATGCTTAAACAATAAAGATATTCGATGAAATTCCTAAAATAAGATTCACAAATATATTTTCTTTTTCGGTTATTATTTGTATGTGTGCAAAGATTTCAATAAATTTCATATTTCTTTTTACCGTAGTCTGGCATTGGATGTTGTTTGCTCTGCAGGCACAAGAACATAAAATTGTAGGCTATCTGAATCAAATTCATTAGCGAAGCAAGTATGATAGTCATTCCAATGCCATTAGGGAAATCAAATGTCCAAATAGGTATATAAGCAGTCCATAGTCAAGTCAAATGTCCACACAAAAGAAATTCTTTCGTCATCTCAGGTCAATGAGAGTATCACGTCGGTCATAGGGAATTCAAATGTCACATAGGTAATTCAAATATCCTTTGACTCGAAAACACGATGATAAGTATTGCCTATGGAGACTATGCCAACATTATGCAACACAATTAAAGTGACATCACCGAAATAACTTCGTTTCTCTTGTTCATTCTCAATTTCCTATCTAAAAAACAAGAAAACAATTTTTTCAGGTAATACAAAATCAGGACCTTCAAAATGAATGGCAAGGTATGCATTGTACCACTTTTTAACCGAAAAAAAAAGGGAGAGAGAAAAATGGGGAAGAGAAATGAGAGGATGGAGGGAGAAGAAAAGAGTTAGAAAAAAAAAAACCAAGAAGATAAAAATGGTGATAAATGATAATTGGTTATAGCCCCAATTGAAACCGTCCAACTTTCAAATTCCGTCCGACAAGCCGGACAGGAAACGTTCTTTAGAAAACCAAAAGTTAAGAATTGACATCAAAATGACAGGTTTACATTATTTGTATCTGAGCTACAGCACACTCATATTAGGGGAATACAAGAATGGCCGTTCTGTATATATATGAACTATTTCTTTCTATGTATGGGATGATGCAAAATATCACAAAAAAAGTGAAATAAGACACTGAAGAAAATGAGTTCCTTTATGTTTTAGACAATAAAAGTCTCATGCCAGAAATCCTCATTCTTTCGTATGAAATAATGAATTAATAATAATAATGCTATCATGAGATAAATGTTAGTTTAGCCCTACTGATTTTGCTTGTATGCATTTTTTTAAAAGTTTCAATAACAATATTAATTATGTTTTTTATCTTGACACCGTATGGACCTGCGTTTGTGTATGTAGCAAGTACATGCAAGACTAATTACTGAGGAATGCGTTTATGCATGTAAGGTTACGATTTATATGGTTTAAATAAGCAGTTTTTAAAACTATGGACATTTGAAATCACTATTTCACATTCGATCTCCCTTATGGGACATTGCTCCAGTCATTTGGATACTTATTTGGCTATGCGGCATTTCAACTGCCTAGTCTGATATTTGACATGTGCTACATGGACATTCCATACCTACATGGACATGGACATTTGAACTGCCTATATAGGCAGTTCAAATGTTCATTTATCACCATTTTTATCTTCTTGTTTTTTTCTAACTCTTTTCTTCTCACTCCATCCTCTCATTTCTCTTCCCCATTTTTCTCCCTCCCTTTTTCTATTTTTTCGGTTAAAAAGTGGTACAATGCATACCTTGCCATTCATTTTGAAGGTCCTGCTTTTGTATTACCTGAAAAAAAGTTTTGTTTTCTTGTTTTTTAGGTAGGAAATTGAGAATAAACAAAAGAAGCGAAGTTATTTCGGTGATGTCACTTTAATTGTGTTGCATAATGTTGGCATAGTCTCCATAGGCAATACTTATCATCGTGTTTTCGAGTCAAAGGATATTTGAATTACCTATGTGACATTTGAATTCCCTATGACCGACATGATACTCTCATTGACCTGAGATGACGAAAGAATTTCTTTTGTGTGGACATTTGACTTGACTATGGACTGCTTATATACCTATATGGACATTTGATTTCCCTAATGGTATTGGAATGACTATATCATACTTGCTTCGCTAATGAATTTGATTCAGATAGCCTACAATTTTATGTTCTTGTGCCTGCAGAGCAAACATCATCAAATGCCAGACTACGGTAAAAAGAAATATGAAATTTATTGAAATCTTTGCACGAATACAAATAATAACCGAAAAAGAAAATATATTTGTGAATCTTCGATCAGAATAAAAATAGGACGTCACTCTTTGTGATAATGATTCTTAACTCTTTTGCTTCACACCATGAATATGTGATACTTCTTTTGTTCATTTTCTTGCAGTTCATAGATATTTTGCTGCCACTTTACTGCAAATGCAAAATTGCTTCTCGAGTTTCAAATTTCTGTATTTATGTATCATCACTCTTTTGAATTCCCTAGATAAAGATAAAAACCGTGTTCTTCAGAAAAAGAAAAAAATGAGCGAGACTCGCTTTGTTTTAATAAAGTCATGACAGATTGTCTGTGAATGAAAACGCAGTTGTCTGCACCTGATAATATTCATCAGGATTTCATATTCTTGAGAAAGATAATTCTCTTTCCTGTGTTTTGGAGCAACTGATGTCAAAATTACTTACCTGGCATCTGCTTCACCTATGGGTGTCGTGATATGCTCTCATTGACCTGAGGTGACACGAAAATTTACATTGTGTGGATATTTGACATGGCTATATGGACATCTTACTTACCTTACAGGATATTGGTTTGCTAAGTGGACATTTGATTTCCCTATTGACATTTGAATTACCTAATGTGACGCTTGATCTGATATTGCGGGTATTTGACCTGGAAAACCTATATTTACCGCTTTTTTTCCCTTGTATATAGATACAAGGGCAGTCATGCTTCTCACTAACAAGACAAGTAACGTCCACAATATCATACAAGACAAGAAACAGATGGTAGGTGTTTTTGCCACTTCGTATAATGAGGAATCTCATTTCATAGCCAAGGCCAGTTTCGGATGTTTAAGGCGACATCATCACTTAATAGCTCGTGAATTAAACATGTGATACTCTAAAATTGTATGTACATGTTAATAATGCACAGATGAGAGAGCGTTAGTGGAAATGCAGCGCACTCCAGGGTATGAGGTAGTAATACATGTAGAGAGTTTTCGCTACACGATGGGAAGACCGAGAATACGCGGAAGCAGTCAGATGTGACAGTCCCCGTACTGGGATTGCCGTCCCTATAAGCAGTTTCGCTTTCATGTACAGGACGGAGGCGTGGGGATAAGATCGCTGATTAGCTGGCTGGCTGGCTCTCTCCTGCCCAGCATCGGGACCGAATGCTATAATTTTATTGGTCGAGTACCGTACTCGTTTTCCCCAGGACGGGACGTTTCCCGGATTTAATCATGCGCAGAAGCAAATTTTGCACACGGCACGCTCAACTCCCGGCCGCGTCGTGCTTGTGAAGACTCCCTAATACGACGCAGCTGGTTTTTTTTTTTCATCATACTTTCTACCTAATCATTTCATATAGCGAATAATACACACCACTGACATTCTCCTGTCATTAGTATTATTACCCACACTTATATCATCACAAAAAGCAGTCAAAAGCCCCCCAGCTATTGCCTCTAGTGTGTTAGACTTCCTAACCAATCTTGTGTGAGTGATTCTTACTATATCCCCTAAATGATGTGTATCAAATTTTCCCTCTATTATTCAAGGAGACAAACATTGTCGTGATACATTTTAAATTTTCTCTAATCTTTTGGATTCATGTGCAGCATTCTCTACAACAACTAGAACTAGAAATGTCGCTAAGGCGACTGGTATGCCTCCGCCATAATGCATGATTCTCCTAATACTAATAGGTCTTTAGTACATATGGACAATGTGTAATTACATTGTCACAAAATTGGCAAAATATTAAAATGACAAGTTTGTCACGAATGTGTTGAATGTTCACCTTCCGTGACCTAGGTTTAATTGGATGAATAGGAAAGCATGTATTTGGGGATTTAAGGACTTTAACTTGACTTTGACCCGTTTATAAGTTTATGCATTGAGTAATTTTCAAGGTATGGAGAAAAAATTCAATTTCTGTATTGAAAAGTACATTGTTAACATTTTCATCTGGCTTTTGACCCTAAAATTCATAGGGTAATCACTGTAAGACAGAACATGCATAAATATGTAATGAGCTTCAAGATAACTTTCAAGAGCCACTTCCGAGATATGGAGGAAAAAATTAGTTCAGCACTTTCCCTTGATCGTTGACCTTTTGACCTTTTAGGCAAACAAAAAAAAAAGTTTTCAGAGATCTCTATTAGGTTACACTTGCATACACCAAGTGTAAAAAAAAAATAATCCTGCTGGCATTGCATAAATATGAGGGAAGTAGTAAAATTTTGAAGTGTTGCCCTTGACCTTTGACCCCTGACCTCTGCCCCATGAACCCTAAATTCTCTAGATAATCACTGCCAGTCAGTCCATGTATTCCATGAAGATACCTTGAACTATTTCCAAGGTACGGAGAAAAAAGTGAAGTTTTAATATTTTTACTTGACCTTTTGACCTTTGACCTCATGACCCCAAACTTTCACCAGAGAATCTTGATTGGGTAATACATGTATACACCAAGTTTCAAGAAAATATCTTCAGCCATTGCATAGATATAGTGGAAATATTGAAATTTTACGTATTTGACCTTGACCTTTTGACCTTTGACCTTGAGCATGTGCACCCAAAAGTTGATAGGCACAACTTCACCCCCTAATACACATACATGCCAAGTTTTATTAGGATACCTCAAAAGGTTTTTTAGTTACGCTGTCCACATAATTCATTACGGATGGACGGACGGAAGGACGGACGGATGGACGGACAACCCGAAAACATAATGCCTCCGGCACCACTTCGTGGCGGAGGCATGAAAAAAAAAGTAGAAGAGGAATTTGAGTTTAAATTGCGATTCTACCACATATTCAAGTTGATCTTGATAAGCACAGAGTAAATTCGATTTATATGATTAAGGTCCAATTTGCCAAAAACATGTACCTGATCTCAAACGTTAACATAATTCTCGTAAATATGCTGCAGAAACTCTTTTTTTTTGGGGGGGGGGGTGCTCTAAAACGGACAATATGCATAAGAAATGTGTGAACAAAAAATACTCTGATAACGTGCGATTTTAGTTGGGTAACGATGATAATGCAAAATATTAGCCTGAAATGTACGTCTGGAGTATTGTAATTATACGGTCGTGGTTGCTACATTATGTTTTATAATCTAATTTCGATAATCGACAAATCGGACCATTGCAGTTATTCTACCCATCGATCTTCCGAGCGAGAGTGAATAGGGAATGATCGATCATAACACATAGCTTAACGTTCTGCCTAAACGCACTAGTGGACGGGGAGGTTTCTTCAGATCAGGAATAAAGATGATTAAATTGATATATGAGCAAAATCATTTCAAGTACTAATATATTCCCCAAGAACTCACTATCATGACATTTTGCGTCAGCAGGTCAGTTTCTTGGTAGCCCCAATCTTTTAGTATTTCAAGCAAAATCAATTCGAATTGCAGATGATGGCAGGCCAAATTTGAGCCCTTCTGAGAACTACTTTTAACCCTTAATGTAAAGTGCTCTGGAAAATGAAATTAATGTAAAGGAAAATTGCGTTATTAGGATAACGTGAACACCCCAAGAAAAATCGATATAAGATACTCGAGCTGAAAGAAGAGTGAATAAAAAAAAAATGTATTCATAGATGGAACCAAATTTGATCAGAAGAGAAAGAACTTTATGATCGTTGATTTCATCGAGTACACTGTCAGACTGTGGTGACCATATTGTTGTGATGCATAGCGATTTGCACAGCAAATTTATTTGCCGAAATGATTGCACTGGCATGAATTGAATTGAAAGGAAAGACGTGTGTATATTTTATGGTTTAAAATCAAACAAACAAGAAAAGAAACAAACACATAGGGAAAACGAACAGTCACTCCAGATGCGGAAGAAAATATTGTCAAAGCTCAAATGAACAGTAATCCGTGTAACCCACAAAGTGAGTCTCCTGCTGGTACAACCTATAGTTCCACACTATGTCCAGGCCGACTGAAACAAACTGTAAAAAATATCTTCACTTTTTGGTTTGGAACCAAACAAAGCAAATGTTTTCTGAACGTGCTTAAGCGCATTGAGAATTATCCTAAATGCTCGTAAGGAATGTTTGCACGAAGTAATGAATTGCAAACAATCAGGAATCGGACCTCTACAAAGTAGATGGAAAAAATTGAATCTTACTGTTATGTTCACATTTATTCATCATACTGCGCCTGAATATCTCACAAATCAAATATGCATGCAAAGTCCTCTTCAAAATATTCAGTGTAAAATGTCTTTGCAGAAAGCAAACCTAAATTTTAGACGAAATATATATATATATATTTTAATATTCTAGTGCAATATCATTCAATAATCTACAATTAGACATTCAATCGCAGATAAAACCTACTTTTAAACAGAAATTTAGCAGATACAATTTTTAGGTTGTTGTTTTATAATAGGTATTTGTTGCTTTTACCCATTTAATGATTATGAGAGATTCTTTTTATTTACGTCATGCATTCATTTCAAGATTTTCTAGGAGACTCTAAATGCCTGTGGTATACAGTCAACGTGTACATCTATATACAATGTTAAGTATTTTTGCTTTGTATTGTTTTGTTGTTTAGTGATATTCGTCTAATTTGTATTTGTTTTCATACCTTGTACGCCATCGTACAAGGTAATCATACATGGACCCTTTTGAAAATCAGCCAGGCACTGAAAGGCTATCCATCCTTGGTGAACAGAAATAAATAGATATCATAATGAGTCAAATTTAAGGCACAAAATGCTTGAAGTTCGTCAAAACGGACGTCTGTTTTTTTCCTCTCATTAAGACTGGAATTTGCCTCATTTCAGTTAATAACGAAATCAGCCCCCTCCACTTTCCCACTGGTATGTTCGCAGACATAATCTTCAATATCACGTTCTTTCGGGGAATACAATGATTTGATTTATTACTTCAACGTATCCCTCTCAGCTATTACTGCAAGGTGATCTCAACGCGACCATATTCACGAAAGGATACAAATATTATTATTTCTTTATCTTTAAATTTTAAGTTGAAGGTGGAAATCTATTGAAGAATTGTTGGCACATCTATACAAAGAAGGCTTGCATTTGGGCTATAGGATATCATTATTTTGTTTAATAATTTACATAATCATGTTTGCAAATTACCTACAATGGTGATCCTAGTATCGCTTTACAATTCTAAAGTGTGCAACAGACTCACACTAAATTTTCCGTCACATCAAATTGTTTGAGAGTTCGGATGAATCGCCAATTCTGACTTGACAACTGAGATCGGCTTTTGTAGTTTTCTATTATAGGGTTTTCCGGCCAATTTCGCACATTTGTCAGTCCATTTGATAAAAGATTCATTCATTTTAGCGAAAATCTTCGTCAGCGCACATTCTGTCATTCAAAATTGCATCTTGTTCGTTCAATTTAGCGTTTCGATCAATGAAATTCGCACATGTGTCTCTCGAATTCGTCAAACGGGCAATCAAAGATTGTTACGTGCTCTTTCAATTCAAATACGCCAGCACTTGCTAGCGGAAGATGGTATTTCAGTCATTCAATTTCGCGTATGGGCAGTCAAATTCCAAACATGTTCATTCAAATTGGCGTAATGTCATTTCTATTTTGAAAAGGTGAGAACCGTGGTTTATACGTATTTAATAATGTGAATTTTTGTTTCAACACACAATGTTTAGTACATGTATATAGTAAAGGTATCTTTGACCATAACTCAAGTTTGTTGTTCTGTAACGCCCCTCTTCTTTTTATGACATATTGATAGCTAGAGGCGATCCAAGAACTTATTCCTAATGATAATTAATGCTATATAGCACCCACCAAATGAAAATAATGAAACCTGGAGATGAATGAAATAATCACGATGTAAATTGAAACCTCCTTCTCCCAATTAATGTCAATACAAACTTAAGATTAATATATCTGTGAATGAAATAATGCTATCGAACATTATAAACACATACACATATTTTGAAAGTACTGTTGCAAAGATGATATGAAAATAAAGAATGAATATGAAAATATGAAATGTTATGATGCTTGAAAACAATACCTATGATGAATGAAAATGAAAAAAAAAAGAATAAAAGCATAAAAGCATAACGTGTCTGTTAAATTGACTGCAGTAAATGCGAAATTGGATGCCCAAGAATGAATTTGAACTAACTTGAAAGCAGCAATTAGGAATTGCACTGAAAAAGTGCGAAATTGACTGGGGAAAAATTGATGAGCCAATCGGAGGATTAGAAGTATCATCGGAGGATTAGAAGCCTCAATGTCCCAGTTTTTTTTTCTTCTTCAATTGACAATTTGTATTTCAGTATATGTATGAAAAAGAAATTCAGAAATAAATAAAAATCAAAATCAAATCTGGGCAGTACAATGTCATCGTGACTGACTCTTTGGTTAAATATGACAGATGCAGATCCTAGCCTGAACATGCTGTGGATCAAATGAAACTGCATTGTCACTAAATTCAATCTATAATACAGGTGAAAAAACAACAAATAGCAATTTCGAATTTCGAGATTTACGTGGTAAGGGAAAAAAATCCCTCCATTAAAAAAACAAACAAAAACCCTCGGTAAAGGTCTATGATATTTTTGTTCATAATGCTAATTTCAGAAAGGGGTTAGCTAAGGTGCGAGCACACTGAACATCAATCAAACCGGCAATCTTTGCCTACGTACTGCTTTTCAATTCTCCACAAGCTTTACAGGAAGTCAAGAATGGTAAGGAGGCGATATACCACTGAATAATTCATAAAATTATTCATAAAGCCCCTACTCACAGATCTCCCCGGTAACAGTATGTGTGAGGTCGTCAGGCAAAGGATCGGCTCAGGGCAGACTATTTAAAGCGATGCCGATGTAGAGCATGTTATCAGTGTGTAAACCAACTTCTTGGAAGAGTGTCGATGAACTAGTTTACCGCCGCGGCTTGTTAGATATCATTCCTCAACAATAGCATCCAGCTCCTACCCGGCTGACATGGATTTGAAGAATTCATTACTCCTGTGCGGGGATGTAGTCCTTCTGGTTTTGGGTATCCCAGGAAATTCCCTCATCATTCTGGTCTGCTTATTTCACATCCATCGCTCCAGCACTGACATCCTCATCGGGTTCCAAGCCGTGGTCGATCTCCTTTCGGCTGTTCCCTCCACTACTATCATCGTCAACTTTCTTGCACCCGATCTTATCAACACTTCTAACTGCAGATTCCGTGTATTCTTCCGTAACTACGTTCGCTACACGTCGCTCTTTTTCACCGCGGCAGTCGCTTTGGATCGGTATCGCGTCGTCTGCCATCCGCTAAAGAAGAAATGGCAGTGGAAGTCGACTAGCTTGGTGTGTATTATTTCTGCCTGTAACCTGCTCGGAATTCTAATCAGCATCCCCGATGCGCTTCAGACGGTAGCTTACCACCAAGTTATGGTTGGTAAGTGTATACGGTCTCCTAGTAAGCTGCCGTACCTTGATGATCTCTACCAGATATTTTGCAGTCTTTTCTTTTTCCTGGTTCTCATCCTGAGTATTGCCCTTTATCTGAAAATCTATCTGACCATTGTGAAACAAAATCGCGTGCGACCCTCTATTACCAGGCATCCGGGCCCACCTTCTCGAGTGGTTGGCATCCCTAAAAAATCATTGTTTCGGACCAGTGTAAACAATCAAAGCTTAGCATTGGCCTCGATATCAGGTACCGTAAGCTTCGGACAGCTGCCCTCAAGCAGTAAGTGCTTCGAGGTTCCTCCAAGTTCAGGAACAGGTAAGACACCCAAAATAAAAACTGAGACCCCCTCGTGTTCTTCTGACCCGTCTAATGGAGTTGGAATTGCATTCAAAGGGCGAAGGGAGACACAGAGAGACATTATGCACGTGTCTCAACGTCACTGGCACCCAGAGAGCGATGGATCTCGAGAAGAAACTTCATCCGATCCCAAGTCTGCCTTGATGAAACGCACAGCAGTAGAACAAGCAGACAGGGTGATGAAGTTTTACCAAAGAACCCATCGGTCCTTGCCCAGGAATCGTCCAAACTACTCTGACAAACGAGAGAGGCAGACAACCCGCATGCTTTTCATTGTTAGTGTCATCTTTTTCCTCTCCTGGCTCCCCGGTATCATAGCAACACACGTTCCAAACGAGAGGATGCGAGCTTTTCGCGCCATACCCATCAACAACATACTGGTAATTTTTGGATACTCCCTCAGGAACATCAACCAGATCATCGACGTCTTCATATATACGTTTATGAGTAAACGCTTCAAGAAACGTTGCTCTGAAATCATGAGAAGGATACGCAGGAAAAGAACAAGATAAACAATATGAATCTGAGGGGAAAAGATTCGAAGAGCGACGATGTTGATTAAAACATGAAAGTTTAAAAAATAGTGCTGGAGAAGAAGGCATTTGGACTTGGTTTTTTTTATTTATTTATTTGCTTAAGAAATCCTCTGTTGTTCCAGTGTTTCCTTGCTTAAGACCATTTTGCCACATGAGCTTTACATATAGATCAAACCGATTTATATAGATCAAACCAAACATATAGATCAAACCAAGTCCGGTCAACCAAGTCTCTCCAAAACACACACACACACACACACACACACACATGCCTCTTTAGCTTGAGAAAAAAAGTTCATTGAAGACGGATGGTCCGAAGGTGTGATTTATGATAATATCCTAAAATTTCCTCACCCCAATACCTAAGGTCTACAGCAGAACATGACTTAACTGCCAAGATGAAATGATATAAGCTTGAGGCGTCGCAAGTGTGTCATCCGATATGAGTAATCAGAGTCATTAGAATTAGATGTCATCGCGATCCTCTGTGCAAGGACAGACGGATTTTGACCTTTCTCACATCTTAGGAGAAAAAAAAAAATATCTGTAGCCACAAGCTGAATGTTCATATTTGTAATACAGGGATGGAAACAAACTCGATGAAAATCATTATTCAAACATAATGCCGTGTTTTCAAAGTTACAACAGCTAGCTCTTTTGAGATTCTGTAATTAGAGAAAGACGAGTTATCGTCATTGTGATCGTAGACTGCATGTTTTTTGGAAACCTATAGGAAAGATGTGTTTTTCAATTTAAGGTCAAAACATTGATGTGAAACAATTTAAACATTAAATTTTCTATGTATATACAATGTAGATAAATGTATTTATATGTATGTAGTATGTACATAATCATGCATATTTTATTTCTTGTGAGATGTTAATGCACAAAGTCATCGCTACAAATTTCACAAGTAAGATTTATGTATTTTAAGTCTAAAGTCGTCGTTCTCCCCTCTCAATTTTCAAAGTTTGCATTTCATTGGTCAAATTCGTAACAGTGTTAGAATGAATTCCGCAAACTATCAAAAAAGTGTAATTTATATAAAGAGAAATTATGAAGATGAATGACTAATAACTTGATGGATGCATAGCGTTTTTGCTTTGTCGTAAGTATAGTCCATGTTGCTAATGAGAAAAGATTAGTTTGTTTCAAAGAATATTATTGCGCTACTTGTGTACGACACCGAATTATTGTGCGTGCTTGCACCTGCTTTTGATGAAAATAAAAATGTGACGAAACGGTGGATGTACGTATTGAATAAAGACACAACTACTGCCTTATCGTGTAAACGCTATTCTGTTTTAGGCAAAACTAATGACCTAAAGCGATTCAGATTTTCTTTTTCTATTTTGACTTCATTTTGTACCTTTGTCTTCTTCGCCATAGTGAAAAGATGTCAGATAAAAGGGAACAAAGAAGGCAAGAAACAACGTGGAATATAACTCCACAATAAATAAAAAAAAAAAAACCGAATGGGAAGTTACGTCGAGCGTCGTTTCGCCGATTAATAGTCTGCAAGAAGATGAAGAAGAAGCTGATTGCTAATGGGCGAAGCGTGGCACGACGTAAGTTCCCATTCCAGTTTTGTGATTTATGATAATTTTTGAGATACATCGACAGGATGAATGTTAATCTACATCAGTTTAAACGAGGTTATTAATAACTGAGACATAAAGTGATACGACAAGAAAACTAGAAAGATATTAAACAAACCTTTAAACTCACTGAGCACACTGCTGAGTATCATGGTGAACAGGCAGAAAAACCATAATGTAATACGAGAATCAATGCTTAGTTTAAGAAGAAATTTAATGCTAAATGACGAGGAGTGATGCAATCGATAGCTGACGTACTTGTCTAATTGACACCAGCGATTTAGAAAGCTAGAAAATTGAGTAAGAACTACAAAAAAAACAACCCATAAAGGCCTATATAATTATATATATATATATATATATATATATATATATATATATACAGTATACATATATTACAAATATATATATATTATTGTGAAAGCGAATCTAGAAGAGCTTGTTGTCAAGTTGGTCAAAGAGTGAATTCAGCATTTCCAGAACTTTTGCTCTCGTTGATTCTACCTTGGGTCCTCTGCCTTTTTACTCTTGATAACTTAAAAAGGACCACAAAAAGGAAAATAGCTTTATACAATGTATAAATGAAGTGATTTAATATGTGTACAATATGCAGATGTGAAGAACAAGATATATATAGTTTGATTTATTGGTTTCTGTATCATCATTTTACATATACACATTCATGTACAAACATAAATATAAGTTGTTCGCAGAGTATTTTCTTGTTCATTGCCTTTGTACAATGTACAGCAAAGTATACAACAAAACATATAATACCACAATGAGTAATACAAAGGGGCTACAGCATAAGCGTGGTTTGATTTGCGTGCAGACCCCGTGGCATAACATAATATTATAATATACATCGGAAGGAGAATAGGAGGGAGAGATGACTTGCATAGAGATAGGATAGTTGAAAGGAGAAAGGGAAAGGAGAGGTTTGTCTGCTTTCACTAAAAGTTTATACAAAGTAAAGTCACCTGTATCACTGATTAGCAAGACATGACAAAATATTTCCTCACCGAGGTACAGGTGGACAGCTGATACAGGTCATGGTCGGTTAGACTCGGTTACATAATCATTATTACATAATAGATTAAATGCGTCGATATTTCTAGGAAAAAAAATCGTGTATAATACATTAACAATAACAATGGAATTACTGATATTCAGATAACAACTTTGTTTTTACAGCTTTCCCAAAAGAATACATTTAAGCTTCGAATTTCAGAAGGAAGAGAATTCCAAACATCGGGTCCGGTGTGTCTGACAGATATCAGAGCCATCACTGTTTTGGGATTATATAAGTGAAACTTTTCAGATTGTCTTGTTGGATAAGAATGTATGTCCTTGTTTAATTGAAATAGTGAGTAAAAAGAAGATGGCAACTGACCATTATGTAAGCGAAACATAAAGAGAGAGTTTTGCAAAAAAATAATGTCATTTACCTTAAGTGTTCTTAATTCTGCGAATAAAGGGTCTGAATGGTCTCGATAACCTGAGTTGGTGCATTACGTATAGCTTTCTTTTGCAAAAGTAATATACTATCAATGTGGCTTTTTGAAATTGCCCATACAATGTTACAATAAGAAATGTGCGATAATATCAACGAATTATATAACATACATAAAATATTCTGAGGACATAGAAGTATACCAACTTTACGAGACACTTTATGAGAGATATATTGTACATGAACGTTCCATTTCATATTTTCATTTATAAATATTCCGAGGAATTTAATACTCTCTTTTTGCTCCAATAATACACATCCACCATAATATTTAAATGTTGCATTTCATTATTATGCTTCTTGTTATAGAAATACATAAAATTTGTCTTTTTCAGATTAAGTGCTAATCTATTACTCTTAAACCACATAGATAATTTCAGTAATTCAGTATTGAGAGTTCTTAGGAGCGAGTGAAAATCAGAATTGGAACAAAATACATTGGTGTCATCAGCAAACATTATATATTGCAGTGACTTAGATGAGTTTGAAATATCATTTACATACACTAGAAATAACATATTATATATTCATTTATTTATTTCTCTATCTATTTATTTATTTATTTGTTTATTGAAACAAAGAAAGGGAAACTGACCAGAAAATAAATGACAAATAGTGAAAATTCCTGAGCAAAGAAAAAGGGTTTTCATCGGGACTCGAACCCGAGACCTTCGGATTACTAGACCGGTGCTCTACCGACTGAGTGCAGGGTTTGGGACGAACACCGCACTAGGGCTTTCTATATACATGTAGCTCAGTCGGTAGAGCACCGGTCTAGTAATCTGGAGGTTTCGGGTCGAATCCCGATGGAAACCCATTTTCTTTGCTCAAAGATTTCAATATGAATAAATAAATAAATAAATAAATATATATATATATATATATATATATATATATATATATATATATATACAGAGAGAGAGAGAGAGAGAGAGAGAGGCGTACCTGTGTTTTGGTGCCTTGTCTGCTACCGGCGGTTTCACGCTGTCGCGATCTTCAGGCAGACTGACAAAGTGGTGTGTTTCTGTGCTCATGCGGCGAGGTGGATCGGTTTGACGCATGGATGGTTTTTCTTTTCCGGTGTCTGCATTTGGATATAAGTTCCGACCTTTTACTGAGTGCATTTTTGTTTCGGATGATGATGGCCTTCTCATCGAGGCAGAGGTTGCACAGGCCACTCTTCTTTGAGTTAAGTTTGACTTTTTTTTTTGGATGTCGCATGTCAGTGTGAACTTTGCGCGTTTGTCTTTCAGGCTCCAGATGTATTTTGAGAGTTGGGTTTCGTTTTTTTGTATTTCTCGTTCTTGATGGATTTAACGTGGTTCCTATATCTGTCCTTGAAGGTACTCCCGCCAGTCCGTAGTAGCACGTTTCCTCATTGTCATGCTCGAAGGTTGCTTTATAGTTTTTATACACAAGACCCGTTTCCATGCATCTTCCTCTCAACGGGCATTGGTCTTTTTGGCGGCAGATGATAAAAGTTACAACAAATCTAAACGTCTTTTTTTTTTATCACCATACTTCTTCAGATACATCAATATAGTCAAAGTTTAAAGGGGATGTCTAGTAACTGATCAGTGGGAATCAGTGGGAATGCTGGGGGATGATTGTTCCAATCCTTGTGGGATTCATTTAAGAGTACATTATGTATCTATTGTTGTGTGAAAATTATTTGATTCAGAATGGTGTCATATTCAAGTAATGTACAGTTTAATGTTTCCAGGTTAGCATGCCTGCACAGTGACGGGCGATTAAAGGACACATTATTTGAATATGAGACCATTCTGAAGCTAATATTTTTTGACACAGTACTTTTAAATAAATTCTGCAAGGATTGGAACGATCATTCCCCAGCATTCCCACTAATTTCCACTGATCAGTTACTAGTCGTCCCCTTTAATTTCGCGGCATGAAACTTCCCCGAATTGCCCTGGCATTCAACGCATTGTGTAGAATCGTGCGCATTTTGCTTCCGCTTCCGCTTCGGCTAATCTTGGCTCCTCGCGAAATTTGCGAAACTTTCATGCACGCATAAATATCTGAAAAATAAAATTCAGCATTTATGCCGTAAAAATTTAATAAAGAAATCGTGGGGTCCTACTCTAATATATATCTATATCAATGAATAGGGTGCTTTTATCCGCCGCGAAACGGTAATTTCACTTAGCTACCTGACTAATACTAGTCATGGATAGATTGTGATATTATGCTGCCCCACATCCTCGTCCAGCTTGCCCAAATAAAAATGTTCAGAAGTGAATCGACGGTAGTAAAGATGCCTTCTAAATTAGATGGCCATATGAAATGTTTCAAGTAAATGCAGGTGTCCATGTAAAAAGGCTGAGGAATAGGAAGTGTTAAGATGTAGGTTGTCTATTTGAATAAATTACGTTAGTGTATGATACCGACATTGATATTGTAAAAACAGAATGTTGACAGATATTTTTATAGGTCTACATCTAACGTTAGGTGAGGTCAACGCCGCTGTACGCGTACGTATAGGCCTACATTACTGTAGTCCCACCCATAGAGTTTATGGGTCTGTAGACCAGACTAGTCCGCAGATCTTTGAGTTATTATTCGATATTTCTTCATATTTCTAAGCATTATATCCTATTAGTTATATACCATCGAAAAGCCTACATTATGAAGATTTCAAAATTATTGATAGTTGTTTTTCTTTATAAAGGCTATGAATATTTTTCTTTATTTGTTTCTTTCGAATATTAAAGCGATGTGATTATTCATACTGGATCTAAATCATACGAAAAAAAATAAAATTATATAATGTCACATAATTCATGACTTTCTGTTTTAAATGAAGTATGTTTTTTCATAGTTTTCTCTTCATATGTGTCGGTGGCATCACCTTGAATTTAAGACAGCACAGTTTAGTGAACGTACACACGTGAAATACAGCGGCCCAGCAGCAACAGCCTTTAGGCCTAAATTACCACACATAACATTACTTTTCTTTTACAGCAAGAAAAAAACTCTGGAACTAACAAAAATCTCATTTGCAATTAGAAGTATCTTATTTGAGGAAATTGAAGTTAAACAACCCCCCTAATTGTTCAGTGAGGCTTACCCACCCAATTATCTCCATGAGTACCTTGCGCTAGTTTCTACAATACTCTTGCGCTATTATACTCTCGAAGGAAATGGTGTGAGCAAAACGCTTCTCTCCAGCGGAGTGAATATGGCGTTTTTATAGCGGAATATAGATAAACAGCACATAATGAAGGGTAGGTTTTGTGTTATTTTATGCTCTCTCAACTTATGGGTTATTATTGTGAACAATTTAACTTTCAATCTTTTGCGTATTCGAGTGATTTTGTATCAGCGTGAAGGCGTCGACTGACGTAAGAAATAGCATTTATTGTAATATATATATATATATATATATATATATATATATTTATATATATAATTTGATTTTATTTTATTCATTGGTTTCTGTATCATCATTGTACATACACATTCATGTACAAACATAAATATAAGTTGTTCGCAGAGTATTTTCTTGTTCATTGCCTGTGTACAATGTACAGCAAAAGTACAACAAAACATACAACAATGAATAATACAGAGGTGCTACAGCATAAGCGTAGCTTGATTTGCGTGCAGCCCCCGTAGCATAACATAATATTATAATATACATCGGAAGGAGAATAGGAGGGAGAGATGACTTGCATAGAGATAGGATATTTGAAAAGAGAAAGGGAAAGGAGAGGTTTGTCTGCTTTCACTAAAAGTTTATACAAAGTAAAGTCACCTGTATCACTGATTAGCAAGACATGACAAAATATTTCCTCACCGAGGTACAGGTGGACAGCTGATACAGGTCATGGTCGGTTAGACTCGGTTACATAATGATTATTACATAATTGATTAAATGCGTCGATATTTCTACGAAAAAAAAATCGTGTATAATACATTAACAATAAAAATGGAATTACTGATATTCAGATAACAACTTTGTTTTTACAGCTTTCCTAAAAGAATACATTTAAGCTTCGAATTTCAGAAGGAAGAGAATTCCAAACATCGGGTCCGGTGTGTCTGACAGATATCAGAGCCATCACTGTTTGGGATAAGTGAAACTTTTTCAGATGGTCTTGTTGGATAAGAATGTATGTCCTTGTTTAATTGAAATAGTGAGTAAAAAGAAGATGGCAACTGACCATTATGTAAGCGAAACATAAAGAGTGAGTTTTGCAAAAAAAAATAATGTCATTTACCTTAAGTGTTCTTAATTCTGCGAATAAAGGGTCTGAGTGGTCTCGATAACCTGAGTTGGTGCATACGTATAGCTTTCTTTTGCAAAAGTAATATACTATCAATGTGGCTTTTTGAAATTGCCCATACAATGTTACAATAAGAAATGTGCGATAATATCAACGAATTATATAACATACATAAAATATTCTGAGGACATAATACTTTAACTTCTGAAGTATACCAACATTACGAGACACTTTATGAGAGATATATTGTACATGAACGTTCCATTTCATATTTTCATTTATAGATATTCCGAGGAATTTAATACTCTCTTTTTGCTCCAATAATACACATCCACCATAATATTTAAATGTTGCATTTCATTATTATGCTTCTTGTTATAGAAATACATAGAATTTGTCTTTTTCAGATTAAGTGATAATCTATTACTCTTAAACCACATAGATAATTTCAGTAATTCAGTATTGAGAGTTCTTAGGAGCGAGTGAAACTCAGAATTGGAACAAAATACATTGGTGTCATCAGCAAACATTATATATTGCAGTGACTTAGATGAGTTTGAAATATCATTTACATACACTAGAAATAACATATTATATATTCATTTATTTATTCCTTTTTCTATTTATTTATTTATTTGTTTATTGAAACAAAGAAAGGGAAAACTGACCAGAAAATAAATGACAAATAGTGAAAATTCCTGAGCAAAGAAAAAGGGTTTTCATCGGGATTCGAACCCGAGACCTCCGGATTACTAGACTGGTGCTCTACCGACTGAGTGCAGGGTTTGGGACGAACACCGCACTAGGGCTTTCTATATACATGTAGCTCAGTCGGTAGAGCACCGGTCTAGTGATAATCTGGAGGTTTCGGGTCGAATCCCGATGGAAACCCATTTTCTTTGCTCAAAGATTTCAATATATATATATATGAAGAGTTTGTATATATATATATATATATATATATATATATATATATATATATATAGAGAGAGAGAGAGAGAGAGAGAGAGAGAGGCGTACCTGTGTTTTGGTGCCTTGTCTGCTACCGGCGGTTTCACGCTGTCGCGATCTTCAGGCAGACTGACAAAGTGGTGTGTTTCTGTACTCATGTGGCGCGGTGGATCGGTTTGACGCATGGATGGTATTTCTTTTCCGGTGTCTGCATTTGGATATAAGTTCCGACCTTTTATTGAGTGCATTTTTGTTTCGGATGATGATGGCCTTCTCATCGAGGCAGAGGTTGCACAGGCCACTCCTTCTTAGAGTAAAGTTTGACTTTTTTTTTTTGGATGTCCCATGTCAGTGTGAACTTTGCGCGTTTGTCTTTCAGGCTCCAGATGTATTTTGAGAGTTGGGTTTCGTTTTTTTTTTTTTTTGTATTTCTCGTTCTTGATGGATTTAACGTGGTTCCTATATCTGTCCTTGAAGGTACTCCCGCCAGTCCGTAGTAGCACGTTTCCTCATTGTCATGCTCGAAGGTTGCTTTATAGTTTTTATACACAAGACCCGTTTCCATGCATCTTCCTCTCAACGGGCATTGGTCTTTTTGGCGGCAGATGATAAAAGTTACAACAAATCTAAACGTCTTTTTTATCACCATACTTCTTCAGATACATCAATATAGTCAAAGTTTAAAGGGGATGGCTAGTAACTGATCAGTGGGAATCAGTGGGAATGCTGGGGGATGATTGTTCCAATCCTTGCGGGATTCATTTAAGAGTACATTATGTATCTATTGTTGTGTGAAAATTATTTGATTCAGAATGGTGTCATATTCAAGTAATGTACAGTTTAATGTTTCCAGGTTAGCATGCCTGCACAGTGACGGGCGATTAAAGGACACATTATTTGAATATGAGACCATTCTGAAGCTAATATTTTTTGACACAGTACTTTTAAATAAATTCTGCAAGGATTGGAACGATCATTCCCCAGCATTCCCACTAATTTCCACTGATCAGTTACTAGTCGTCCCCTTTAATTTCGCGGCATGAAACTTCCCCGAATTGCCCTGGCATTCAACGCATTGTGTAGAATCGTGCGCATTTTGCTTCCGCTTCCGCTTCGGCTAATCTTGGCTCCTCGCGAAATTTGCGAAACTTTCATGCACGCATAAATATCTGAAAAATAAAATTCAGCATTTATGCCTTAAAAATTTAATAAAGAAATCCTGGGGTCCTACTCTAATATATATATATATCAATGAATAGGGTGCTTTTATCCGCCGCGAAACGGTAATTTCACTTAGCTACCTGACTAATACTAGTCATGGATAGATTGTGATATTATGCTGCCCCACATCCTCGTCCAGCTTGCCCAAATAAAAATGTTCAGAAGTGAATCGACGGTAGTAAAGATGCCATCTAAATTAGATGGCCATATGAAATGTTTCAAGTAAATGCAGGTGTGCATGTAAAAAGGCTGAGGAATAGGAAGTGTTAAGATGTAGGTTGTCTATTTGAATAAATTACGTTAGTGTATGATACCGACTTTGATATTGTAAAAACAGAATGTTGACAGATATTTTTACAGGTCTACATCTAACGTTAGGTGAGGTCAACGCCGCTGTACGCGTACGTATAGGCCTACATTACTGTAGTCCCACCCATAGAGTTTATGGGTCTGTAGACCAGACTAGTCCGCAGAGCGCAGATCTTTGAGTTATTATTCGATATTTCTTCATATTTCTAAGCATTAAATCCTATTAATTATATACCATCGAAAAACCTACATTATGAAGATTTCAAAATTATTGATAGTTGTTTTCCCTTATAAAGGCTATGAATATTTTTCTTTATTTGTTTCTTTCGAATATTAAAGCGATGTGATTATTCATACTGGATCTAAATCACACGATTAAAAAAAAATAAAATTATATAACGTCACATAATTCACGACTTTCTCTTTTAAATGAAGTATGTTTTTTCATAGTTTTCTCTTCATATGTGTCGGTGGCATCACCTTGAATTTAAGACAGCACAGTTTAGTGAACGTACACACGTGAAATACAGCGGCCCCCGCAGCAACAGCCTTTAGGCCTAAATTACCACACAGAACATTACTTTTCTTTTACAGCAAGAAAAAAACTCTGGAACTAACAAAAATCTCATTTGCAATTAGAAGTATCTTATTTGAGGAAATTGGAAGTTAAACAACCCCCCTAATTGTTCAGTGAGGCTTACCCACCCAATTATCTCCATGAGTACCTTGCGCTAGTTTCTACAATCACTCTTGCGCTATTATACTCTCGAAGGAAATGATGTGAGCAAAACGCTTCTCTCCAGCGGAGTGAATATGCCGATTTTATAGCGGAATATAGATAAATAGCACATAATGAAGGGTAGGTTTTGTGTTATTTTATGCTCTCTCAACTTATGGGTTATTATTGTGAACAATTTAACTTTCAATCTTTTGCGTATTCGAGTGATTTTGTTATCAGCGTGAAGGCGTCGACTGACGTAAGAAATCGCATTTATTTCAGTATGGGTCGCTGTTCTCTATTTCCCAGAGTTTGGTAGTTGGGCAAGGACGTACTAAAGATCAAAAAGAAGTAGCAACACTTCTGACAGGGACTCACCCTACAATGTAACCCTCAGCGTGAAACGTGCCAATTCTATTACACAGCATGCCTTCATCCATATAGCTCTGTCACAAATGCCTTTACGAACTGCTACGAACGCCGTAAGTGATAAAAAGATTGTGATATTACCCAGCACCATATCGGTATTCAACTTGCACAAATAATATGTTGATAAAAGAATCGACGGTATATAGCAAGGACGGCTTCTAATAGATGAGCATATGAAATATTTTCAAACTAAATGTATGCATGTAAAAAGAATGAGGAAGAGAGTTTGTTAAGATGTAGGTAGTAGGCCCCTAGGTCTATTTGAATAGATTGCGTAAGTGTGTGATACCAACTTCAAGTTTGTTTGTTTGTTTGCATTTCCATCTGAGAAGATGGCTTGATAGCCCATATTAAGCTACGTAAGCTGGTCTTCCATGGGGTCCTTTTGGATATGAGGTGGGACCACTTCACCGGGTTAACACCCTGCTCTTTGCGATGAATGAATGAAGCGGGATCTTTTACGTGCATGAGTTGTTACTCTCTCATACACGGGACCTCAATTTCATGTCCTATCCGAGGGACAGAGTGTTTTGCCTCTTGCTAGAGGGGACGGTATGCTTTAATACACACAAAATTTACATTGCTCAGTCCAGACTCGGGTTCGAAACCGGGCCGCGTGATCGTGAGGCAGACGCGCTACCGACTGAGCCAACTCACCGCCCTTCAAGTTCAAGTTCAAGTATAAGTTCTAATCTATTTTTTTTTTCAACAATGAAATAATATATAAACGTAAATCTCACTTTCTTCAGTGACAAAAACAATGCATGTGAAGTTGCACAGAGAAAACAATAACAACTGATAAACTTACAGTAACGATACATTGCAATTGTTGCTGGGGTAACGAAAGTGAAATAATTGACAATATGCACTGTGTGAAAAAAATGGAGGGACCCACTAAAAAGACAATGCTTGTAGAGTGTGGGCCCCTCTCGGATTAAAAGCTCGATGCAAAAAAATTATTGAAAACAGCAACAAAGCAGCACAAAAAGTTTGGCACAAAAAGTTTGGCAACCCACTGAGAGACAGACGGACAAACAGTTACACATAAAACAACAACAAACAAAAAAATAAGCATGAGACAAGACTGGGACAGAAACAAGACTACTTGTAGGAAAAAAAAAAACTGACTTGACGACACGAGAGGAAACAAGACTATAGCGTGACCAACGACAACAGAGAAACGATCCTCGGAGGTTTGAGAAAGAAAAAGAATATACATCAAACCCTTCAAATGCGAACTATTAAAGAATATCTAAGTTGATATTGTAAAGATTCTTTATACAAGACGTAAACACTACATCGCACTCACTTTCACTTCCCAACATGCTTTGAACAACTAAGCTCCACCTGCTTTCACTTTGTTCTACTGATTTTGTAATACAGCATTGTAATAACATACACACACACACACACACACACACATGTATATATATATATATATATATATATATATATATATATATATATATATGTATACATATATATATATATATACATATATAACAAAATATACATACATAATATATGTAGGGCATATAACACGTATAAATCTTTATTTTATGTAAATGTGTGTGTGTGTGTGTGTGTGTGTGTGTGTGTGTGTGTGTGTGCGGGCGTGTGCGTGTGTTTGTGTGTGTGCGTATGTTTTGGGGGAAATGAAATAAAGCAATTTTTATATGCGAATGATATTTCGTTGTTTATAAAGGACACGAAAACTTTAAATAGGTTACAGTATATTTTTGATGAATTTGGGAAAATAAGCGGTTTAATAGTAAATAAAGACTTTTTTTTTTTGGATGGGTAAGGACACAGAGAAACCTGTATTATCTGTATCTGGAAAATTTGTTGATGCAGTTAAAATTTTGGGGGGTCAATTTTGCACGAGATGTGAAGGGGAAGAATGAGATAAATTCTAAAGAAATATTAAGTAGAATAAAAACAAGTTATTAAGATGGCGGAAACAGCGTGATTTAACACTCATGGGTAAAATTCCATTGCTGAAAACTTATGCATTATCAAGTTTAAAATTATGTTTCATCACTCATAGTGGTTCCTCAATGGATATTTTCCATTGGATAGGATGATTTTTGATTTTTTTTTGTGGAATGGTAAACACCATGTAAAAATGAATATCGTAGTATCAAGATTATGTTAATGGGGTACTGCGAATGATAAATTTCAAGCTGTTTGTCAAAACGCAACGTATTATGGAGTTGAAAGGTTTATTGTCTGGTGAGAAGAAATCTGGGTGGAAAATGTATTTAGATTTTAGTTTTCGATCAGCAGGAGGAAGGTTTTTATTTTTATGTGATTATGAATGGTTTAGATTGACACTGACAAATCCAGTCCCACCTTTCAATATAGAAATGGTTAAGGTATGGCAGGATTGATAAATGTAGGAATTTTGGAGATGATGAATCCAGTAATATTTGATAATAGAAATATATGTATAAAAAGGAAAAGTATTTTTCATTGTGATTAAAATGAAAATGGTATTTATAATGTACACCATATTTTACAAAGAGGTTTTATTCAACCCGTTAGGCATTTTCAAAATTTAGGTATTATGGGAAATGGTATACTTAGGATAAATGATATTTATAATGTTTTTCCAGAGAAGTGGAAAGAGCCCACAGGTAGTGTAAGGTTTCAGTAAATTGATGTACTAACTTATGATATACAGGTGAAGATTTTCGGTAAAATATCAGAATTTCAAAATATTAAGTCAAAAACATTGCGTGAGTATTTTGTTACAGCTTTACAAGAATTCTACACTCTGGAAATATGATATGGTGAAGTGAAGTATAATTTCAGTGATAAGGGAATTAGAAATTTATTTATATGACCTAGAAGTACGACTTTACTTAGTTAACATAGGGAATTTCAGTTTAAGTTGTTATACGGGGTGATACACAAGAGAACATTTGTTCAAGTTCGGTTTTGTGAATGATAATCTTTGTTCTTATTGTCAAGAGGAAAGGGAAACCTATTCACATATATTTTTTGATTGTGTTAAAGTAAAGCCGATATGGCAGTTTCTTATTGAGTATTATGATTTAGTAGAGTTATAAGCTTTCGAATGGAGAGATATTTTCTTGGGTTTACGAGGAAGTTCAAATCGAATTAAATGTATGAATGCTCTGATAATTTTGATGAAAGTTGTAATATTTCGCTTAAGAGAACAAAATAAGTTACCCAAGAGGTAAAAGATAAAGAAATTTGTTTTGGATTTTATGGAGGAGGAAAAGAACGTTGCGGTTAAAGCAGGTAAGCTTGGGTTTAATTTGCAAAAATGGGAGCAGTTGAAACTTTCGTAGAGAGTGTTTTTTTTTTTTTTTGATTTATCCACACTGTTGGCAGGGGATAGGTGTCCACATTGATCGTATGAATTATATATGATATTTTTAAAATCTTTCTTCCCCCACGTCAGATGGGTGCTGTTCGTTATTCCGAAGGTTCGATATTCCGAAGGTTCTTTATTCCGAAGGTTCGTTAATCCGAAACACGCAAATTCCCTATACCTAGAGGTTCGTTAATCCGAAAATGAAAAAGGATTCGTTAATCCGAACATTTGGCGTTATTCCGAAGGTTCGTCATTCCGAAGATTTGTTTATCCGAAAATGAAATTCGGAAAAACGAACCTTCGGAATAAGGAATCTTCGGACTGATGAGCCTTCGGAATAACGAACCTTCGGAATAACGAGCTGTAACCCGTCAGATACATGTATGTGGTCAGTTTCGGTTTGTGGCGTATTAACGTTTAGGAATCGGTATGCATAAGCATTATGGTGGTCACTTTTTTTTTTTCTTTTCTTTCCCATGTCAAACGTTTGGTTAGCTTCGGTTTTTGGTGTGTGTCTACTGTCTAGGAAACAGGCAACCATGATACCACATATATTATTTAGTGTGATTTGGTGTGCGAGTGTTTGTGTTTGTGAGTGTGCACTTGTGGGTATGTTTGTTTGTTGTTGTTTTTGTTGATGTTTTGTTTGTATATGGGTGTGTGTTGAGGGTAAGTTTCCGGGGGGGGGGGTGTTAGTGGGGGAAATAAGTGGGGATCGTCAGGGTTAGGTAGATGTAGTTAGGTAATAGTAGAGTAATGGTGTGTAAGTTAAGGGGGTTAGGCAGGAATACGGTTTGTTTTGATAATATACACATATGGTTATTTTGTTTAGTACGGTGGGGGGGGGGGGGTTAGGTTGATAGGTTAAATAAAAAATGATGAGTTTTGTTCGGTTAATCTAAAGATGCTTTTTTCAGTTTCTGACACGTTTTGGGAAATGCTGTATTCTCAAGACAGTGGAAGAGAATTTATGTAATGAAGCCGATGTTGAGTAAACTGATCAAGTTGATGAAGATATTTTCCTCTTTTAAGAGTTATGCTTAATCTGATATATTTATATATATATATATATATATATATATATATATATATATATATATATATATATAGTGTGTGTGCTCTGCAGAAAAAGGAAGGAAGTTATGTTAAAAAAAATGATTTAGTAGCAGAATTTCTTTTTGGGTGTGTGTATAATAAGGCACATTTGGAATGGCTTGGTTAGGTTGATCAAAATAGCTTTTTCTGAGAGTTATGCAGAATTTCATGTCATTTTTCTGATATAAACATGGTATGATTTGGAAAAAACCCCAAATATATTGTACTGTATGTTGGAAAAATGATTCAGCAGCACAAGAAAGAAGAATACAGCTGTTTTTTTGTTGTTGGTAAGATTAATTTCATTGTTAATATGGATTTGATATTGAATGAAACTCAAATAAAGAATATCATAAAACAAAAAAGTGTGTATGTGTGGTGTGCTTGTGTATATAAGAATTTATATATATATATATTTTTATTCATGTTCCATATTCCACATTTCATACAAGTTATATATTCCATTTGATTTGAAGCAGAAATGTTTTACACACAATGGTCAGTTTGAACCAATAATGCACAAATGTATAAGGACATATAATTGGCGTGTAATATGAGGAACCCACTAAAAAGCAAAGCTTGTAGGATGTGGGCTCATATAAGAATATATTGTGTATATATAAACATACAATATGAACATATAATGATGTTTATATTATAAACATATATATTGGTACGTTGAGTAACACATTGAAACAATTTCTTCCTTGAAAAAAAAAAATCTGTTTAACTCTCTATAAAAGGAGGAGCTCCACCAACTTGACACATTGTCTCATTTCATGAATAACGTTTCGGGAAATTTTGCTTAAAAGTTGGGGAAATCAATGAATCCATCTCCTAATCTTGTATATTCACCAAATTACAACTACAAAAGTTTACGCAAAGGTAAAGTAGGTAAAGTTGACCCAACTTGGATAACTTGTTTAGTAAAGTAACGTATTCTCTCTTCTTCTTTTTTTTTTAACTCAGCGGAGCATGGTCAATCTAAAAGAGAATCATAACTTGACGATGATACAAAACATGAAATTACTCCAAGTTACTTTAAACAAAAACAACACGCTACCATACAAATCTCTGGATCTACCAACAATCCTATTTGCAATTAGACGGATTTCATTTTCAACAATATCAAGGGGAAGTAAAGTAAAACGCTCCTCTTGAGCAAGGCGGACCTGCCCAATTATAACCATGAGTCGCCTGCACTAGTTTCTAAATAACAAAGAATTGCGCAAAAACAGTCTTCAAAGTGAATTGTACGAGCAATTCTCTTTGGTTAGGTTGATCAAAATAGCTTTTTCTGAGAGTTATGCAGAATTTCATGTCATTTTTCTGATATAAACATGGTATGATTTGGAAAAAACCCCAAATATATTGTACTGTATGTTGGAAAAATGATTCAGCAGCACAAGAAAGAAGAATACAGCTGTTTCTTTTGTTGTTGGTAAGATTAATTTCATTGTTAATATGGATTTGATATTGAATGAAACTCAAATAAAGAATATCATAAAACAAAAAAGTGTGTATGTGTGGTGTGCTTGTGTATATAAGAATTTATATATATTTTTTTATTCATGTTCCATATTCCACATTTCATACAAGTTATATATTCCATTTGATTTGAAGCAGAAATGTTTTACACACAATGGTCAGTTTGAACCAATAATGCACAAATGTATAAGGACATATAATTGGCGTGTAATATGAGGAACCCACTAAAAAGCAAAGCTTGTAGGATGTGGGCTCATATAAGAATATATTGTGTATATATAAACATATAATATGAACATATAATGATGTTTATATTATAAACATATATATTGGTACGTTGAGTAACACATTGAAACAATTTCTTCCTTGACAAAAAAAATCTGTTTAACTCTCTATAAAAGGAGGAGCTCCACCAACTTGATACATTGTCTCATTTCATGAATAACGTTTCGGGAAATTTTGCTTAAAAGTTGGGGAAATCAATGAATCCATCTCCTAATCTTGTATATTCACCAAATTACAACTACAAAAGTTTACGCAAAGGTAAAGTAGGTAAAGTTGACCCAACTTGGATAACTTGTTTAGTAAAGTAACGTATTCTCTCTTCTTCTTTTTTTTTAACTCAGCGGAGCATGGTCAATCTAAAAGAGAATCATAACTTGACGATGATACAAAACATGAAATTACTCCAAGTTACTTTAAACAAAAACAACACTCTACCATACAAATCTCTGGATCTACCAACAATCCTATTTGCAATTAGACGGATTTCATTTTCAACAATATCAAGGGGAAGTAAAGTAAAACGCTCCTCTTGAGCAAGGCGGACCTGCCCAATTATAACCATGAGTCGCCTGCACTAGTTTCTAAATAACAAAGAATTGCGCAAAAACAGTCTTCAAAGAAAATTGTGCGAGCAATTCTCTCCAGCAGAGTAAAGGGGATATCCAACGGAGCGGCGAATCCTTAAGAACATCAAAAATTTAGGATTTCGCCAGGGTTCATCAAAGGTTGCATAAGCTTCGATAAAGGTTGCAAGAAAATTCGCGACCAGTTTTCCTTGTTGGAAAGAGTTTTTTTTTTTCTTCGCAAATAAATTTTGAACATGTTCAACATTTCTTTGCGAATTTATTTCTCCGCAAACAGTTGCAAGAGTTTGCAGAACATCAGTTGTAAGTTTTTGCAAACAGCTGTAAGACGCTGTCGCTGAAGTTCTTTTCTACTTTGCCACTGCTACCGACACGTGACCAATTATGATTACTGAATAAAACTAACCCACTGAGAGAAATTTTCCATGCATAAAAGATCTACCGTGCCGAAGAATCAAGGTGCTAAAATTAGGGTGAAAACCCCTGCTGGGTCGGGGAAGAACTCCTTCCAGTCCACAGGAGGGTGCTGCCAAACCCCCTGCTGCTGCTGCTGAATCTCTTGAATGCTATTGGAGACGAAGGGTCCTATTCCTCATCGGCCTCTGATGAGGGTAAGAAAAACAGAAGATGAAGTCCTGTGTTGGGACACCAGCAGACAAAGAATTGTTGGTTTTTTTTAATTAAAAAAAATAGAAATACCCTATGTTCAATAACAGCTACTTAGATGAACCGAAGGACACAACTGCTATGTGCTTTTTTTTTTTTTTTTCAGGTGACCAGCCGGGCCACCTGAGCATGAGTTTCAGGTGGCCCGGAATGAGACTGAATATATTAAATCAGTGAATTGTAGATTATTGTGTTCATAAACGTATACTAGTACTATACGTGTGTATATTCATAATGAGCGCTGTTCGATTTAAGATGTAATGAACACACGTTAAGAAGTACAATGATGAATGGTGAACAAGATAGGAAAACAAAGTTTGACTTAATTCTGATTTTTTTTTAAAGGGTAATTAACTCTGTAATAACATGTAGAGTGTGATCATAAGATCACATCCTTTTGCCTTCAGAGTTGGTAATAAAGCAGTTTATCAAGGAGATAATAATGTCCACGTGTATTCTGGTTTACTGGTTATTATCATTGGTTATTGATGATCATAAAACAGCACCACCAGCAGCAGCAGCAACAACAACAGACAAACAAACAAACATATAGTAAACGTAGCCTAAACTTCATGCTCAAGCAACAACAACAACAACAACAACAAACAGACAAACAAACAAACATATAGTAGACGTAGCCTAAACTTCATGTTCAAGCAACAACAACAACAACAACAGACAAAAAAAAAATCCAGCGGTTGATGTCTTTCATATATATAGTAGACGTAAACATCATGCTCAAGTAACAACAGACAAAAAAAAAACAAACAAAAATCCAGCGGTTGATGTCTTTCATATAGTAGACGTAAACTTCATGCTCATGCAACAACAACAGACAAACAAACAAAAATCCAGCTGTTGATGTCTTTCATATTGTATTCGTAAACTTCATGCTCAATCAACAACAGCAACAACAGACAAAAAACCCCAACAATCCAGCGGTTGATGTCTTTCATATAGTAGACATAAACATCATGCTCAAGCAACAACAACAACAACAACAACAACAGACAAAAAAAAATCAAGCGGTTGATGTATTTCATAAAGTAGACGTAAACATCATGCTCAAGCAACAAAATGAAATCCTTTGGGTCACCTGTCCTTTTATTTTATTTTCCGTGTCAGATTAATCTGACCAAGACCATAGGCGTCCTCAAAGAAGGCTGAATAGATTTCATGCAGCTCTCTTATTCTCTTCCCTAAGATATCTAGAATCAATCTTTTGCTGTCAAAAAGGGCATTAAAATGTATAATTTGTTCACATCTGTATTTTGGTATTTTGATTTTTTGTGTGTGTGTTTAGATCACAGACTGCGTAAACCATGAATCTTCGATTTTATGATGATTTTTTTTTTCCTTTTGATGTCATTTGCGAAGACAAGGAGATCAAAGTAAAATATAAATCAACACATATTTGTATAATAATGTACTTTTATAGTTCACTGATAGAAACTTGCGACAGGGTAGATGATGATTTAGAGTTATAAAAAGGATTATTGATTTCGATCCTAAACAAAGTTGCCTTTGATCACACGATGTTTGCTGGAGAGGAAGACTGTATATCATATAACAGACCTCTTTATCGAAATGGATGAATATGTATTATGTCTGCATGATGTCATACCGAGCAGATGCCACCGACGGCATAAAAGTATTCTACCAATGCCAATGAAGGAAAAGTAAGAAATCGGTATAGCGCCCTCTATCGGGTGTCTGATAATATATTGGCTGATAGTCTGGTTTCCAGACCCTTTGCCAATTGGACTCCGCGGCAACTTAAACTATACTAGTTTTCGACGTTGAGGGCGTCAATATCATGAATAACGAAATAGTATGGGCAGAGGGTCTGGAAGCCAGACTAATTGGCTGACGAAGAAAGAAGGGAATAATCCTATTGTGAAGTACAGGCCGATGAAACCAGACTACCCGCGTCGTGCACAAGTGTATTATGATATTTGGATGTGTGTGTCTGTGTGTGTGTGTGTGTGTGTGTTTGTGTGTGCGTACGTGTGTGTGTGTGTATGTTTGTGTGCGTGTACGTGTACGTGTGTGTGTGTACATGTGTCTGTGTGTGTGTGTTTTTTTTTTTTGGGGGGGGGGGGACGGAGGTAGTTGTTTATTATGAGAAAAAAGAGCATTCAATGCATCTGAAATCAACTTGCTTATAACAGACCTGTCTTTGAGATCTCTGTCGAAATTTGGCTAGCAATTATTTTTAGGACTTTCTTTATACCTACTATCAGCAGTAGACATGAAGTAAAAATTAAGTTGCGATCAAACGCTTCCCAAAGCCTTAGCTCTCTTTGCTCGTGGGTCAGAGCAAAGAGAGTTAAGGGTTTGGGACGAACACCGATCTAGGGCTTTCAATAGCTCAGTCGGTAGAGCACTGGTCTAGTAATCCAGAGGTCTCGGGTTCGAATCCCGATGAAAACACATTTTCTTTGCTCAAAGTTTTCGCTATTTATTATTACAATTGTTTCTGGTCAGTTTTTCCCTCCTTGTTTCAAAGTATATTACAAAAATCTGCATCGCTTCGGCGATCCCTCACATTTATTTCAAAGTTGATTTACATTATTTGGGTTTATGTCAGGTTAAAGCCCAAACAAAGTTCTGGTATGCCTGCAAAGTTGTCAAATTTTGCTCCAAAATGTGAACGTATGCCTAGGAAATGTGCGGAATAACGCTGTAATAACAAAATATTCGATGGGTAAGGACGAAAATGGGATATATTAACCAAAAACATTCAGTCTCGGAACTTACCCGAACGGGGTCAGGCTAGACTCGGACTCGGGGATAACTCGGCCTCGCTTTGCTTGACGGCGGGATGAGTTGTACTGCTACTGGTTTTCCCTCTGGATTGTACAGTACTATGCATACGGGAGCGGCCTGTATAAACTACATTGTAGCGTTCTGGCTACTCGCAGTAATGGTCTGAGTTGTTACAACACGCGCATCAAAAACCTCTTTGGCGCGCATGCAAAATTAGTGTGCGCCTCTCAAGCACCTCTAAAAACAATCAAAGACAATTGATAAACAACAACAAAAACTTCAAAGACCGCGCGTCTCAGCAACTGAGGTGATGTGCGTATTATAAAGCGTCTTTGCTAGTAGGCTTGAGGACCGCGCGCTGTCCATTTGTTTTGTACAGGATTAGCACGCACTTTCCTGTCTGCTCAGTAAGGCCTCGTTTGGCCGGTGCCCGTAGTATTATAGAGTACTGATGAACGTGGCGATCACGAACTGTGTGTAAATTGTCTGAAATAGGGTCGAGTTTTCCCTGAGACCGAGTTAGTCTGGAGCCTTCTGGAATAAAAGTCGGTTTACCGACTTTTATTATTTTTCTCAAAATACTCCAAAACGACTCATCATTCCGGCAAACCGCGTCAGCCAGGTAAGTTTCTTTGTAGACTCTTTCGATATATTGCAAGCAAATATGAAATGGTGCCAGACGGGTTCTCAAGCCCTTACCAGAACTTAGTTTTCACTTTAATGTGTGTGTGTGTGGTACACATACACACACTATAGCTTCTGACCACACGAGCAAAGAGAGTTAAAGGGGATGGCTAGTAACCGATCAGTGAGAATCGGTGTGAAGGCTGAGGGATGACTGTTCTAATGCAGCTTGTGGGTATCATGTAAGAGTACATTGTATATCTACTGCTGTGTGAAAATTATTTGCTTCAGAACGGTCTCATATCCAGGTAATGTGCAGATTAATGCCCCGTCACTGACCAGGCACGCTAACCTGGAAACATTAAACTGCACATTACTTGAATATGAGACCATTCTGAAGCAAATAATTTTCACACAACAATAGATATGTTATGTACTCTTAAATGAATCGCACAAGGATTGGAACAATCATCCTCCAGCATTCCCACTGATTCCCACTGATCTGTTACTAGCCATCCCCTTTAAGGGGTTGGGACGAACACCGATCTAGGGCATTCAATGTAGCTCAGTCGGTAGAGCACCGGTCTAGTAATCCGGAGGTCTCGGGTTCGAATCCCGATGAAAACCCATTTTCTTTGCTCAAAGTTTTCGCTATTTATCATTACAATTGTTTCTGGGCAGTTTTTCCTTCCTTGTTTCAATATATATATAATATGAAGGGTTTGTTTGCAAAAACCGATAAGTCCATTTTTGAAGATTTTGAAGTGCGATCTCTGTCATAAAGTTCAAAATAATGCCTTTTAAATGATATTTTGGTCACTACATATAATGGTATATTTTTTAAGTTATGGTCAAAAGAAGCAACATTTTTCTTATTATTCTCCTTATTTTTCTTGACCTTTAATCGCAAATATCTCCATTTGACAAATATGGACTTATCGGTTTTTGCAAACAAACTCTTTATATATATATATATATATATATATATATATATATATGAGATTAAAACCTAAAATGGCATTAAAACGCTTTATCCTGGCGAGGAAAGCGCATGTTTTTGAAACAAGACACCAAACAGGTTAGTCATCGCATTCTTCATCAGCGACCAGAACATACACACAACTGTATACGTCTGCTCCTGGTCGGACGGATTTCAAAACTAACCTGCTTGTGATGGAATGCGTCTATAAACTGGTGGTAGTTGTTGCCACAGTGCATGGTAACCGCGCAGTTTGTATGTGCGCGTTTGGCGTAGCAACGACGCATCCATGGACTGGTTCCCTCCACGAAGAGCCAAAGATGAAAGGATGAAATCAGTTTAAAAAAACATGACAAACATGAATCCCTGATAGCTTTTCAATGGACTTACATTGCCAACGTCATGCTCCGATTTACTATCACGAAGATAAACGGTTCAGAGACCCACCTCATCTTGTCTTTCACTGACGCAAACTCACACCTCCGGCCCCCATAGAGACATCCCAGCCAGTAGTTGTGCCTTGTCCGTGATGGAATACTGCATCAGACTTTCCTGATAGTCAACGGTCTTTCCCGTAGTCAATCAGACTTTTCCTGATAGTCAATCAGACTTTACCTGATAGTCAACCAGCCTTTCCTGGTAGTCACTGATCAATAACGAACAGAAGTGAATGAGATTAAAACCTAAAATGGCATTAAAACGCTTTATCCTGGCGAGGAAAGCGCATGTTTTTGAAACAAGACACCAAACAGGTTAGTCATCGCATTCTTCATCAGCGACCAGGATGCGATGTGATGTTATATATCTCACAAGATTTTTTGGTGATCCTCTTACCTCTGATCTTTGCTGGTAGCTCATCCATTTGCGTGGATTTGCAATGATACTAATCCTCCTTTTCTCCTAACGCTAATATGGTTTCTTCATAATGGAGTATTGAGTATGTACATGTATTTGATATTGTCTATACATGTATTACCATTTGGTATGAATTCCCCTTTTAAATTCAAGGAGTTCGCGTTTGATCTGTTTTTTTTTTCTTTTTTGTTGTTTTGGTTACGGCATGTAAGAAATACTCTTCCCACCATCACGTGATTGTAAGTCATATCTCGTTCAAGCGTTATGTACCGAGGGGGACGTGATCATCATGTAATTTGTTTGATATTAAGGTTCATTTAGGATGTCCATTGTAGAAATCCATCGGCGTTCTGCACGGGTAAGATCGAAGAACACAAAGAAATATTTCAAGTTTCCTCTGTGCCCCCAACCCCCACCTACTTTAGTGTTATAATGTTTCTTGTGGTGTTGCAGAAACTTCAGACAGGTATATCATGTGTATCATCTTTCGACAAAGTGATAAAGTAAAGGAATCTTCCAATCCACCGAATGCATATTAGAACACCACAGTCATCTGAGAGTACTCCATTAAAGTGGAACTCCACCGTGAACATCACTTATATGAACAGAATACTCAGAGGAACATTTTGAGCAAGTATAGTGCATGATGATGAAAACTGAAAAAAAAACTTATGATTGATTGAAATTGTGATCATATTCATTGACAATATTATGATGCCATACGTGATCTCACCCCAAATATAGACCGTATTATTATGTTAATAACTAATTTGGGCACCCTCATTAAAATCATGACAGATAATTTTCAAACATTGCATACAGTACAAAAAAAAATGTCGTCATCAACAACGAAAGAAAAGGTGAGATATTATTTTAAAATGGAAGGTGAGCATGCATGATGCACCACGGAGTTGCCAATTTGTGCTTGAGTAATCTTAACTTTAAAAAAAAAATCAACAATAATTCATTTCTTCTATAATTTTCCTCAATATTTGCATAAACTTTTGCTGTCCTGTTCCTCTTATTTTCTACTTCTATCAAACGAACTTGTTTTCAAGATTAACTTTTCTATTTAGCATTTATTCAAAGCAGACACACCGAAGTGAAGCGAGCAGAAAGCAAAAGTACTATACACTGACAATTAATGGGCATGATTTATGACATTCGCTTGGTTTGAACTGTTTTTTTTTCTATGCAGAACAGAAAGCAGAAAGAGGAACGAAAGAGAAAAGAGAAGAGAGATGGAGAGTGAGAGGGAAAAGACAGAGAAAAAGTTTCTACCACTTTTGGTGATATGAGGTTAATAGTGTGTTTGCGATATTTATTACACATAACAAAATGCTTCCATTATAACAGCATTGTTGAGATATGCCCTTTTTTTTGGGGGGGGGGATGTGAAAATTTACAGAGTTCGTTGTTGATAGACTCGCTCAAAATTCCACTTTGTTTAATCATTTCTGCTTGCTATATTCACAAGACCAGAAAATTATTACGAAGAAAACGAAGCTACTGCGAATCATCGTTTATGATTGTTTAACCAGAAGAGTTGATGGAACGTGAAATGAAAGAATGGGAAAAATCCTGGTGTATTGTATGTATGTCGATCAAACCAGATTAGGACGATAAAGGAGACGACGAGTTCGCGCCAGCCAACAAAGCTGTCAATGTCGGAACAACACCATGGCATCAGAGAAATTACTCTCTAGTCGTATTTCTTCCTTCCAAAACTTTCTTTTGGCGAGTTTCCAACCATTGCCATTGCCACTGACGACTGACATCACTGTGTCTATAGCAACGGAGGAAAGTAATTAGAAGCGTAATGCAAAACCTGTCAAATATGTCACAATAGGGCCGGTCTCGTTAAAAGGGATCTGCAATGCACACAACATAAGCGGTTCCGAGCAGGTTAACATGTGCCTCGGCTTACATGGGGAAACTTGCGCATAATTCAAATTATTGTAAAGCGAAGCTGCACGTTTGGTGTTACATGCGTTATGCTCTGCAGACGATATCCGCAGCATGAATTCCGCCGACATCATCAACCTCTTCATAGGAGTCGTCATCGTGGTAACTGGCGTTCCGGCTAACGTTCTCATAATCGCCGTCTGCTGCTGCTACCCTCGTCGGTCGAGCACCGACATCCTTGTCAGTTTCCGGGCACTCGCCGATCTCCTGGCTTCGATACCGGCTTCATGCACCATCCACATGTTTACTTCCCCTGACAGAGTAGATTCGAAATTTTGTGGATTTAAATTATTCTCTCTTCGCTACGTCCGCTACACGTCTCTCTTCCTGATGACCGCCATCGCCTTCGACCGATTTCGCATCATCTGCTTCCCGCTGAACAGAAAGTGGACGTGGAAAACACCGAAGGTTGTTTGTCTTGCCGTCGTTTGTAACCTTCTCGGTTTTGCGATAAGTATTCCGATGGCTGTGGTGATGGAGCCATATCGATTAAATTCATCGGTTCAATGTATTCGGACTCTGAATCAATGGCCATATTTTGATAATTTGTATCCTGTCTGCACCACGACTCTGTTTGTCCTCGCAATCACGGCGTCCAGCTGTTTCTACTTCAAAGTTGCCCTGGTTATTCGAAGACAAAACCGCATACGCTCCGCCATGAAGAGTCAAAATCGTGTGGTCTATGATTCAACTTACGTTGCCGAATACCAGTCTGGCCTACCTCCAGCAGTCAATCTTGTAAAAGTCTGTACGATCTCACGACCTACATCTTTACGTGGATTGGGAGAAAAGGTAATCACTGCCCCGGAAGAAGTCAGTGGTTCTGTTCCTCTTTCCTCCCCGAACACCCAAGAACAGCCCAGGAACAATCCTAGCACCCAATACATTCAGGAGTTCCGTACAGATCATAAAGGAAACGGCTCAAATGGGACTGAAACCCATCGAAAATGTAAATCTTCTTCGTCGGGCAAGTCTCTCCGAGAATCGGGACGATGTGGTCAAGCTGACCCCTGTAAGCCAAACGATTCAGTCTCTCCCAGAGGGGCGAAGGATGGGCATGATTCTCTGCAGAAATCCCAGCCTTCTGAAGAACCGAACAGTGGGATGATTGATGCCCGCGGGAAACGTGTCCCATCTTTCGTCAATTATTGTTGCTACAGATCAAGGAATCCACATCAGCAACCTAAGTATCGCAAAGAGGGGCAAGTCACAAAAATGCTCGCCATTGTCACCATCATCTTCTTCATCTCCTGGATCCCTGGTATCATAGCAACGCATATTCCAAGTGAGAGTATGCACGCTTTTCGGGCAACACCCATCAATAATCTACTCGTGATATTCGGCTACGCCCTGAGAGATGTCAATCAAATTAGCAATGTCTTTATCTACACATGTATGAGCAGGCGTTTCAAGCAACAGTGCTCTGAAATTATCAAGAAATTGTGCTTTAAGAAAGGAAAGTGACACAGTAATGGACCTGCATCGAGTGCAAAATGGACACGAAGTACAATTACAGCTGATTTAAATTTCTTGTTTGGATCTTTTTATTTTCATTGAAGGTATGAAGGTGACATCGCAAAGTGAATCACAAGAATCGCAATTCTTGCCTTCATTATCAGAGCATTCGAACTGAGTGTGTGCATTGCATCCGGTTTGACATTTCATTAGGTTACAGAACAAATTATTTCTAGATGGTGTAGCGTACGTCAGTAGGCGTTTTCACATCAGCCCGATGTTTCCAAATAGCGCGCTTTTTTTCCCGAAATTTTCCCGATAGCGAAATAGCGCACTATTTGATAATGTGAACACAAATTAGCACGCTAATTGTATCGCTCCGATCGAGAAAATTTCTCGAGTCCAACTCGGGAAATTTCTGAAATAGCGGGATAGTAGCGCGCTATTTGATAATGTGAAAAGGGCTCGAGAAATTAGCGCGATGCATCCCGTCATAGATAGCGTGTGCGACCCGATAGATCGAGGCAAACTGCACACAAATCATGAGGAATTTTTGAAAGGGCACACACATTACTGATGCTGTTTGCATATACTCAGCTGTCGAATTAGCTATTTGAAAAAAATTAACTATTCGGGCTACCCCCTCTTCGGGCTGATGTGAATAAGAAATGAAATAGCGCTCTAATTCGCAATCGCGAAAAATATTTCTAGCTTGGATTTTTATCGGGCTGATGTGAAAACGCCTAGTGATATGTTTCAAACATGTTTTTTTTTTTTCCAGATTTTTTCCAAGACCTTTTTTTTTCCCTTTGTGCATCAGCTTATTTTTCTATTTGACATTCTTTACCTGAGTGGCCCACATTCTACAAGCTTTGTATTTTTAGTGGGTCCCTCCATTTTTTGAAGTTTGCGTTTTGTCATTTCGTCTTTATCACTTCAGTTCTCATGACAACGTATTATTACTACAAGGTTCCAGAATAACAATCTTCTCAGTTTATTTTGTTTTGCTTATGCAACCTTGTTCACTGTTACCAAGGAAAGTGAAATGTCTATGCTATTTTCGAAAAATGAAATAAAACTTGAATTGAATTGATATGAAATGAATTGAATTGAATTGAACTGAATTGAATTGAAACAAAATGACAACCACATAGTGTGCTGCCTGGTACTTGAGTGGCATGCAAACATTGCAAACACGTAGTAATATTTCTAAATATCAGTGTTACTACGTTTGATTTGGGGCAAGCCTTATGTTAAGGGCTGTTCTCAGTATCAATCAACACCATCAAAATAATGCTCATAGAATAGTGATTCGTTTCCGATTTCGCTCATGTGGTATTTTTCCCGCTGCTTATAAACACAAGAGCCGTCACGTCCCTCATTAACAAGACAAGAAGCGTCCACGATATCATGGAAGCAAATGATAATAAATGTTTTTGCCACTTAGTATAATGAGGAATCTCATTTCATAGTCAAGGTCAATTTCAGGTGGGAAGCTCAAGGCGACATCATGAATTAATAGCTCTTAAATGAAACATCTAACACTTGTATGTACACATTAGTACTGCAATGACAGGTGAGAGGGCATTAGTGGAAATGCAGCGCACTCGCGGGTATTTACAATGTAGTGCATATGCACAAGGCGCAGCAAAGTGCATGTTGCACGGCATTGTGAATACCCGAGAGTGAGCTGCATTTCTGCTGACGTCCAGAACTTACACTTGTGCATTATTTGTATTGCAGAATGGTTCTATGAACTATTTATCACTTCCCTATATTTTATGAGCAGATACCAGTCAGCTTTTCATAGAACTTGCTTTTGAAAATCCCAAGGTGTCCAAAGAAATGCGGAAACTTCTTTACGGTAAATAGGGTGACTTGAGTGCGAGCTTGCACCTGACTTAGTGGGCATCGCTTAAGTATGCAATTGTGATGTCATTGCGAGCGTGATTACGGCAATCCAGTCATGTGCAGTCTCTGAGTGGTCGTTAGTACGTGGTCAAAGGTAAAAACTATTGACCACTGCATGGGCATGTTTGGCAAAAGTTAAAGACTGGTCGCATAATTGTTCTCATCCAGTCATTTGATTAGGATGCATATAACCATTTTCAAGATAAAAAATGTCTGGTATTCACTTCAATATTGACTTCAAGACTGACAGTTTACTTTACACAGCTCGGATGTGGGCAGGGCTCCAAAGGGATGGTAGGGCGTATTGTTGATGATGAAATTAAAGAAGTTGTTTGTAAAATGAATAATAAGAAGAGTACAGGTGATGATGGTATCTCAGTTTTTCTTTAAAAAAATGTGATAAATGAAATAGTTTCTCCCCTCGTCTATATTTTCAATCAATCTTTATTAAGCGGAAAATTTCCTGATAAAATGAAAGTCACTAGAGTTGTTCCTATATACAAAAAGGGTCCTAAAGAACATGTTAATAATTATCGCCCGATATCTCTTTTAACTTCAATTTCAAAAATTTTGGTAAAGCTTGTTCATAAAAGAACTCTTAGATTTCTTATTAATTGTAATATTCTTTCGAATTTTCAGTTCGGTTTCAGAAAGCAACACAGCACAACCCACGCTTTATTGGCTTTTATTGATAAAGTGGCACATGCTCTTGACGATGCTTCACACACCATCGGTGTTTTTATTGATTTCTCGAAGGCTTTTGACACGATAGACCATGATATTCTCCTTTATAAGTTAAGCCATTACGGCATTCGCGGGACGGCTTTAGAATGGTTTAGAGATTATCTTACTGATAGAAAGCAGTATGTTTATCTTAATGGTCATGAGTCCTCAATGAAATCAATTACATGTGGTGTCCCCCAGGGTTCCCTACTCGGCCCGCTACTATTCATTTTGTACATAAATGACCTCCAAAATTCATCAGAGATCCTTTCTTTTATATGCTTTGCAGATGACACAAATTTATTTCTTTCACATCGTAATCCTAATACGCTTATTCATATGTTAAACAGCGAATTGAAACTTGTTCAATCCTGGATTCATGCCAACAAGTTATCACTAAACATTGATAAAACATATTATATGCTGTTCAGTAACTCTTTGCAATTTATCCCTGGTCATGTCCAAATTAATGGCATTAATTTAACGAAGGTTGATAGTGTTAAGTTTTTGGGACTTTATATTGATAGCGATTTATCGTGGAAGTCTCACATCAACTTTTTAACCAAAGTTTTATCTAGGAATGCAGGAATTCTAAATAAACTGAAAGATTACTTCCCCACTAATATATTGCAAATTATATACTCGACTATGATTTCCCCTTACCTCAATTACGGAATACTGGCATGGGGTAACACGACCCAGTCTTTGCTTGACTCGCTCTTTCTCTTACAAAAGCGCGCTATTAGAAAAATTAATAAGACTGGGTATCTATTTCATACAGATGAATTTTTTCATAAGAACAAAATTTTGAAATTGTCAGATTTGTTTTATTACAATTTAGGGATATTCATGTACAAATTATCCAAAAATGATCTTCCTGATATTTTTTTTGCATATGTTTAAAAGAAATTACTCTATTCATAACTATCCCACCCGCCAACGTGACGATTATCACCTACCACGTACCCGAACCATTTTTGCGAAAAAAACAATTATGTATGCAGGGCCGAAGTACTGGAACGATCTCCCCTTAGAACTCGCAGGTTGTTTGTCTTTGTCGACCTTCAAATACAAATTAAGACATAATTTATTGAATAATTACATTGCGCAAGTCCATTGAAATTTCCTTCTTTCTTGTTTATGTGCCTTTACCTGCTGTGTTGGTTGTTGTTATTCAAATCAGCTAAGCCTCTCTGTTTGCGCTCTTTAATTCCTTCACACCAGTACCCCTTTTGATACCCTAAGACTTCGGAACGCGTGAACAGCTGGCTTGTTGTATTCCCCCTAGTGCTATACTGGCTGGTAATTCTAATTCTAATTAATTCCAAATTTTCTTTGAATGTTAGTACTTGTATGTTCACTCTTTAGGTTTCCCGTATCTCCTCCGAGGACTCGCATGTCGAGTTGTTCTCTTTTCACCGTTATTCAAATCATACTAACTACACTATTGTCAACATTGTTAAATCAACTGTTCTTACATCTGCAGAATGTGGTTGTCTGTATATCACTATTAATGTATTGAGAAGATTCTGTTAGTGCACCAGGTATTTTTGCCTTTCATTTTTGTTTCTCTTTATTTTGGTCCTACGTTGCATCCGTGCTCCTCATATTTACACTCTGTTCAGAATTTGGGACCTACGCTTAACAAGCTCGCTTTTAAGTAGGTTCCGTCATATTTCTTTGCGTTATACATAGAACCAAACGTACGATGATTGACCACTATATGTTTTATATTCTTACATTAATTTACTGTACATCTAAGCCGGATATTATGATTCACTATGTTTTTATTATATTTGCTATACATTCCTTCATTGAGAAGTATGAAAATAAAATTGAAATTGAAATTGAAAATGGATCATAACCTATTTTCGCCATAACGATGAAATAACGAAGTAATCATCACGAAATGATGAAGCAAATCCTAATCAAATGATTGGTCGAGAGCTAGCAAGTGACCAAGCATTTATTTTGCCCAGTACGTAATTTTGCTTATGACAAGTCATTAGGAAAATATAATGACCAGTCATTGGCACTTTCATGTCGTAAAGGTGAAAGGGCAAGTTTTCACTGTTTTAATTTTTTTTTATCATACTTTCTACTTCATCATTTCATATAGCAAATAATACACACCACTGACTTTCTTCGGTCATTAATATTACCCACACTCATGATATCATCAAACAAGCAGTCAAAAAACCCTCGGCTTTTGCCTCTGGGCGTGTTATACTGTTCATAATCTAAATTGTATGAGTTATCCTGGGTGCAGGTCACGAAGCCGACACCCACGAGTTATACAGCCCACGAGTCAAAGAGCTCACAAGTCACACAGCCCACGAGTCATACAGCTCACGAGTCATATACAGCCCATGAGTTCGGCACTAAGCTTACATGGCCCACGAGATCGACACATTAAGCCCCGTGTTGTATCTGTCTAACTCGTGGGCTGTTTTTACCTAGTGTCGAACTCATGGGCTTATGTTTATTTGCATAGTGTCGAACTCATGGGCTGTATGACTCGTGAGCTGTATGACTCATGGACCTCTTTTCAACGTCGATCTCGTGGGCTGTATGACTCGTGGGTGTCGGTCTTGTGGGATGGCCCCGTGATTCTTACTATATCCCCCAAATGATGTGTATTTGTATATTTCCACCTATTACTCAGGGAGACAAACATTGTAGTGATACATTTAGAATTTTCTCTCCTTTTCTGGATTCATGATATGCGGCATTCTCTGCAAGAAGTAAAAGATGAATTCTACATAAAAATGCAAATCTACGACAAATTTCAAGTTGATCTTAATAAGCACAGAGTAAATTAAATTTATATGATTACGGTATAATTTGGCAAAACATGTTTCTGATCTAAAACGTAAACATAATTCTTTGTTTTTTGCTCTAAAACGGACAAAATGCGTAAGAAACGTGTGAACAAAAAATGCTGTGATAACATACGAATTCAGTTTGGTAATGACGATTTCAGTTTGGTAACGATGACAATAAATGATAGCGAAATATCAGCTAGAAAGGTATATCTGGAGCATTGCAATTACACAATCGTGTTTGCTTAATACATAATGTTTCATAATTTAATTTCCATAATTGACAAAGTGGGCCATGACAGTCATCCTACCTATCGATCTTCAGAGAGAAAGAGAGAGAAAGAGAGAGAGAGAAAGAGAGGGAGAGAGAGAGTGAATAGCATGCAGTCTGTTTGGAAATACGATTACAAGAGAACAATCGATCACAACATCGCGTAACGTTCTGCCTAAACCCCACGAGTGAACGGGATGCGTTCTTCACATCAGGAATAATGATGATAAAAGGCGTATACAAAAAAAAAATCGAAATTATTTTAAGCAATTTTCAATTTCAAAATATTCCAAAAGAACTCACCAACCTGGCATTTCGCGTCAGGATAGTTTCTATGTAAACCCAACCTGTGACCTTTGATACTTCAAGCAGATGATGGCTGGCGAATTTTACAGATGGAACCATATTTTACCAGAGAAGACATATTTAATTGTATGGTTTTTTATTTTATCGAGTACATTGAGGTGACCATTATACTAATGTAGCGAATCCGCACATTAATTCTATTCGTCAAAATGATTGCGTTGGCATGAATTGAATTGTAGGGAAAGACGAGTGTAGAATTAGTGGTTTCAAAACAAACAAACACAAAGGAAAACAAACACTTGCTCCAGACGTGGAAGAAAATAGTGGCAAAGCTCAAAATGAACAATCATCCATATAACCAGGGAGGTGAGACTCACTCCTCTGGTACAACTTAAAGTTGCACACTATGTCCAAACCGAATTAAACAAACTGTAAAATGTTTACTGTGGAACAGCGCTAGCAGAACTTTTCTGAACGTGTTTTTTTTATTTTGCAGAAAAGCGCATTGAGAATTATCCTAAATGCTCGTAATGTATGTTTGCACGAAGTAATGAATTGCAAACAATCAGGAATCGAACCTCTATAAAGTAGATGGAAAAATGACTCTTATTGTTATTCATCATATTGCGCTTGAATATCTCACAAATCGAATATGCATGCAAAGCCCTCTTCAAAATATTCAGTGTAAAATATCTTTGCAGAAGCCTAACATAGATTGTAGACGAAATATTTTTTTATTTATATATTCATTCAATAATCTACCAAACGACATTCAATCGATTGATAAAACGTACCTTTAAACAGAATATTGGCAGATATGAGTTTTATGTTGTTTTTATAATAGGTATTCTTGGTTGGTTTTGTAGCGATTCTTTTCATTTACGTCAAGCATTCATTTCAAAAATTTCTAGGAGACTCTCAATGCCTGTGGTATACAGTCAACGTGTACATCTATGTAATATTTAGCATTTTGTGCTTTGTTGTTTAGTGATATTCCTCTAATTTGTATTTGTTTTTATACCTTGTGTACCATTACATTTTATACACGGGCCCTTTTGAAAATAAGCAGGGCACTGGAGGGCTATTCACTCTTGTGAACAGAAATGAATAGATAAATGAAGTAAATTTAAAGAACAGAATGCTTGAAGTTCAGCAAAGCGGTCGTCTTGGGGTTTTTTTCCGTATAGATTGGAATTTGTCTTATTTCAGTTAATAACGAAATCACCCCCTCCACTTTCCCACTAGTTTCTTCGCAGACATAATCATCAATATCACGTTCTCTGGGGGAGTGTAATAATTTGATGATATTACTCAATCATATCCCTCACAGTACTGCAAGCACGGAAAGGTTATTGCAACGCGACCAAATTTACAAAAGGATACAAATATTCTTAAAAAAAAAACTTTAAGTCAAACATGTCGAAGGAGAAAATCAATTGAAGATACTTGTATGTTGGCAGATCTATACAAAGAAGGCTTGCATCAAGGCTATAGGATATCATTATTTTGTTTAATTTACATAATTATGTTTGCAAATACTCTACAGTGATGATCCTTGTATCGCTTCACAATGCTCAAGTGTGCAAAGAGATTCACACTGACTTGTCCGTCACGCCAAATTGTTTGGGAGTTCGGATGAATCGCCAACCCTGACTTTGACAACTGAGGTCGGCTTTTGTAGTTCTTTTATTAGTATAAGTATATATATTATATATATATATATATATATATATATATATATATATATATATATATATATATTAGAGATGAGCCAATCGGATGATTAGAAGCATCATTGTCCCAGTTCGTTCAATTGACTTTGTATTTCATTTATGTATGAAAAAGAAATCAAGAAATAAAATCAAAATCAAACTCAAGTCTGAGCAATACAATGTTATTGTGACAGACTCTTTAGTTAAAAATGACAGATACAAATTCTAGCCAGAACATGTCGTGGGATCAAATAAAATTGCAGTTTCACTAAACTCAATCTGAATACAGGTTGACGAAAAACAACAACAAGCAATATCGAATTCCGGGATTTACGTGGTAAGGGGAAAAATAAAACAAAACAACTTACCCCCCCCCCCCCGCCATAAAAAAAAAATATATATATATATTTGTTCATAATGCCAACTTCAGAAAGGGGTTGGTTCAGGTGCGAGCACACTGAATATCAATCAAACCGGCAATCTTTGCCTACGTACTGTTTTTCAATTCTCCACAAGCTTTACAGGAAGTCAAGAATGGTAAGGAGGCGATATACCACTGAATAATTCATGAGCTTATTCATATAGCCCTTAGTCACAGATCTCCGCGGTAACAGTGTGAGTGAGGTCGTCAGGCAAAGGATCGGATCAGGACAACCTATTTAAAGCGATGCTGATGTACAGCATGTAATCAGTGTGTAAACCGACTTCTTGGAAGAGTGTCGATGAACTAGTTGACCGCCGCGGCTAGTTAGATATCAACCCTCAATAGAATCCAGCTCCTAACCGGCTGACATGGATTTGAAGAATTCATTTCTCCTGTGCGGGGATGTAGTCCTTCTGGTTTTGGGTATCCCAGGAAATACCCTCATCATTCTGGTCTGCTTTTTCCACATCCGTCGCTCCAGCACTGACATCCTCATCGGGTTCCAAGCCGTGGTCGATCTCTTGGCGGCTCTTCCCTCCACTTCTGTCATCGTCAACATTCTTGCACCCGATCTTATCGACACTCCTTTCTGTAAATTCAATGCATTCTTCCGTCGCTACGTTCGCTACACGTCGCTCTTTTTCACCGCCGCAATCGCTTTGGATCGGTATCGCGTCGTCTGCCATCCGCTAAAGAAGAAATGGCAGTGGAAGTCGACTAGTTTGGTGTGTCTTCTTTCTGGCTGTAACCTGCTTGGAATTGTAATCAGCGTCCCCGTTTCATTTCAGATAGTAGCGCACCGATCATCATTAGTTGGAAAGTGTATACGGTCTCCGAGTAAGCTGCCGCACCTTGATGACCTCTACCCAATATTTTCCAGTTTCCTCTTTTTCCTGGTTCTCATCCTGAGTAGTGCCCTTTATCTAAAAATTTATCTGACTATTGTAAATCAAAATCGTGTGCGACCCTCTATGAACAGGCCGACGGGTCCACTTTCTCGGACCAGTGTAAACGATCAAAGGTTAGCGTTGCCCTCGATATCCAATACCGTAAGCTTCGGACGGCTGCCCTTAAGCAGTGAGTGCTCCGAGGTTCCTCCAAGTTCAGGAACAGGTAAGACACCTAATATGGAAACAGAGACCCCCTCGTGTTCTTCTGGCCCGTCTCATGGAGTTGGAATTGCATTCAAAGGACAAAGAGAGGCACAGAGAGAAATTATTCACGCGTCTCAACTTCACTGGCACCTGGAGAGCGACGGATCTCGAGAAGCAGCAAGTTCATCGAATTCCAAGTCTGCCTTGGTGAAACGCTCAACAGTTATAGAACAAGCAGACAGGGTGATGAAGTTTTACCAAAGAACCCGTCGATCCTTGCCCAGGAATGGTCCAAACTACTCGGACAAACGAGAGAGGCAGACAACCCGCATGCTTTTCATTGTTAGTGTCATCTTTTTCCTCTCCTGGCTCCCCGGTATCATAGCAACACACGTTCCAAGTGAGAGGATGCGAGCTTTTCGCGCCATTCCCATCAACAATGTGTTGGTGTTGCTTGGCCAATCCCTGAAGAACATCAATCACATCATCGACGTCTTCATATATACGATGATGAGTAAACGCTTCAAGAAACGTTGCTCTGAAATCATGAGAAAGATACGCAGGAAAAGAACAAGATAAACAATATAAGGGGAAAAGATTCGAAGAGCGACGATGTTGATTAAGACATGAAAGTAAAAAAAAAAAGGAGGAAACGTAAAGTGCTGGAGAAAGAGGAAATTGGAAGTTTCTTTCTTTATTATTCATTTGCTTAATTAAGAATCCTCTGTTGATCCAGTGGTTGCTTGCTTAAGACCATTATTGCCGCCTTAGCTTTACATATAGATCAATTGAGTTACGTCCGGTCAACCAAGTCTCACCAAAACACACACACCCTCACACACACACACACACACGCACACACACACGCACACACAGACAGACACAGATACACAGACAAATGCCTCATCAGTTTGAAAAAAAAAGTTCAATTAAGACGGATTATCCGGATGTGTGACTTACGATAATGTGCTAAATGTTCCTCACCCCAACAATACCTGAGGTCTACAACATTACATGACTTAACTGCCATGGACAGGTGAGATGATAATGAATGAGACATCGCAAGTGATAAGTGTGCCGCATATATGAGTAATTATATTTATTAGAATTACATGTCATCGCAATCCTCTGTGCAAACACAGACTAATTTTTACCTTTCTCACATCTTAATTAGGAGAAAAACAAAATATCTATAGCCACAAGCAGAATGTTTATATTTGTAAAACAGGGAGGAAAACAAATCCGATGATCATCGTTATTCAAACAGGACGTTTTCAAAGTTACAGCAGCCAGCTCTTTTGAGATTCTGTAATTAGAGAAAGACGAGTTATCGTAATACGTGATCGTAGAGTGCGTGTTTTTTTCTTTCTTGCAAATCTATTAGACGTGCTTTTCAATTTAAAGTCAAAACACTGATGTTAATCAATTTGAACATTAATTTTCTATGTATATACCATGTAGATAAATGTATGTATATGTATGTAGTATGTACATATTTATGCATATTTTATGAATGAGAGTGTATTTCTAGACTTTCTTGTGGGATCTTAATGCACAAAGTCATCGCTACAAATTTCACAAGTAAGATTTATGTGTTTTAAGTCTAAAGTCGTCGTTCTCCTCCTCTCAATTTTCAAAGTTTGCATTTCATTGGTCGAATTCTTAACAGTGTTAGAATGATTTCCGCAAACTATCAAAACATAAAGTGTAATTTAGATAAAAAAAAATTATGAAGATAAATGACTTATAAGATGATGGATATATAGCGTTTTTTCTCTGTCGTAAGTATAGTCCATGTTGCTAATGAGAAAAGAGAAGTTTGTTTAAAAGAATATTATTGTGCTGTGTGCACTACTTGTGTACGAGACCGATTATTATGCGTGCCTGCACCTGCTTTTGATGAAAGTAAAAGTGTGACGAAACAGTGAACGTACATATTGAATAAAAACACAACTACTGCCTTATTGCGTAAACGCTATTCTGTTTTAGGCAAATCTAATGACCTAAAGCGATTAAGAACCTTAAAAAAAATTATTTTGACTTCATTTCGTACCTTTGTCTTCCCCGGCATAGTGAAAAGTTGTAAGATAAAAGGGAACAAAGCAGGTTAGAAACAGCGAGGAATATAACTCCACAATTATTATAAATTACAAAACTCGAATGGGAACTTACGTCGTGCGACGTTTCGCCGATTAACAATCAGCGAGAAGATAAAGAAGAAGCTGATTGCTAATGGGCGAAGCGTCGCACGACGTAAGTTCCCATTCCAGTTTTTTTTTTTATTTATAATAATTTTGGAGATACACTTCGACTGGATGAATGATAATGTACATCAGTTTAAACGAGGTTATTAATATGTGAGACATTAAGTATACGACAAGAAAACTAGACAGATACTGAATAAACCTTTAAAATCACTGAGATTCATGGTGAACAGAAAGAAAACCCATGTGTAACACAAGAGTCCGTGTTTAGTTTGCAATGGTTTAAGAAGAAAATTAATTTAATGCTGAATGACGAGGCGTGATGGAATCGATAGCCAACTTGTCAAATTAACACCAGCGATTTAGAAAAATAGAAAATTGAGTAAGAACTACAAATTATTGTGAAAGCGAATCCAGAAGAGCCTTGTGTCAAGTTGGTCAAAGGGTGAATTCAGCATTTCCAGAACTTTTGCTCTCGTTGACTTTACCTTGGGTCCTCTGCCTTTTTACTTTTGATAACTCAAAAAGGACCACAAAAAGGAAAATAGCTTTATAAAATGTATAAATGCAGTGATTTTATATATGCACAATATGCAGATGTGAAGAACAAAATAAATATAAATATTACATGGGTTAGTCAAATACCGGTTAGTGATTGGCTGAACACAGTCATATGATGGAGGTACATTCGTTATGTTCCCCCATGGGCAAACATTCTTATGAATGTTCTCCCATGGGAAAACATTTTTACGTAACAAATGACAGAAGGCCTAGAACCGCGCGCGCACAGTAAATTTGGCTCTGCGCGAGCGAGCGATCGAGTGCGTTGTGCATGTATCATGTGCTGGTGGTTGACGTTGACGTATTTAACGTATTTGACCAACCATAATATAACAGATGATGACTTTTGTTGTCGGGAACATGTACCAAACGTTCCACCCTCAGGGTTTCAAATGCTATTTCGGGAGGCTATAAGTCCCTCGACTTCGTCTCGGGACTTATAACCTCCCTCAATAGCATTTCAAACCCTTCGGGTGGAATATTCGGTATGTTCCCTCCCCGCCAGTCATCATCTATATAATGTATATCGCTGCTGAGGTAGCAAGAACTTGTATCTCAAATTTTGGTGAAAATGACTTTTTTGATTAATGGTCAGATAATCAGTCCATCGACTTCGTCTCGGGACTTATAACCTCCCTCAATAGCATTTCAAACCCTTCGGGTGGAACATTCGGTATGTTCCCTCCCCCGCCAGTCATCATCTATAATTATAATGTATATCGCTGCTGAGGTAGCAAGAACTTGTATCTCAAATTTTGGTGAAAATGACTTTTTTGATTAATGGTCAGATAATCAGTCCAGTTGATGCCCTGTCCAAGCCTTAGCTGTCTTACCCCCCAAAATGAAGCCACCATGGCATGTCAAAGGAAATACTATCCCAATTGATATAATGCTTTGGCTGCTATATTCTTTTTCTCTCCTGACTTTTGACATTTTGTAGATGGACGAGGTCTTGTAACCCCTGCCAGCGACGATATATATACATATATATATATATATATATATATATATATATATATATATATATACATATACATACAAACATAATATTTATATCCCAGCAAAGCATGGTCAATCTTTGATTTGATTTTTGATTTGATTTGATTTATTGGTTTCTGTATCATCATTGTACATATACACATTCATGTACAAACATAAATATAAGTTGTTTGCAGAGTATTTTCTTGTTCATTGCCTGTGTACAATGTTCAGCAAAGTATACAACAAAACATACAACAATGAATAATACAGAGGGGTTACAGCATAAGCGTGGTTTGATTTGCGTGCAGACCCCGTGGCATAACATAATATTATAATATACATCGGAAAGAGAATAGGAGGGAGGGATGACTTGCATAGGGATAGGATAGTTGAGAGGAGAAGGGAAAGGAGAGGTTTGTCTGCTTTCATTAGAGGTTTATAAAAAATAAAATCACCTGTATCACTGATTAGCACGGCATGACAAAATATTTTCTCACCGAGGTACAGGTGAACAATTGATACAGGTCATGGTCAGTTACATAATCATTATTACATAATGAATTAAATGCGTCGATATTTCTGCGAAAGAATTTCGTGTATAATGCATTAACAATGACAATGGGATTCAATTTGCTGATATCCAGAAAGCAACATTGTTTTTACAGCTTTCCTAAAAGAACACATGAACTTTAAACTTCGAATTTCAGAAGGAAGAGAATTCCAAACATCGGGTCCGGTGTGTCTGACAGATTTCAGAGCCATCACTGTTTTGGGATTATATAAATGAAACTTATCAGATTGTCTTGTTGGATAATATCCTTGTTTAATTGAAATAGTGAGTAAAAAGAAGATGGCAACTGACCATTATGTAAGCGGAACATAAAGAGTGAGTTTTGCAAAAAATTAATGTCATTTACCTTAAGTGTTTTTAATTCTGCGAATTAAGGATTTGAATGGTCTCGATAACCTGAGTTGGTGCATATACGTATAGCTTTCTTTTGTAAAAGTAATATACTATCAATGTGGCTTTTTGAAGTTGCCCATATAATGTTGCAATAAGAAATGTGCGATAATATCAACAAATTACATAACATGAATAAAATATTCTGAGGGACATAATACTTTAACTTCTGGAGTATACCAACATTACGAGACACTTTATCAGAGATATATTGTACATGAACGTTCCATTTCATATTTTCATTTATATATATTCCGAGGAATTTGATACTTTCTTTTTGTTCCAATAGCATACCAGCCACTATAATATTTAAATGTTGCATTTCATTGTTATGCTTCTTATTATAAAAATACATAAAATTTGTCTTTTTCAGATTGAGTGATAATCTATTACTCTTAAACCACATAGATAATTTCGGTAATTCAGTATTGAGAGTTCTTAGGAGCGAATGGAAATCAGAATTGGAACAGAATCATTGGTGTCATCAGCAAAAATAATATATTGCAGTGACTTAGATGAGTTTGAAATATCATTTACATACACTACTGAGAAATGATAGCGGTCACAATATGGATCCTTGTGGGACTCCACATTATATAGGTAATACTTCAGAGTTAACACATTCATAGTACACATATTGCTTTCTATTCGACAAGTAATCTTTAAACCATTCAAGTGGAATGCCAGGAACACCATAAGACTGCAATTTACGTATGAGGATAGTGTGGTCAAGAGTATCGAAAGCCTTGCTTAGGTCCATGAAAACACCGATGACATGTTTTTGTTCAGCTAAGGCAGTCGACACTCTATCGTATAATTGGGCTTGTGCCATATCTGTAGAATGAAATTTCCTGAAACCATACTGGTCTTGGTTAAACATATTGTGTCAAAAAATCATACAGTCTGTTATATATATACAAGCTTTTCTATTACCTTAGAAATACTAGGAAGAATAGAGATAGGACGGTAATTTGATACAAGAGAGGAGTCATCTTTTTATATATTGGAATAACTTTAGCAATTTTACATGCATTCGGAATTATACCAGTTGAGAGTGACAAATTACAAATATGCACTAAGGGTGTCATTATACTACCGATAATCTGTTTAAAAAAAAATACGTGCTCATTTCATCATGACCAGTTGCATAACTTGATTTTAATGAGTAAACAATGGCAAGAATCTCACCATAATCTGTTGGTTTAAAAAATAATGAATTATCATTTGACGCACCTAAATACTGAGAGAAATCAGTTTGTGTGGGATCTATTTTTGAAGTTTGACTAGAAGCTATATCAACAATCTAAATGAGAATCATGCTTTCAATATGAATATTGTACCACAAATAGCATTACTTTTCTTTTACAGCATTCGTCAAGGAAAAAAAAATTCTGGAACTACAGCAATCCTATTTGCAATTAGAAGAATTTTGCAACTGATTGACAAATAGACCAGTTCGTAATTCCACTTTGCGCATGAACAGAAAAAGGTCATTTGTACCAACAGGCATTTTGGTTTATTAATTCACTGAGATAAGCATCTGTAATGTGATGATTATTCATGTGATCCTTATCTAAATAGTGCTTGCCAGCACATCCGCCTGACAGCAAGCCTGGTATTTGGCAATATCAAAAAGAAAAGGTTGTTATTGCATTCAATACGAAACAATGAATTACATGCCTGCTAAAGTGTCAATTGACGGACTATTCTTGTCACCTGGTCTAAACACAAGTTCATACTTTGTTTGAACACGAATTCCATAAATTGTTATGTTGGTCAGCTTTTATGCATTATACCGCTTTGAAAACGAATGATGTGCTTAACCAACTGAGAAAAAAATGAAGGTCATTTGTACCAAGGTGTACATGAGCTAATTACGAACTGGCTTATTGCCCTACATCGACGTAAATAAGCACTGAATTGATCAGTGTTTTTTAGTAGTAGCCATGATAAAAAATCATGGGCGTACATACTCGAGCAGGATTTGAACCTAAGACCTCCTGATCACCGGACAGGCGTCATCTGCACTAGACCACCGAGCTTTCGCCTGACAGCAAGTGTTGGTTCTAATCCTTAAAGCATGCAGCGGGTACTGCTTTGTTATTCAAATATCTCGACGGAAGAATTTCATGAATTTGAATAAAAGAATTTTATTTTCAACGATATCAGGGGAAATTGAAGCAAAACAACCCCCAATTGTTGAGTGAGGCGGACCCATCCAATTATCTCCATGAGTACCTCGCGCTAGTTTCTACAATACTCTTGCGCAATTATAGTCTCGAAGGAAATGGTGTGAGCAAAACGCTTCTCTTCAGCGGAGTAATCAATATCAACACATAATGAAGGGTAGGCTTTGTGTTATTTTATTCTCTCTCTACTTATGGGTTATTATTGTTAATAATTTACTTTCTCTCTTTTGCGAATTCGAGTGATTTTTTTATCATCGTGAATGCGTTGACTGACGTATGAAATCGCATTTATTTCACTATGGGTTACTGTTCGCTATTTCCCAGAGGTCGTTAGTGTGGTAAGGATGGACTAATGACCCAAAGGAAGCAGCAATACTTCTGACAAGGACTCACTGTATTATGTAACTTTTAGCATGAAACGGGCAAATTCTATCACACAGCATGCATTCATCCATAAAGGTTTGCTACATATGCCTGTCTGAATTGCTACGACCACCGGGAGTGATTGAAAGGGGATGGCTACTAACTTATCAGTGTTAATCAGTGGGAATGCTGGAGGATGATTGTTCCAATCCTTGGGGATGATTGTTCCAATCCTTGTGGGATTCATTTAAAAGTACATTATGTATCTATTGTTGTGTGAAAATTATTTGCTTCAGAATGGTCTCATATTCAAGTAATGTGCAGTTTAATCGCCCCGTCACTGAACAGGCATGCTAACCTTGAAACATTAAACTGCACATTACTTGAATATGAGACCATTCTGAAGCGAATAAATTATTTGCTTCAGAATGGTCTCATATTCAAGTAATGTGCAGTTTAATCGCCCCGTCACTGAACAGGCATGCTAACCTTGAAACATTAAACTGCACATTACTTGAATATGAGACCATTCTGAAGCGAATAATTTTCACACAACAATAGATACATAATGTACTTTTAAATGAATCCCACAAGGATTGAAACAGTAACCCCCCAGCATTCCTACTGATTCCTACTAATCAGTTACTAGCCATCCCCTTTAAAGGTTGTGATAGAGCCAGCACAACATCGGTATTCAACTTGCACAAATAAAATGTGATAAAAGAATCGAAGGTGGCCTCTAATAGATGAGCATAACAAAAGATTACGTTAATACTAGGTTCAGTAAAGTATCGTTTTGTTTCCAATGTCAGTGAAGCGTGGTCAATCTAAAAAAGAATCATGTACCTACACGTATAGTATGATACCACCCAAAATTGCTAAGTTGAAAGACTGACAAAACGTAAACACAACATAACATTCACTTTCGTCCCCAACACGCTTTAAACAACTAAGCTGCACCCGTTTTCACTTTGTCCAATTGATTTCGTAATTTACACAAAACAATTCTAATAACACACACACGGTCGCAGATATATAATGCCACTGTGTACAAATGGTGTATGTCTATGTGTGCATACAGTGTAAACATATCCATGAATATAATATGATATATGTTTATATCATAATCATAATATTTATTGGTACGTTGAGTAACACATTGATACAATTTCTTACTTGAAATACAAAAAAAACAACAAAACAACAACAACCTGTTAATTCTCTATTAGATAAGAGGAGGAGCTCCACCATCTTGATACATTGTCTCATTTCATGAATAAAATTTCGGGAAATTTTTCCTTGAAAGTTGGTGAAATTAATTTCTTCATCTTGTATATTTACCGAATTACACTAACAGAAGTTTACGCAAATAATAGGTAAAGTTGACTATCGACCCAACTTGGATAACTGGTAAAGTATCTTATTCTCTCTTTGTTTGTTTGTTTGTTTTTTACTCAAAGAGAATCATACCTTCAGGATAAAAGCACACATAAAATTGCTTCAAATAAAAAGAGCAAACTACGAGACAAAACTCTGGATCTCCCAACAATCCTATTTGATTTGATTTGATTTTATTGGTTCCTGCATTATATCATTGCTCATGCAGATACATACACATATATCATATACATTGATGGTACCATACATATAAATGGATATACATAAACATTAATTGCTAACAAGGTAAGTTTCTTCATTACCTTTAGAATGTACAGCAATACAGTTTCTTCATTGCCTTTACAATGTACAACAGAACATAATCAGTGATGCAATGAGAAACGCAGAAGGGCTACAGCTTAAGCATTGCTTGATTTGCATGCAGCCCTCGTACATAATACATAACATATAGGAAAATAAGGGGAGGGATGACTTGCATAGAGATAGGATAGGAGAAAGGAGAGAAGAGAGGTCTGTCTGCTTTCGCTAATACACAAATTAAGATCACCTGGATCACTGGATAGTAAAGCATTTGCAAATATTTGCAAATAGGCGTAATTTATTTTCAACAATATCAGGGTAAAGTAAAATAAAATGGCCCTCTTGAGTATGGCTAGCCTTTGGACAAGGCTGTTTGCCTCTCAGCACTGTCTGAAAATAGACTAACGCAGTGTGCGTGACAGCAGTGATCGCTGGACCGAGCCGCGTCAGCGGCGAGGCCTTTGCTAACTTGCGGAGCTCATTATATATCCGCATATGCATAAGGATCTTACATATTCAGCAGGTAGAGACGATCGTGACCAATCGTGATTGTTTTAAGCGCGGTGTTTACATGGATTCGTTTATTAAATGATGGGGGAATCTCTATCCAAATGTTCTAAATAATTAATACTATACAGTTCAATATTCTATTAAACATGGCTTTATTAATAACAATAAGCCCCCCCCCCCACCCCCACCGTTGGTACGGGACTAAGCAAAAATTTGCAAGTGTAAAAAGCCCTTATGTGTCACCACTCGCCGCGGCTTCCATGCGCACGAAGTCCTTGCACGAAGAAATCGGCTCAAATGATACACTAAAGTTTTACCATAACCGGTGGGAAGATTAACACAAACATCTCATCCGCGCAATGCAGAACTCACAACTTTCACTTATATTTAAATTCTTGAAAGAAGTAAACTTCAGTTTTCCAGTTGCAAATTCAATACGTTTCGACAAAAAGTAAGTTCTCCGCAGGGTTGATCACTTGCACACAGTCCACACGCGCCACGCCGTGTTGACGTACGTGTACCTAGAAACTTTAATGAATATGAAAATCAGAATTCTCATATTCTCGTCGTTAATTGGTTTATCGTGTCACGTGGCATTACTCTCGGAGGGGTTTGTGCAAGACAATCTGCATGTAATTATCTACCGTGACAGTAGAGGAAAAACATATCGCATAAAGAGAAATCAACTAAAACAATCACTCAATCTAGTAAAGGCGGTCAGGGCCTGCGGCCCCTCCGACTATGTTCGTTGCTGTTTCGCAATAAGTCTCGATTCAGACACGCAGGGGATATAAGCCCAGACCGCATTGGCTAAAGGCTAGAGTATTGCGGACCCACCCAATTATCTCCATGAGTACCTTGCACTAAGTCTATAGTTTCTAAATGACAAAGAATTTCGTAACTATAGTCTTCAAAGAAACTGGTGCGAGCAATGTTCTACCTAGCAGAGGTAAGGGGATATCTCACTGAGCGGCGAATCCTTAAGAACGTTGCCAATTTGGGATTTCGCCAGGGTTCATTCACTGAGAGGGGAGATCAGTGGGTTCATTAAACTTATAAGGTTGCATAAGCTTCGTTGAAGGTTGCAAGAAAATTCGCGACCAGTTTTCCTTTTTTTTTGTTGGTCGCAAAGTCTTGAACATGTTTAACATTTCTTTGCGAATTTATTTCTCCTCAAACAGTTGCAAGAGTTTGCAAAACAGTTGTAAGTTTTTGTAAACAGTTGTAAGACGCTGTCGCTGAAGTTCTTTCTTCGTCGCCTCTGCTACCGACACGTAACCATAAGGTATGGTTACTGAATAAAACTGACCCACTGACAGAAATTTGCCATTTATAGGAGATTTACCATGCCGAAGAATCAAGGTACTAAAAGGAGGGTGAAAACCCCTTCCGGGTCGGGGAAGAACTCCTTCCAGTCCACAGGAGGGTGCTACCAAACCCCCTGCTACTGCTGCTGAACCTCTTGAATGCTATTGGAGACGATGAGTCCTATTCCTCATCGGCCTCTGGTGAGGGTGAGAAAAACAGGAGATGAAGTCCTGTGTTGGGACATTTTTTTTTATTATTATTTTTTTTAAAGGAATACCCCATGTTCGATAACTGCTACTTAGATGAACTGAAGGACACAGCTGCCATGAGAGAGTTGGTACTGAAACAGTTTATCAAGGAGCTATGTCCACGTGTATTCTTGTTAAATGGTTGTTATCATTGGTTATTGATTATTATAAAACAGCACCAGCAGCATCAGTAACAACAACAGACAAAAAAAATCAAGCGGTTGATGTCTTTCATATAGTAGACGTAAACTTCATGCTCAAGCAACACAATGAAATCCGTTAGTCACCTATCCTTCCATTTTACTTTCCGTGTCAGATTAATCTGACCAACACCATAGGCGTCCTCAAAGAAGGCTGAATACATTTCATGCAGCTCTCTTATTCTCTTCCCTAAGATATCTAGAATCAATCTTTTGCTGTCAAAAAGGGCATTAAAATGTATAATTTGTTCACATCTGTATTTTGGTATTTTGATTTTTTTTGTGTGTGTTTAGATCACAAACTGCGTAAACCATGAATCTTCGATTTTATGATGATTTTTTTTTTCCTTTTGATGTCATTTGCGAAGACAAGGAGATCAAAGTAAAATATAAATCAACACATATTTGTATAATAATGTACTTTTATAGTTCACTGATAGAAACTTGCGACAGGGTAGATGATGATTTAGAGTTATAAAAAGGATTATTGATTTCGATCCTAAACAAAGTTGCCTTTGATCACACGATGTTTGCTGGAGAGGAAGACTGTATAATTATCATATAACAGACCTCTTTATCGAAATGGATGAATATGTATTGTGTCTGCATGATGTCATACCGAGCAGATGCCACCGACGGCATAAAAGTATTCTACCAATGCCAATGAAGGAAAAGTAAGAAATCGGTATAGCGCCCTCTATCGGGTGTCTGATAATATATTGGCTGATAGTCTGGTTTCCAGACCCTTTGCCAATTGGACTCCGCGGCAACTTAAACTATACTAGTTTTCGACGTTGAGGGCGTCAATATCATGAATAGCGAAATAATATGGGCAGAGGATCTGGAAGCCAGACTAATTGGCTGACGAAGAAAGAAGGGAATAATCCTATTGTGAAGTACAGGCCGATGAAACCAGACTACCCGCGTCGTGCACAAGTGTATTATGATATTTGGATGCGTGTGTGTGTGTGTGTGTGTGTGTGTGTGTGTGCGTACGTGTGTGTGTCTGCTTGTGTGTATGTGTATGTGTTTGTGTGTGTGTGTGTGTATGTGTATGTGTATGTGTATGTCTATGTGTATGTGTATGTGTATGTGTATACATGTGAAAGCGTATACACTGTACTTCATGTAACCATCCGATTCGATTGAATGAAGACTGTATACTTTCAATGATTAGCTTGTACGGTACATGTATCATTGTATTGTGTTATAAAGTCATATATAATTAATGTATTGTAGTAATGTAACGTAAGTGAGGGGACTGCAATCTACAAGTTCGCTTTTTAGCAGCCCCTCAATTTTCATTTCCATGAAGTTCTTTTAAGAACCAATATGTATTATTATGTTCCAATATATGTAATCATGTCAAAGTGTATTACCTGTGTTTGATTGGAAATGAAAAATAAAAAAACATGCATGTGCATGTTGTGAAATGAAATGAAAATAAGGATGTGTCTGTGCGTGGTTGAAGGTGTGTGTATGTGGTTGAGTGTGTGCACGTGGATGAGTTAGTGTGCGGTACACGCGCGCGTGTATTGTGTAGTTGTTTGAGTTTGTCTGAAGAATATGAGGTATTCATCAATATCATATGAGCTCCCTCGTGGAGACGTAATGAGCTCCTTTATGGAGACAATATGAGCTCCCTCGTGGAGACTTTATGAGCTCCTTTGTGGAGACAATATGAGTTCCCTCGTGGAGACGATATGAGCTCCCTCGAGGAGACTTGGTATGCATTTAATATTCTTGTTTATATCTCTTTAAGATCTATAATGTTTGTTTTATGTTATAAGTGCTGTCTGGGGCAAATTATTTGTATAGGGCCCCATTTCTCTCTCTCTCTCTCTCTCTTCTTTCGATCTTTAAAATAACAACAACAACAACAACAATTTTATGTGTGCTTTTATCCTGAAGGTATGATTCTCTTTGAGTAAAAAACAAACAAACAAACAAACAAAGAGAGAAAAAGATACTTTACCAGTTATATCCAAGTTGGGTCGATAGTCAACTTTACCTATTATTTGCGTAAACTTCTGCTAGTGTAATTCGGTAAATATACAAGATGAAGAAATTAATTTCACCAACTTTCAAGGAAAAATTTTCCGAAATTTTATTCATGAAATGAGACAATGTATCAAGATGGTGGAGCTCCTCCTCTTATCTCCTAGAGAATTAACAGGTTGTTGTTGTTGTTTTTTTTTTGTATTTCAAGTAAGAAATTGTATCAATGTGTTACTCAATGTACCAATAAATATTATGATTATGATATAAACATATCATATATTCATGGATATGTTTACATTGTATGCACACATAGACATACACAGTGGCATTATATATCTGCGACCGTATGTGTGTTATTAGAATTGTTTTGTGTAAATTACGAAATCAATTGGACAAAGTGAAAACGGGTGCAGCTTAGTTGTTCAAAGCGTGTTGGGGACGAAAGTGAATGTTATGTTGTGTTTACGTTTTGTCAGTCTTTCAACTTAGCAATTTTGGGTGGTATCATACTATACGTGTAGGTACATGATTCTTTTTTAGATTGACCACGCTTCACTGACATTGAAGACCAAACCGATACTTTACTGAACCTAGTATTAACGTAATCTTTTGTTATGCTCATCTATTAGAGGCCACCTTCGATTCTTTTATCACATTTTATTTGTGCAAGTTGAATACCGATATTGTGCTGGCTCTATCACAACCTTTAAAGGGGATGGCTAGTAACTGATTAGTAGGAATCAGTGGGAATGCTGGGGGGTTATTGTTTCAATCCTTGTGGGATTCATTTAAAAGTACATTATGTATCTATTGTTGTGTGAAAATTATTCGCTTCAGAATGGTCTCATATTCAAGTAATGTGCAGTTTAAAGATAATAAAAAGTTTTGGTACCTCAAAAGTTTCCCTGAATTTCCGTGTTTCAGGTTAAAGTATCTATCATATAACTAACACTGTGAGACTTACTCGCCCCAAAGTGCTCTCATTTCTTAGTAATCATGCAATTAACTGCGACCAGCAGCCCCATACGCATAGCCTAATGGGGCTTCGCATTGTAGCATTCAGGATCATGACAGATTTAGTATCGCCGGTAAATATAAACTTAAAATCCACAAAATTCTTCAATTTGAAGACTTACCAGTTAAGTTGAAGTCTTGAAAACAGGATTCGAGCAACGTTTGGTTCTGCCAGTAGTCCCTTTCTCTTCGAATTGATGACTGAATGTGACTCTGTCGAGAGGACCTTGGGAGAGCTACATACACTGATTACTACAACCAGCGCATACGCACACAATCCCATTAAACATGCTAACAAATTTCAAATCCATGAACGGATAAGATGTTTGTGTGCGCATGCGCTGGCCGTCCATTCAGTGTAGCTCTCCCAAAGGTCCTCTCGACCGAGTCACATTCAGTCATCAATTCGAACAGAAAGGGACTATTGGCAAAACCAAACGTTGCCCAAAACCTGTTTTCAATACTTCAACTTAACTGGTAAGTCTTCAAATTGAAGAAGTTTTTGGATTTTAAGTTGATATTTACCCGCGATACTAAATCTGTCATGATCCTGTAAGCTACAATGCGAAGCCCCGTTTAGCTATCCGTATGGGGCTGCTGGTCGCAGTTATCTCGCACAATACGTGTACTATACCTCTGGTACGAAACCATTATTGAATGATTACTAAGACATGAGAGCACTTTGGGGCGAGTAAGTCTCACAGTGTTAGTTATATGAAAGGTACTTTAACCTGAAACACAAACTAAGACAAGGAAATTCAGGGAAACTTTTGAGGTAATACCAAAACTTTATATTATCTTTAATGTTTCAAGGTTAGCATGCCTGTTCAGTGACGGGGCGATTAAACTGCACATTACTTGAATATGAGACCATTCTGAAGCAAATAATTTTCACACAACAATAGATGTATAATGTCCTCTTAAATGAATCCCACAAGGATCGGAACAATCATCCCCAAGGATTGGAACAATCATCCCCCAGCATTCCCACTGATTAACACTGATACGTTAGTAGCCATCCCCTTTAATTCACTCCCGGTGGTCGTAGCAATTCAGACAGGCATAAATATTATGTAACAAACCTTTATGGATGAATGCATGTTGTGTGATAGAATTGGCCCGTTTCATGCTAAAAGTTACATAATACAGTGAGTCCTTGTCAGAAGTATTGCTGCTTCCTTTGGGTCATTAGTCCGTCCTTACCACACTAACGACCTCTGGGAAATAGCGAACAGTGACCCATAGTGAAATAAATGCGATTTCATACGTCAGTCGACGCATTCACGATGATTACACGATGATTACAAAATCACTCAAATTCGCAAAAGAGAGAAAGTAAATTATTAACAATAATAACCCATAAGTTGAGAGAGCATAAAATAACACAAAACCTACCCTTCATTATGTGCTGTTTATCTATATTCCGCTATAAAAATCGCCATATTCACTCCGCTGGAGAGAAGCGTTTTGCTCACACCATTTCCTTCGAGAGTATAATTGCGCAAGAGTGATTGTAGAAACTAGCGCAAGGTACTCATGGAGATAATTTTGTGGGTCCGCCTCACTCAACAACTAGATAGGGGGTTGTTTTACTTCAATTTCGCTTGATATCGTTGAAAATAAAATTCTTCTAATTGCAAATAGGATTGTTGTACTTCCTGAGTTTTTTTTTCTTGACGCATGCATTTAAAGAAAAGTAATGCTATTTGTGGTACAATGTTCATATTGAAGACATGGTTCTCCGCATTAAGATTGACCATGCTTTGCTGGGATATAAATATTATGTTTATATGTATGTATATATATATATACATATACATATACACATATCGTCGCTTGGGTTACAAGACCTCGTCCATCTACAAAATGTCAAAAGTCAGGAGAGAAAAAAAAATATATACCAGCCAAAACACTATATCAAATGGGATAGTCTTTCCTTTGACATGCCATGGTGGCTTCATTTTTGGGGGTAAGACAGCTAAGGCTTGGACAGGACATCAACTGGACTGATTATCTGACCATTAATCAAAGAAGTAATTTTCAACAAAATTTGAGAAACAAGGTCTTGCCACCTTAGCAACGATATACATTTATAATTATTTTGTTCTTCACATCTGCATATTGTGCATAAAGTCACTGCATTTATACATTTTGTAAAGCTACTTTAGTTTTTGTGGTCCTCTTTGAGATATCAAAAGTAAAAAGGCAGAGGACCTAAGGTAGAGTCAACGAGAGCAAAAGTTCTGGAAATGCTGAATTCACTCTTTTTCCAACTTGACACCAAGCTCCTCTGGATTCGCTTTCACAATAAAAGATATATATATATATATATATATATATATATATATATATCCTGTTATATCTTTATATAAGCCTACTATCTTTTGTAGTTCTTACTCAATTTTCTATTTTTTTTTTAATCGCTGGTGACAAGTACGTCAGCTATCGATTGCATCACGTCTCGTCATTTAGCATTAAATTTCTTCTTAAGCTAAGCATGGACTCTTGTATAACATATGGTTTTTCTGCCTGTTCACCATAAATCTCAGTGATTTTAAGGCTTTATCCAATATTTGCCTAGTTTTCTTGCCGTACTCTTATTGTATCACATAATAACCTCGTTTAAACTGATGTAGATTATCATTTATCCAGTCGAAATGTATCTCCCAAATTATTATAAATCACAAAGCTGGAATAGGAACTTACATCGAGCGACGCTTCGCCCATTAACAATCAGCTTCTTCTTCATCTTCTTGCTGATTGTTAATCGGCGAAACGTCGCACGGCGTAAATTCCCATTTTGTAATTCAAATGTGGAGTTATATTCCTCGTTGTTCCTTACCTTCTTTGTTTCATTTTACTTCACAACTTTCCATTATGGCCCGGGCGGGGAATACAAAAGTACGAAATGAAGTCAAAATAGAAAAAATGTTCTGAATCGCTTTAGGCAGTTAGGTCATTAGTTTTGCCTTTAAAAAAATAGCGGTTACACGATAATGCAGTAGCTGTGTCTTTATTCAGTATGTTCGTTCACTGTTTCGTCACACTTTTATTTCCATCAAAAGCAGGTGCAAGCACGCACAATAATTCGATGTCGTACACAAGTAGCACACACAGCGCAATAAATTCTTTGAAACAAACTAATCTTTTCTCATTAGCAACATGGACTATACTTACGACAAAGCAAGAACGCTATACATCCATAAACTTATTAGTCATTTATTTTCATAATTTCTCTTTATATAAATTACACTTTATGTTTGACAGTTTGCGGAATTTATTCTAACACTGTTAAGAATTTGATCAATGGAATGTAAACTTTGAAAATTGAGAGGGGAGAACGACGACTTTAGACTTAAAATACATAAATCGTACTTGTGAAATTTGTAGCGATGACTTTGTGCGTTAACATCTCACAAGAAAGTCTCGAAATACACTCTCACTCATAAAAATATGCATGAATATGTACATACTACATAGTGCAAATATTCGCACTGTCATCCCTGAAGAAGAGGAAGGATCCTCGAAAATTCGGATTATTCATTAAATCAAGATTGGCTATTAATGCATTCCCTGCATTCCTCTGTTGTGACTTTATTATTGTTATTTCTATATACTACATACATATATATACATTTATCTACATTGTATATACACAGAAAATTTTATGTTTAAATTGTTTCACATCAATGTTTTGACTTTAAATTGAAAAACACATCTTTCCTATAGGTTTCCAAAAAACATGCAGTCTACGATCACATATGACGATAACTCGTCTTTCTCTAATTACAGAATCTCAAAAGAACTAGCTGTTGTAACTTTGAAAACACGGCATCATGTTTCAATAATGATTTTAATCGAGTTTGTTTTCATCTCTATATTACAAATATGAACATTCAGCTTGTGGCTATGTACAGATATTTTTTTTTCTCCTAAGATGTGAGAAAGGTCGAAATCCGTCTGTCCTTGCACAGAGGATTGCGATGACATCTAATTCTAATGACTCTGATTACTCATATCGGATGACACACTTGCGATAAAATCATGTACTGCTGTAGACCTTAGGTATTGGGGTGAGAAAATTTTAGGATATTATCATAAATCACACCTTCGGACCATCCGTCTTCAATGAACTTTTTTTTTTAAAAACTAAAGAGGCATGTGTGTGTGTGTGTGTGTGTGTGTGTGTGTGTGTTTTGGTGAGACTTTGTTGATCGGACTTAACTAAATTGGTTTGATCTATATGTAAAGCTCACGCGGCAAAATGGTCTTAAGCAAGGAACCACTGGAACAACAGAGGATTTCTTAAGCAAATAAATAAAAAACCGTCCAATTGCCTTCTTCTCCAGCACTTTTTTTTTCTACTTTCATGTGTTGATCTACATCGTCGCTCTTCGAATCTTTTCCCCTCAGATTCTTATTGTTTATCTTGTTCTTTTCCTGCGTATCTTTCTTATGATTTCAGAGCAACGTTTCTTGAAGCGTTTACTCATAAACGTATATATGAAGACGTCGATGATCTGGTTGATGTTCCTGAGGGAGTATCCAAAAATTACCAGTATGTTGTTGATGGGTTTGGCGCGAAAAGCTCGCATCCTCTCGATTGGAACGTGTGTTGCTATGATACCGGGGAGCCAGGTGAGGAAAAAGATGACACTAACAATGAAAAGCATGCGGGTTGTCTGCCTCTCTCGTTTGTCAGAGTAGTTTGGACGATTCCTGGGCAAGGACCGACGGGTTCTTTGGTAAAACTTCATCACCCTGTCTGCTTGTTCTACTGCTGTGCGTTTCATCAAGGCAGACTTGGGATCGGATAAAGTTTCTTCTCGAGATCCGTCGCTCTCTGGGTGCCAGTGAAGTTGAGACACGTGCATAATGTCTCTCTGTGTCTCCCTTCCTTTGAATGCAATTCCAACTCCATTAGACGGATCAGAAGAACACGAGGGGGTCTCAGTTTTTATTTTGGGTGTCTTACCTGTTCCTGAACTTGGAGGAACCTCGAAGCACTTACTGCTTGAGGGCAGCTGCCCGAAGCTAACGGTACCTGATATCGAGGGCAATGCTAAGCTTTGATTGTTTACACTGGTCCGAAGCAACGTTTTTTTAGGGATGCCAACCACTCGAGAAGGTGGGCCCGGTTGCCTGGTAATAGAGGGTCGCACGCGATTTTGCTTCACAATGGTCAGATAAATTTTCAGATAAAGGGCAATACTCAGGATGAGAACCAGGAAAAAGAAAAGACTGCAAAATATCTGGTAGAGATCATCAAGGTACGGCAGCTTACTAGGAGACCGTATACACTTACCAACCATAACTTGGTTGTAAGCTACCGTCTGAAGCGCATCGGGGATGCCGATTAGAATTCCGAGCAGGTTACAGGCAGAAATAATACACACCAAGCTAGTCGACTTCCACTGCCATTTCTTCTTTAGCGGATGGCAGACGACGCGATACCGATCCAAAGCGACTGCCGCGGTGAAAAAGAGCGACGTGTAGCGAACGTAGTTACGAAAGAATACACGGGATTTGCAGTTAGAAGTGTTGATAAGATCGGGTGCAAGAAAGTTGACGATGATAATAGTGGAGGGAAGAGCCGAAAGGAGATCGACCACAGCTTGGAACCCGATGAGGATGTCAGTGCTGGAGCGACGGATGTGGAATAAGCAGACCAGAATGATGAGGGAATTTCCTGGGATACCCAAAACCAGAAGGACTACATCCCCGCACAGGAGAAAAGAATTCTTCAAATCCATGTCAGCCGGGTATAGGAGCTGGATTCTATCGAGGGGTGATATCTAACTAGCCGCGACGGTCAACTAGTTCATCGACACTCTTCCAAGAGGGTCTTCCAAGAGGGTCGGTTTACACACTTATTACATGCTGTACATCAGCATCGCTTTAAATAGTTTGCCCTGATCCGATCCTTTGCCTGACGACCTCACTCACACTGTTACCGCGGAGATCTGTGACTAAGGGCTTTATGAATAATCTCATGAATTATTCAGTGGTATATCGCCTCCTTACCATTCTTGACTTCCTGTAAAGCTTGAGGAGAATTAAAAAGCAGTACGTGGGCAAAGATTGTCGGTTTGATTGATATTCAGTGTGCTCGCACATGAGCCAACCCCTTTCTGAAGTTGGCATTATGAACAAATATATCATAGACCTTTACCGATTTTTTTTTTTTTTTTAATGGCGAGGGGGGGGGGGATGTAAGTTGTTTTATTTTATTTTGCCCTTGCCACTTTAATCCCAGAATTCGATATTGCTTGTTGTTGTTTTTCGTCAACCTGTATTCAGATTGAGTTTAGTGAAACTGCAGTTTCATTTGATCCCACGACATGTTCTGGCTAGAATTTGTATCTGTCATTTTTAACTAAAGAGTCAGTCACGATACCATTGTATTGCTCAGATTTGATTTTGATTTTGATGTTATTTCTGAATTTCTCTTTCATACATAAATGAAATACAAAGTCAGATGAACGAACTGGGACAATGATGCTTCTAATCATCCGATTGGCTCATCCATAAAAATATATATATATATATATATATACTTATACTTATACTAATAAAAGAACTACAAAAGCCGACCTCAGTTGTCAAAGTCAGGGTTGGCGATTCATCCGAACTCCCAAACAATTTGGTGTGACGGACAAGTCAGTGTGAATCTCTTTGCACACTTGAGCATTGTGAAGCGATACAAGGATCATCACTGTAGGGTATTTGCAAACATAATTATGTAAATTAAACAAAATAATGATAACCTATAGCCTTGATGCAAGCCTTCTTTGTATAGATCTGCCAACATACAAGTATCTTCAATTGATTTTCTCCTTCGACATGTTTGACTTAATTTTTTTTTAAAGAATATTTGTATCCTTTTGTAAATATGGTCGCGTTGCAATAAGCTGGCCGTGCTTGCAGTACTGTGAGGGATATGATTGAGTAATATCATCAAATCATTACACTCCCCCAGAGAACGTGATATTGATGATTATGTCTGCGAAGAAACTAGTGGGAAAGTGGAGGGGGTGATTTCGTTATTAACTGAAATAAGACAAATTCCAATCTATACGAAAAAAAAAAATCCAGACGACCGCTTTGCTGAACTTCAAGCACTCTGTTCTTTAAATTTACTTCATTTATCTATTCATTTCTGTTCACAAGGGTGAATAACCCTCCAGTGCCCTGCTTATTTTCAAAAGGGTCCGTGTATAAAATGTAATGGTGTACAAGGTATAAAAACAAATACAAATTAGAGGAATATCACTAAACAACAACAAAAAAATGCAAAGCACACAATACTAAACATTACATATATATGTACACGTTGACTGTATACCATAGGCACTGAGAGTCTCCTAGAAATTTTTGAAATGAATGCTTGACGTAAATGAAAAGAATCGCTACAAAACCAACAAAGAATACCTATTATAAAAACAACATAAAACTCATATCTGCCAATATTCTCTTTAAAGGTACGTTTTATCGATCGATTGAATGTCGTTTGGTAGATTATTGAATGAATATATAAATAAAAAAATATTTCGTCTACAATTTATGTTAGGCTTCTGCAAAGATATTTTACACTGAATATTTTGAAGAGGGCTTTGCATGCATATTCGATTTGTGAGATATTCAAGCGCAATATGATGAATAACAATAAGAGTCATTTTCCATCTACTTTGTAGAGGTTCGATTCCTGATTGTTTGCAATTCATTACTTCGTGCAAACATACATTACGAGCGTTTAGGATAATTCTCAATGCGCTTTTCTGCAAAATAAAAAAAGCACGCTCAGAAAAGTTCTGCTAGCGCTGTTCCACAGTAGACATTTTACAGTTTGTTTAATTCGGTTTGGACATAGTGTGCAACTATAAGTTGTACCAGAGAAGTGAGTCTCACCTCCCTGGTTATATGGATGATTGTTCATTTTGAGCTTTGCCACTATTTTCTTCCACGTCTGGAGCAAGTGTTTGTTTTCCTTTGTGTTTGTTTGTTTTGAAACCACTAATTCTACACTCGTCTTTCCCTACAATTCAATTCATGCCAACGCAATCATTTTGACGAATAGAATTAATGTGCAAATTCGCTACATCAGTATAATGGTCACCTCAATGTACTCGATAAAATAAAAAACCATACAATTAAATATGTCTTCTCTGGTAAAATATGGTTCCATCGATAAAATTCGCCAGCCATCATCTGCTTGAAGTATCAAAGGTCACAGGTTGGGTTTACATAGAAACTATCCTGACGCGAAATGCCAGGATAGTGAGTTCTTTTGGAATATTTTGAAATTGAAAATTGCTTAAAATAATTTCGATTTTTAGTATATGACTTTTATCATCATTATTCCTGATGTGAAGAACGTTTTCCGTTCACTCGTGGGGTTTAGGCAGAACGTTACGCGATGTTGTGATCGATTGTTCTCTTGTAATTGTATTTCCAAACAGACTGCATGCTATTCACTCTCTCTCTCCCTCTCTCTCTCTCTCTCTCTCTAAAGATCGATAGGTAGGATGACTGTCATGGTCCACTTTGTCAATTATGGAAATTAAATTATGAAACATATGCCATTTTTACCCCTGCCATTTTGACCTCTGCCATTTTTACATCTGCCATTTTTACCTGGTACCAATCCGGTTAGCGCAGATCTTTGAGTTACTATTCGATATTTCTTCATATCTGCAAGCATTATACCCTATAAGTTACATACCATCGAAAAGCTTACATTATGAAGATTTCAAAATTAATAGTTGTTTTTCTTTATAAAGACTATGGATATTTTTCATTAGTGGACTCTTTTGAATAAGCGAAGTGATTATTTATACTATATCTAAATCATACGAAAATAATAAAATCATATGACGTCACATAATTTACGACTTTCTCTTTCAATTGATATATAGTTTTTCATAGTTTTCTCTTCATATACAATTATGTGTGTCGGTGACATCAGCTTGAGACGGCACAGTTTAGTGAACGTACATACGTGAAATACAGTGGCCTCCGGCAGCAACAGCCTTTAGACCTAAACTACCACACATAACATTACTTTTCTTTTACAGCATGCGTCAAGAAAAAACTCTGGAACTACCAACAATTATATTTGCAATTAGGAGTATCTTATTTGGGGAAATTGAAGTGAAACAACTCCCTAGTTGTTGAGTGAGGCGGACCCACCCAATTATCTCCATGAGTACCTTGCGCTAGTTTCTACAATCACTCTTGCGCTATTATACTCTCGAAGGAAATGGTGTGAGCAAAACGCTTCTCTTCAGCGGAGTAATCAATATGTCGTTTCTATAGTGGCATATAAACAACACATAATGAAGGGTAGGCTTTGTGTTATTTTATGCTCTCTCTACTTATGGGTTATTATTGTTAATAATTTACTTTCTCTCTTTTGCGAATTAGAGTGATTTTTTATCATCGTGAATGCGTTGACTGACGTATGAAATCGCATTTATTTCACTATGGGTTACTGTTCGCTATTTCCCAGAGGTCGTTAGTGTGGTAAGGACGGACTAATAACCCAAAGGAAGCAGCAATACTTCTGACAAGGACTCACTGTATTATGTAACTTTTAGCATGAAACGGGCAAATTCTATCACACAGCATGCATTCATCCATAAAGGTTTGCTACGTATGCCTGTCTGAATTGCTACGACCACCGGGAGTGATTTAAAGTGGATGGCTAGTAACTAATCAGTGTTAATCAGTGGGAATGCTGGGAGATGATTGTTCCAATCCTTGTGGGATTCATTTAAGAGGTCATTATATATCTATTGTTGTGTGAAAATTATTTGCTTCAGAATGGTCTCATATTCAAGTAATGTGCAGTTTAATCGCCCCGTCACTGAACAGGCATGCTAACCTTGAAACATTAAACTGCACATTACTTGAATATGAGACCATTCTGAAGCGAATAATTTTCACACAACAATAGATACATAATGTACTCTTAAATGAATCCCACAAGGATTGAAACAATAACCCCCAGCATTCCCACTGACTCCTACTAATCAGTTACTAGCCATCCCCTTTAAAGGTTGTGATAGAGCCAGCACAACATCGGTATTCAACTTGCACAAATAAAATGTGATAAAAGAATCGAAGGTGGCCTCTAATAGATGAGCATAACAAATGATTACGTTAATACTAGGTTCAGTAAAGTATCGGTTTGTTTTCAATGTCAGTGAAGCGTGGTCAATCTAAAAAAGAATCATGTACCTACACGTATAGTATGATACCACCCAAAATTACTAAGTTGAAAGACTGACAAAACGTAAACACAACATAACATTCACTTTCGTCCCCAACACGCTTTAAACAACTAAGCTGCACCCGTTTTCACTTTGTCAAATTGATTTCGTAATTTACACAAAACAATTCTAATAACACACACACGGTCGCAGATATATAATGCCACTGTGTATGTCTATGTGTGCATACAATGTAAACATATCCATGAATATATGATATATGTTTATATCATAATCATAATATTTATTGGTACGTTGAGTAACACATTGATACAATTTCTTACTTGAAATACAAAAAAAAAAACAACAACAACAACCTGTTAATTCTCTAGGAGATAAGAGGAGGAGCTCCACCATCTTGATACATTGTCTCATTTCATGAATAAAATTTCGGGAAATTTTTCCTTGAAAGTTGGTGGAATTAATCTCTTCATCTTGTATATTTACCGAATTACACTAACAGAAGTTTACGCAAATAATAGGTAAAGTTGACTGTCGACCCAACTTGGATAACTGGTAAAGTATCTTATTCTCTCTTTGTTTGTTTGTTTGTTTGTTGGTTTTTTTTTACTCAAAGAGAATCATACCTTCAGGATAAAAGCACACATAAAATTGATTCAAATAAAAAGAGCAAACTACGATACAAAACTCTGGATCTCCCAACAATCCTGTTTGATTTGATTTGATTTGATTTTATCGGTTCCTGCATTATATCATTGCTCATGCAGATACATACACATATATCATATACATTGATGGTACCATACATATAAATGGATATACATAAACATTAATTGCTAACAAGGTAAGTTTCTTCATTACCTTTAGAATGTACAGCAATACAGTTTCTTCATTGCCTTTACAATGTACAACAGAACATATCAGAGATGCGATGAATAACGCAGAAGGGCCACAGCTTAAGCATTGCTTGATTTGCATGCAGCCCTCGTACATAATACATAACATATAGGAAAATAAGGGGAGGGATGACTTGCATAGAGATAGGATAGGAGAAAGGAGAGAAGAGAGGTCTGTCTGCTTTCGCTAATACACAAATTTAGATCACCTGGATCACTGGATAGTAAAGCATTTGCAAATATTTGCAAATAGGCGTAATTTATTTTCAACAATATCAGGGGAAAGTAAAATAAAAGGGCCCTCTTGAGTATGGCTAGCCTTTGGACAAGGCCTCGCGCGCTGTTTGCCTCTCAGCACTGTCTGAAAATAGACTAACGCAGTGTGCGTGACAGCAGTGATCGCTGGACCGAGCCGCGTCAGCGGCGAGTGTTGAGGTGCAAAAGTGCGAATTGGTGCAAAACCGCGAATTGACGCCTAAGCTGGTAGAAAAAAAAATAAAAACAAAGAGCGTGATCGGCAGAGCGTGAGATCGGATGGGGAACATAGAGGGCGGCTCGGCAAGATCTAGAGTCCCTTTATACTTTGGAAACAACGTGGCAAATCAATGGTTTTCGCAGCTCTCTCTAGGTACATTTATAAGAACTCTATATAGCATAGATCTATAGCTGATCTCATTCTCATAAAGATGACTATCTTCTTGCAGGTGTCGTCATTTTTATCGTTATTGCTGTTGTTGATGATGCATCTCGTAAAAAATATGTTAAGTATAGAAATACCTTGACTTCTTTATTGCGAATTGCGAAGAATGATTATTATTGCTCTCAGTTTGATTTGTCTCAGAATAATACTACTGCCAGTTGGAATGTTATTAATAATGTGCTGAATAGAAATAGTCAAAAGAAGCAACCCACTAGAATTTCGTTAAATAATGAGTGTATTGAAAATTGCAAGATGATTGCTGATGCCTTTAATGATTTTTTTTTTGCATACATAGGACCCATCCTTGCTAAAGAAGTATACCTTCCACTGATTATAATTTTACTTCTTTCTTGAAAGATAGTAATACTGAGTCATTGTTTATTGTTCCAACTCATTCAGTAGAAATAAAGCGTATTAGTAGAGCAGATAAGCCCTCAAAATCACGTGAATTGTGCAAAATTTGACTAAAGCATGAAACTTTCACCAGTGTTAGTACATACCATAAGATTTATTTTAAGATCGGGAGGCAAGTCTGATTTGACCTCAGATGACCTCCAGAGGTCAATGTACTTTAGATATCAGAAAATCGATGTTTTTAGACATTTGCAAATGATATATGTGGTTATGTTGCACTAAACATGCATTTATACCACAGAGAAATCATTTCCAGATTCAACAGAGCACTGACAGGTTTTTACCTTTGACCTCTGATGACCTCCAGAGGTCAATGAACTTTAAATATCAAAATATCGATGTTTTTAGACATTTGTGAATGATATATGTGGTTATGATTCACTAAACAGGCATCTATACTACAGGGAAACCATTTTCTGATTCCACAGAGCATTGACAGGTTTTAACCTTTGACCTCTGATGACCTTTGGAGGTCAATGACCTCAAAATATTATATTGATCTGTGATGTCATTGGTTAATGGTAACCATTGTTAAGATGTACAAAACAAGCATATCTGTCTTACAATGAAATTGTCTTCATATTCTAAAGAGCAGACAGGTTTCTACCTTTGACCTCTCATGACCTTGAGAGGTCAATGACCTCAGAATATCAGAATATTGAACTATGACATCATTGGTGAAAGGCAAACATGGCAAAGATGTACAAAACAAGCATATCTGTGTACAATGACATCGTCTTCATATTCCAAGGCACACAGACGAGTTTCTGCCTTTGACCTCTGATGATCTCGAGAGGTCAATGACCTCAAAGTATCAGAATAGTTTGGCATCATCAATGGTAAACATGATGATGTTTTAGAGAGCACTCGTAGGCCCTGTTTATTAACGAGCCATTACCGTTCACCTATGAAAATCACAGAAGGTCAGATACCTCGAATGAAATGTGAGGATGTTAATATTGATATTGCGATAGTTAATAGTTAATAATTGTTTATAATGTAGGGCTTACAAACCATGCATTTCTGTGACCAAAAAAGTGGCTACTCATTTCGCAGAACTTTTCAGGTAATTATCTAAGTCGGGTATGTGCACAGAGCAAGGGGTGTCGATCTGTTTTCACGTGGGGGGGGGGAACTTGGAAAATATGTAAAAGCATAAGTTCATGGTGCAAAGGAATGAAGCGGAGGGGGAGGGGGAGGATGTGGGTGGGGGATTGGATTTTTCCAGGTTTAGACCTGAAATCAGTGATTCAGTGTAGCTCTTGTTTAATGTGTGCGTCATCACTTATACGGAAGTTGATGGGGTGTGGGCGCATCTCACCTACCCTCCTCCCAAAGACGAAGTTTTTTTTTTTTTTTTTTAAGAATCTGATGCATTCGTTTTGGGGAATATTTGGAAAATTATGGATCACCAAGGTAACGTCAAGTCTATATGGATGGGAACCCCGCAAGGGCAGCGTTGGCGAGGGTAGGGTATTCCACTCCCATTCGACAGAGCTCTTGTATTTTGAGAAATGAGATTCAACGACCTGGCACACAGGCACTTTTGAAGGAATACCTCGAAATTGTATCAAAAAGGTGTAGTAAGTCAGCCATCTATGGAGGAAGACCAATCGACAGAAGGATGTGGGTGGAGGTATCCCCCTCCCACATTATGGAGCTTTTGCATTCTTTTGTTTGCATTTCAATGATCTCGTGCCACTCTTGAACTACCATTTTGAAAAAAAAAGTCCATACCCAAATATGTAGCCATAATCAATGCATGGAGGAGAGGTTGATACAGCGAGAGGAGGGTATGAAAGGGGCTGTCCCCCAATCCTTCCCATGCGAGGGAGCCTTTGCAGTAAGAATAGAAATGCAAAAAAAAAAAAAAAATCTAGTATACACATTTATGATGGAATATTTGGAAAATTATCAGTAAAAGGAGTGTACCAAATCTAAGGGTAGAAACCGAGGAGGGATTGTTAATTGAAAGATACACTACCCCTTCCAACAAGAGGGATTTATGTCGGAACTGAAATTAAAGATCTAGTACATACTTTGTGATAATATAGAACAAAAAATGGGACAAAAGCACTGAGCGTGTATGGAAGGGGACATAATGAAAGATAGTGTGGGGGAGGGGGTATGCAAAGGAAATTCTGCCTTTTAATCTGGTGCATACCATAGCTAAAATGTTCAGTGACAATTCATTTTCTGTCAAAAAAAGTGAAGAAAAAAATCTCAATCTCAGGAAATACTTGGAGGCAAAGTTGTATGTCCCCACCATTCCCCCTCCCATATTTTCTCGGGAGGCGGGGCAAATACCTCTTGCCCTCCAAAATGAACAATCGTGCATATATAGGAAAGCCTTTTCATCTTTGGAATTCAAATAAAAATATCTCTTAAAAACATTTTTTCATAGAGTAAGGGAAATTGTCATTCCCCAAAGTATGTTATATCTGTGGAAGGAACCAAGCAGGGGGAAGGAGTCTATCAAAAGGAGATATCCCCTCTCACAGAAGGGAGATTTTGCATTTCAGAATTAAATTTTAACAATCCGATGCACACAAAGTGAAAAACTTGGGCAGTTTTCTGTCTAAAAAGCAAAAAAACAAAAAACAACAAAAACTAACAACAACAAAACATAGTCCACATCTCAGAATTTAATGGGGTGGGGGTCAACTATCCCTGCCACCACCCCACCCCTCCTCCCAACGGCGTAAATCCGTACTGAGGAGTGGGGGGGGGGGGATGGTCACCATCACCACGATTACAAGCCCATAACCGGACCGGGGGGGGGGGGGGGGGGAAAGAAGCTTGGTGCCCACCCCCCCCCCCCACACACACACACTTTACAGGGACCGGATGTCCCACTCTTTTTCATGAAATATAAAGTGGGAGGAAAGTGGCTGCAAAAATATGAAGACTTTTTGTTCTTGTTGCTTTTTTTTTTTTTGCTTGTCAGATGACTTTCGGCGGAAAATCAGACCTTAAAAGTATGAAGACATTTTTTCGTTTTTTAAATATCTGTGAGAGGGAGCGGAGCGACCGAACGGGGGGAGGGTGTGTAGGGGGGGGGGTATCCCTCTCCCACACGAGGAAGATTTTGCATTTTCAGACCTGAAATTCAGCGATCTGGTGCACACTTTTGGTGAAAATTTTCTTTTCATTTCTTAAAAGAAAAATAAGAAAATGAAATATTCACAATATATTATTGAAAGACTAAATCGTGGTATTTCAGCACTTGCTCCGCCTGTGCGACATCACTGTGAAGGCCTACTAAATAATGGGGCCTATCACCGGCGTACACAGGATTTGACCTACAGGAGGAGCGGTTATGTGAGGGAGCGAAGCAAACGGGGGGGGGGGGGTATAAATCTTTTTGCATTGAAAATTTTGACATTTAACAGTCCAAAAACTGCCGTTTGTAGCTATATTTTCGCTTTGGAAATTAAGGGGGGCACACCGGGTGCAATTGCTGTCAATCACTGGCAGCAACATCAGGAGAATGGCCGCTATTTGATAGCGATTAAATGCGAGCGAGCTTGAAAATTTTGACATTCTACAATCTAAAAACTGCCGTTTGTCGCTATACTTTTTCGCTTTGGAAATTAAGGGGGGCCGCGCCGGGCGCAACTGCTGTCAATCACTGGCAGCAACATCAGGAGAATGGCATAGCGGTCAAATGCGAGCGAGCGAAGCGAGCGAGCTTGAAAGTTTTGACATTTTACAGTCCAAAGACTGCCGTTTGTGGCTGTATTTTTTCGCTTTGGAAATTAAGGGGGACACACCGGGCAAAACTGCCGGCAATTACTGGCAGCAACATCAGGAGAATAGCATAACGAATAAATGCGAGCGAGCGAAGCGAGTGAGCTTGAAAATTTTGATATTTTACAGTCCCCCAAACTGTCCTTTGTGGCTGTATTTTTTCTCTTGGGAAATAAAGGGGGCGCACCGGGCGAAAACTGCTGGTAATTACTGGCGTAGACATCAGGAGAATGGCATAATGATTAAATGCGAGCGAGCTTCAACATTTTCACATTTTACAGTCCAAAAACTACCGTTCGTAGTTATATTTTTCGCTTTGGAAATTAAGGGGGCCCGCACCGGGCGCAACTGCTGTCAATCACTGGCAGCAACATCAGGAGAATGGCATAGCGATTAAATGCGACCGAGCGGAGCGAGCGAGCTTGAAAATTCTGACATTTTAGAGTATAAAAACTGCCGTTTGTAGCTATACTTTTTCGCTTTGAAAATTAAGGGGAGCCGCACCGGGCGCAACTGCTGGCAATCACTGGCAGCAACATCAGGAGAATGGCATAGCGGTTAAATGCGAGAGAGCGGAGCGAGCGAGCTTGAAAATTTTGACATTTTACAGTCCAAAGACTGCCGTTTGTGGCTGTATTATTTCACTTTGGAAATAAAGGGGAGCGCACCGGGCGAAAACTGCTGGCAATTACTGGCAGCAACATCAGGGGAATGGCATACTGATTAAATGCGAGCGAGCGAAGCGAGCGAGCTTCAAAATTTTCACATTTTACAGTCCTAAAACTACCGTTCGTAGCTATATTTTTCGCTTTGGAAATTAAGGGGGCGCACCGGGCGCAACTGCTGTCAATCACTGGCAGCAACATCAGGAGAATGGCATAATGATTGAATGCGAGCGAGCTTCAAAATTTTCACATCTTACAGTCCCAAAACTGCCGTTCGTAGCTATATTTTTCGCTTTGGAAATTGAGGGGGGGGGGGGGCGCACCGGCCGAAAACTGCTGTCAGTCACTGGCAGCAACATCAGGAAAATGGCATTATGGTTGAATGCGAGCGAGCGGAGCGAGCGAGCTTTAGAATTTTGATATTTTACACTCCAAAAACTGCCGTTTGTAGCTATATTTTTCGCTTTTGTTTGTCCCACTTTTATGGGAGAACCATCCCCCCCACCGATCGACGCCTCTGAATATGAGGGTGCTTTTGTTAAGTGAAAGATCTGCTGCACACTCTTTGATGAATTAGGGATATATACGTCAATGTCAAAAGTGTACAAAGTTTATCGAAAGGGATCCTGTATAGCGGAGCTTTTGCATGCTTATGATTGCAATACAACGATCTGGTGCATAGTTCTGGGGATATTTGGACAATTTTCCATTAAGAAAGTTCGAGATTTGTCCTTATCTCGGGAACTGCTTGGGGGATAAATGATTTGTCTGCCTAAACACTTCCAAAGGGGCGGGGCAAATGCCCCTTTGCCCCCCCCCCCCCCTCCCGAGATCCTATTTGACGCCCCTGATCTTCCCTGGGAATGCCCATAGATGTATCCTGACTGAGTAATCAGTCACTGTCGTTTCCCAGGAATGATTCAGGAAATGGAGGGGGTTCAATTATGACGGTATAGTTTTTGTTATTGTTTGTTTGTTTGTTTGTTTTCGTACATATTTTGCAGATGGTCCCCAGTTACTCGCGTCATAGCATGTTTACATGTAGGCCTATACTATTTGACGTTGTCAACGTCTGAGCCATACAGTGACTGTATGTCGATGTTACTTTCTTCGCGAGCGAGCGAAGCGAGCGAGCGCTTGAGAAAATTATGTATACATTTTCTTACAAGATAGAATACTGTTCAGCTATGTTACCTGTCTGAAGGCCGGCGTACAAACGTCATGCAATAATTATGTCAAAATTGTTACAATCACATTTCTGCTTCCTCCATTTTTTCCCTCAAAATTCAGGGGGGGGGGGATGATTGTACAGGCCATCCCCCCCCTCCTCCATTTCAGGGGGGGGGGGATATATCCCCCCTATCCCCCCCCCCCCCCCGGGATTTACGCCCATGCCTCCTCCAAACTGATGCCCCGGTATGTGCATGTGTTTTATTCCACTTGTTGAAAAGAAGAGAGAGTTTTAAGAAACAATATTGTTCAGTGGTCGCTATCCCAGTCAAGTTAATTGTTTATCAATAAGGTGATTTCCTTCACCTATATACCTTAAGATGATGTAGGCCTGGTATTTGCCTTGCACGTTATTACATCTATTTCTTTTTTAATATTCTCGTTTATATTTTGATGTGAAAGTTGTTTACTTTGCCACGATTTTATTTGTACATAGAAAAAATAATCCAAGACTGAAAATGAAACTGATACAATATTTAGTGATTGACATGATGCACATATTGTGTTTTTCTATAGCAATAAAAGTGAGCAATTCAAAAGGCGTGTACTCATTTCACTTACATGAACATTAGCGATGATCCTCTGACCCCTGGAGGATATTGAAAGATGTGCATCAAAATGTAAGAATATTGATGTCTGGTCTCATTGGTTTGTAATGGCCAGCTGCTTATGAAATAATAATTATATTTAAAAAAATGCATTGTGTGTGTGTGTGTGTGTGTGTGTGTGTGTGTCCAAAATTATATGCAGAGTATTCCACACACAGTTAAATTTTGACTTCCATCTAGGACAATGAGCGGTTACTTTTTTCTCAACTACACTGTAATATCAAAATCTATTGAAAAAACACGGTGGCGGCTGGGTCTAACACATTATCATTCCTTTTTGTTGGAGATCCATGCGGGATGGTCAAAACAAACATAAAAAATAGATATCTCAGACCTAATTGTTATAACAAAGCATCATATCCTCATATACCCAACCCAACCCTCTATGCCCAGACAATGTAAACCACCCCATGGACTTACTTGGAGCTTTAGAATATCCTTTGTCAACAGAGAGAGACATCCAAACCTTTGCAGTGCCGACTAAGATCTACCATGGAACTGATTGGTATTGGCTCTGCATCATTGACAGCAGATCTCGTTTCCTATTCTCCTTCTTCTTCTTCTTCTTCTTCTTCTTCTTCTTCTTCTTCTTCTTCTTCATTATACTGTGTAATCTTGTAATATTCTGCCATGGAGCCTTTTCTTAATTGGTTAAAGAAAAACAAAAAGAGAGACATATGTATCTTTAATAACAGAGCTGAATATTGAGTATCTCTCTCCTGAAGTGTTTCAAAGAGATACAAGAGACAGTGGCCGAGAGTAGCCGCCACCTTTTTTTGGGAGTAGGCCTACTTTGTGTTCTTGCAAATGATGCCTGACATTTTTGGTCATTTGCCCTTTTTGAAGAATGCAGCAATAGAGCCACAACTTCCTGCGGAGTGAATATTGTGGGGTTCTTGATGCAGAACATCATCGCTGAATTTGCCTGAGCTGTACTTTCTTACAGGGATTGCCATTGTAGTTTTGTTTTGTTTTGCTTTGTTTTGTTTTCCAAGTGTGGCTGTAACACTGCTTGTTTTGCATATGATGGTCATTGCAGCTAAAGAGTGCATATCTTCTCTGGATCATTCCAAACTTCATGATGTTTCACCTGGGTGAATGGATCCCAGATGATGCATGCATATTCCAGAACAGTCCTGAGCGGCATGGAGTAGCAAAACACCTGAACTTTATGATACTCGTATCTTCGTCTGGAGAGAGTCTTTGGTTGAAGTACAACCTTTTTAAGCTGCTGTGGCGATTTGATTCCAGCTGAGCCTCCTATTGGAACTCCAAAATATTTTGCACAATCCGCTTTCTCCATGGTTTGCCATGAATGCTTATCTATCTATTCCCTGGGTAGGTCTCGGATGGCAATAGCTAGTTGCAATACACAGGATTGCTTCATGTGGAATGCATGTTGGGCCTCACAGTATGTCGAAGTTTTCAAGATGGTCTATGATGTCTCAGCTGTGGACTGTATACTCCAGGACCATGAGTCATTCATCGCAGTCATACTGTAACAACCCACCAGTTTTACACTGGCCAATACAGGCCCACCAGCTGGAAACTATGCAAATATTGCCTATGAGCTTGACACTTAGGCAAACCAGTCCCATAATGAGTCCGACAAATTGGGGAAAAGATCTATGAGACTTACACTGAATAGATTAAACACTCTGTATATCAGTCTCGTGGGCCTTGTTTTCCTCAAGTGTCGAGATAATGGCCATATTTGCCTATATTTGCTAGTCTACATAACTAACCCAAACATAACAGTTGTATTTGAGGTCACTGCCATCACTCAAGAAACTTAAGCTTATTTCTGAAGTAATTGACCTCTCACATTTCAGAGACCTGTTACTATAAACCAATGCTCTGTGGAATATGCATACATACTTTGATCAAAACATCAGTGCGTGATTTGTACATGATTAAGCATTTATGATTACACCAATGAAGCCAAACATCAATACAGGTAAGCCTACACATGTGACCTCAGTGACCTCTCATTGTCCTGAGAGGTCAAAGTTGGATATAATGCACAGGCTAATGACCAATGTTCCATGGAATGACGAGATTCTTCTATTATAGCATAAATTATTGTACATCGGGTATTACAAAGTTGACCATTGACTATACATAGAATATCAATATTCTGATATTTTGAGGTCATTGACCTGTCACCTTCCTCAGAGGTCAAAGGTAGAGACACGTGAGTAATTTCTCTTGCTCTGTGGAATAGGAAAACACTTCAATTGTAATACAAATGAATATAACATCTAAATCATGTTTGTCATCAACCAATTGCACCAAATATCAATGTTCTGACATTTTGAGGGCATTGGCCTCATCATAGGTCATCTGAGGTCATCAGAGGTCAAAGGTAGAAATCTAACTCGAAAGGCTCAGTGGAACATTGAGGCAATTCCTCTTATAAAAATTAGTTTTTAGTACATAATTATCATGTTTCAGTTATGAGTGACGCATTAAAATATCAATTTTCTGACATTTTGAGGTCATTGACCTCTGAAGGTCATCAGAGGTCAAAGATAGAAACCTGTCAGGGCTCTGTGGAATATAAAGACAATTTCACTGTGACAAATATTAAGTTTTAGTACATCATTACTGTGTTTATCATTAACCAATGACGCAAAATATCAATTTTCTTAGATTTTGAGGTCAGTGACCTCTAGAGGTCATCAGAGGTCAATTCAGACTTACCTCCCTATCTCAAAATTAATCTTACAGCATGTACTAACAATGGTGAAAGTTTCATGCTGTCAAATTTTGCACAATTCTTCGGCTTATCTGCTCTACTATATTGTAAATAATTTGCAAAATAAACCTAGTTTTGGCCATGATGGTATCAGTTATATTGTGCTAAAGAAAGTAGTGGATGAAATTTTGACTCCTTGGAACAATATTCAATCTTTCATTGGTGAGTGGTGTTGTTCCGGGAAAAATGAAAATTGCTAAGGTCGTTCCAGTTTTTAAGACAAGAGATAGGTTAGAACAAAACAATTATCGACCAATATCTTTATTAAAAATACCTTCAATAGCTAAAATTCTTGAAAAACTTGTCTATAAAAGAGCGGTGAAATTTTTAAAGAATTGTGGGGTATACTTTCTAAATTTCAGTTTGGATTTAGAGAAAAACATTCCACTATTCATGCTATTTTGCATTTTATTAATAAGGTAACAACTGTCATTGATAATTATGAACACACCATTGGACTTTTTTTTTTTTTGACTTTCCAAAGGCTTTCGATATGGTTGATCACAATATTCTGCTTTATAAGTTATGCCATTATGGTATAAGAGGCAAAGCCCTTGACTTGTTTAAAAGTTATCTTTAAAATAGGAAACAATATGTACATGTTAATGATTGTGACTCTGTGATTAAAGAACTTCGATGTGGGGTACCGCAGGGATCTCTCCTCGGCCCACTGTTGTTTATTTTATATATAAATGAATTTCAAAATGCATCAAGTGCGTTATCATTCATATTATTTGCTGATGATTTCAAGTCAAGTTGATTTTATTTCACTTCCAACAAACAAATAAGAAATACAAAGAAACACTCATATACACAGACGTCATGAAATCAGTACCACAATGCGATGAACAGAATAACATTGTAAGAAAAATATAGGTAAATTATCAACAGAGATACAAATATCTGTTACGTCACTGTGGTAAATGCATAAACGATATTGCTGGAAATGGAGGGGACTGTTAAAAAGCAGAGCTTGTAGAATGCAGTCCTCTCATCAAGAAAAAAAAAAGATGCAAAAAAAATGCAAAAAAATGCAAAAAAATACAAAAACAACAACAACAACAAATTTCCCTAAGCGGTAGCAGAAAAAAAAAAACAGACAAGAGTAATACACAGATACAAGCACACTTACGGACACACATTAACAAACACATGGCGGCTCTCTTGTAAGGAAAAAATTGAGGAGGATATAGTAGTGAAGAAGGTAGTAAGTCCGAGGTGGACAAGGGGGGGGGGGGGGAGGAGGGGAGAGGAGAGGAAAATGGTGGGTCATATCTAAGGCACTGGAGGCACAGAAGCACGGGCTCGCTGGTGAAGAAAGAGTAGTGAGAATAACGAAGCAACAACAACTTTGAAAATCAAAAGTAAAAAAAGAAAAATAAATTATGCTGCGTACGAAGTTTTAAGATAATTCTTTAACTTTAAAGAAAATGTATGAAAACTTAAAGCTTCTTTTATGTTATTATCCAGAGAATTCCAGAATTTTGGTCCAGAGAAGGAGAATAAAGATTTTGCAAAAAACGTTCTAGTCAAAGGCAAATGATATTCATGGGATTGACGGGTTGGATATGCATGAACAGTTTCATTCTTTAAAAACATGGAATCAAACACAAGGGGGAGAGAATGGTTGGTGAGTTTATACATGAATTGTCCTAATTGCAAACGATAAAGATCATGAATTTTCAAGATATTATTTTCGTGGAATAAATTATTGGTATGACTTCTCCACGATTCGTGACAAATGATACGAAGAGCTTTTTTCTGTAATAATAATATTCTTTCTGTATAAGTAGAAAAAGTGTTTCCCCATGCGAGTATCCCATAATTTAAGTAAGGTAGTATCAAAGTAGAATATAACATAAAAAGTACATTTTTGGGAAGATTGGGAAAATTTAACTTTGTTTATAACACCTATATTCCTTGAAATAACACGACATACAGTATCAATATGCGAACCCCAGGTAAGTTTATTGTCCAGGATCAAACCTAAGAATTTGATGGAGGAAACTTCTTCTATGACCGTGTCTTCCAGGAAAATATTTCTCGGTAAATTTTCCAGCGAATTACTGAACAACATGCATTTAGTTTTTTGCAAATTTATTGATAACTTGTTCACTCCTATGCATTGAAGTAACTTCATTAATTCACTATTTAAATTATCAATTAATCGATCAGAATCAGAATCAGATAAAAACACATTGGTATCATCCGCAAATAATAAGAAAGAGAGGATGTTTGAAGAATTTGACATATCATTCACATAGAGAATAAATAAAAGGGGACCTAGTAAGCTTCCTTGAGGAACACCACAGTTAACATTTTGTGTAGTCGATGCATGTCCGTTGATAAATACAAACTGTTTTCGATTAGTAAGGTAACTCCTGAACCACTCCAAGGCCTTTCCTCTGATACCATAATGTGATAATTTGTGAAGTAGTATGCTGTGGTCTATGGTGTCAAAGGCCTTGGAGAGGTCCAGGAAGACTCCAATAGTATGATGAAATGTGTCTATCGCTTTTGAAACCCTATCAAGGAAGGTAAGGATTGCATGAGATGTGCAATGCTTTTGCCGAAATCCGAATTGATAATCAGAAATAATTTCGTGGGTGTCTAAAAGCCTGGTGTAACCTTTTCTAATATTCTCGAAACAGAGGTTAGCAGGGATATTGGTCTATAATTGGAGACATCTTCCCTTTCCCCCTTTTTATGGACGGGAATTACTTTGGAGACTTTCATAGCCTCAGGGACAACGCCATTACTTATAGACAGATTAAATACATATACACGTGGATCAACAATATAATCAATAATACTTTTCAAAAGAACATTATCAATGCCGTCATATCCAGAGCTTTTTTTATTTTTCAGTTTCTGAACTATATCTAATAATTCATTTCTATGCAAAGCCACGAAAAACAATGAGCTTGGATTGGGGACTTCTAAATAATCTTGAAAATTCAGATAACTATGTGGAATATTTTGGGCAAGATTACTTCCTATTTGTGAAAAATACTGATTAAAAATATCAACTATTGAGGAAACATCATCAACAAATACATCACCATGTTTGATTGATGTAATACGGGGTTTATCCTTATTTTTGTTGATAGCCATATTGATAACTTTCCAAGTATTTTGAACATCATGTTTAAACAAACTTATCTGAATAGTGAAATATTTCCGTTTCTCATAACGTAATATTTGAGTGAGGACGTTTTTATATGAAGTGTATTTATCATGAGATTGCTGGGTACGTTTAATTTTGTCAGCATAATACAAATTATTCTTTCGATTGATTGATCGCAGTAAGGACTTGGATACCCATGGAAGTCTAGGGGATCTTTTATAATTTCTGGATTTCTTTTTAACAACAGGAACATGCTTATCCATAACCGAAATTAAAGTACTCATAAACAAGTCATAAGCCTCATTTGTATTTTCGGTATTATATACAAAAGACCAATCCACATTACCAAGGTCATTTTGCAACCTCTCTATATTTCCAGGTGTCACCTTCCGGAAAGTTGACACCGGGTCGTTTATGGTGATTTTTTTTTTTCTGAAGGGGAATGTGAGTGAAAATAGGGTAATGATCTGATAAATCTGAAAGGATGGTACCGGAGACCGGTAAGGGGTTAATATTACAAAATATATTATCAATCAGAGTTGCCGAGTGATTGGTTACTCGAGTTGGTTTGGTTATAAGGGGTAAAAAAGATGTGGACATCATAATATCAAGAAAAGATTGAGCAGTATTCATTGTTTGAAACTTAGATAAATCTATATTGAAATCTCCCATAATATAACAGTCTTTATTATGAAATATTGGATTATGGAATAGAAACTGCAAATAATCCAAAAAATCTTGGGTGTTAGAATTAGGAGGTCTATACATTATAAATACAAGTATATTTTTGGCATGGGCGACCTTGATTTCAACACATAAATGATTCAACGATTCCGTTCATACAAATTAAATCTTTTTGTATAACGTAATCAAGGTTTTGTTTAACGTATAAACCAACACCTCCACCCATTCTATCGCGCCTACTATTCTCTATAAAATCATAGCCTGGAAGAGAATATGCGGAAGCAGAATCCTGAGTAATCCATGTTTCAGTAAGACCTATTATAGAAAAAGATATGTCATGAGTATTATCCAAAAAACAACAGAATTTATCAAAATTCTTGTTCAAACTCCTTATGTTCAAATGCAATAATGAAAAACAATCGGTGAGTCCGGTTAAAGATTTGAATTGATTCATCGTATAACACTTGGAGCTTAAATATCGTTCATTATTATCCTCATCAAATTCTACATCTGTTTCACAGAAATCGAAATCATAAACAGCAGGATACTCATCATTTTGGGAGTCATTAATTGTGTATGATACTGGATCTTGATGAAACATTTCAAAAAATTCGTCGTTATTTAGTGAACTGAAAGCGAAGTTTTCAATTCGCATCATCTAAAATATAAAGGATGAATGGCAAGACCGAACTCGAGTTGCAGCGAGAACCATGCAGAGTGTGTTCAAGTGCACAAGGCAATGACCCAAGGAACAGAAGAAAAGGGATAACGGAAGAATGCGAGCAACGCTGCGAAAAGAATGGAATAGTAGAAGGGGGAGAGGGAGGCAGGAGAAGACAAGGTGCAAGGGTTACAAGAAAGCAGAGTACCGACGATAAACAAGGACAACACAAAGACAGGAAAAAAATACAGCTTGTTACACATAATTCTATAATTCTATAGCTCATATTCATGAGTAGTGAACAACATGCAAAATGATTCAAATGTATTTCTAACAGAGATCCTAAGTTACTTTTGAAACAAACTAATAAGGAGCTTAATGGCGTTCATGATTGGGTATGTGCAAATAGACTATCTCTCAATTTGGATAAAACTCGATGTATGTTGTTCAATAATTCAATCTCATCTCTTGATGGTGATGTAATACTTAAGAACACCACAATCAAAATAGTTGAGGAGTTAAGTTTCTTAGGTTATTGAGTGATAATAGGTTGTCTTGAAAACCACACACTGTGCATCTAAATAAGTTACTCTCTGGAAACGTTGGAGTTATAAACAAGTTGAAATACTTGTTTCCCTCACATGTATTATTGTTGTTATATTCCATACTTCTTTTACCCTATAATAAATTATGGTAATCTTGCATGGGGCAACTCCAATAAGTCTCCGTTGGATAGACTCTCAATTATACGAAAAAGGGCGACGAGAATAATCTTGAATAAGCCTAGATTAGCTCCTTCAAATATAAAATCTTTGAAAATAAAGTGTCGAAACTAAACGATTTGTTCTATTATCAGCAAGGCTGTTTTATGTATCAAGCACGCCTTCACGATTTACCTGAGGTATTACAATCAATGTTCATAACAAATGATGGAATACATAGGCATTCTACACGCCTAGCTTCTTTCTTTCATTTACCACTTCTCCGTACTGAGCTAAAATCTAAAGCTCCCTACTGTGTACCTATACCTATACCTCGCGATCGCATGCGCGGCACACGCGTTTTAATCGTGTGTGTAAATCAGCAGCTGTGTGTATACTGTACGTAACAGTTGATAGACCTCTACCGTTCTATTTTCTACCAGCTTAGGCTGCAATTCGCGGTTTTGCACCAATTCGCACTTTTGCACCTTAACAGGCGAGGCCTTTGCTAACTTGCGGAGCTCATTATATATCCGCATATGCATAAGGATCTTACATATTCAGCAGGTAGAGACGATCGTGACCAATCGTGATAGTTTTAAGCGCGGTGTTTACATGGATTCGTTTATTAAATGATGGGGGAATCTCTATCCAAATGTTCTAAATAATTAATACTATACAGTGCAATATTCTATTAAACATGGCTTTATTAATAACAATAAGCCCCCCCCCCCCATCCCCACCGTTGGTACGGGACTAAGCAAAAATTTACAAGTGTAAAAAGCCCTTATGTATCACCACTCGCCGCGGCTTCTATCCGCACGAAGTCCTTGCATGAAGAAATCGGCTCAAATGATACACTAAAGTTTTACCATAACCGGTGGGAAGATTAACACAAACATCTCATCCGCGCAATGCAGAACTCACAACTTTCACTTATATTTAAATTCTTGAAAGAAGTAAACTTCAGTTTTACAGTTGCAAATTCAATACGTTTCGACAAAAAGTTCTCCGCAGGGTTGATCACTTGCACACAATCCAAACGCGCCGCGCCGTGTTGACATACGTGTACCTAGAAACTTTAATGAATATGAAAATCAGAATTGTCATATTCTCGTCGTTAATTGGTTTATCGTGTCACGTGGCATTACTCTCGGAGGGGTTGGTGCAAGACAATCTGCATGCAATTATCTACCGTGACAGTAGAGGAAAAACATAACGCATAAAGAGAAATCAACTAAAACAATCACTCAATCTAGTAAAGGCGGTCAGGGCCTGCGGCCCCTCCGACTATGTTCGTTGCTGTTTTGCAATTAGTCTCGATTCAGACACGCAGGGGATATAAGCCCAGACCGCATTGGCTAAAGGCTAGAGTATGGCGGACCCACCCAATTATCTCCATGTGTACCTTGCACTAGGCCTATAGTTTCTAAATGACAAAGAATTTCGTAACTATAGTCTTCAAAGAAACTGGTGCGAGCAATGTTCTATCCAGTAAGGGGATATCTCACTGAGCGGCGAATCCTTAAGAACGTTGCCAATTTGGGATTTCGCCAGGGTGCATTAAAGGTTGCATAAGCTTCGTTGAAGGTTGCAAGAAAATTCGCGACCAGTTTTCCTTCTTTTTTTTTTTGCTGGTCGCAAATAAGTCTTGAACATGTTTAACATTTCTTTGCGAATTTATTTCTCCGCAAACAGTTGTAAGACGCTGTCCCTGAAGTTCTTTCTTCGTCGCCTCTGCTACCGACACGTAACCATAAGGTATGGTTACTGAATAAAACTGACCCACTGACAGAAATTTGCCATTTATAGGAGATTTTCCATGCCGAAGAAGCAAGGTACTAAAAGGAGGGTGAAAACCCCTCCCGGGTCGGGGAAGAACTCCTTCCAGTCCACAGGAGGGTGCTACCAAACCGCCTGCTACTGCTGCTGAACCTCTTGAATGCTATTGGAGACGATGAGTCCTATTCCTCATCGGCCTCTGGTGAGGGTGAGAAAAACAGGAGATGAAGTCCTGTGTTGGGACATCAGCAGACAAAGAATTGTTGGTCTTCTTTTTTTTTTTTCTTCTTTTTTTTAAAGGAATACCCCATGTTCGATAACTGCTACTTAGATGAACTGAAGGACACAGCTGCCATGAGAGAGTTGGTACTGAAACAGTTTATCAAGGAGCTATGTCCACGTGTATTCTTGTTAACTGGTTATTATCATTGGTTATTGATTATTATAAAACAGCACCAGCAGCATCAGTAACAACAAAAACAGACAAACAAAAAAAAAAATCAAGCGGTTGATATCTTTCATATAGTAGACGTAAACTTCATGCTCAAGCAACACAATGAAATCCGTTGGTCACCTATCCTTCCATTTTACTTTCCGTGTCAGATTAATCTGACCAAGACCATAGGCGTCCTCAAAGAAGGCTGAATACATTTCATGCAGCTCTCTTATTCTCTTCCCTAAGATATCTAGAAACAATCTTTTGCTGTCAAAAAGGGCATTAAAATGTATAATTTGTTCACATCTGTATTTTGGTATTTTGATTTTTTTTGTCTGTGTTTAGATCATAGACTGCGTAAACCATGAATCTTCGATTTTATGATGATTTTTTTTTCCTTTTGATGTCATTTGCGAAGACAAGGAGATCAAAGTAAAATATAAATCAACACCTATTTGTATAATAATGTACTTTTATAGTTCACTGATAGAAACTTGCGACAGGGTAGATGATGATTTAGAGTTATAAAAAGGATTATTGATTTCGATCCTAAACAAAGTTGCCTTTGATCACACGATGTTTGCTGGAGAGGAAGACTGTATATCATATAACAGACCTCTTTATCGAAATGGATGAATATGTATTGTGTCTGCATGATGTCATACCGAGCAGATGCCACCGACGGCATAAAAGTATTCTACCAATGCCAATGAAGGAAAAGTAAGAAATCGGTATAGCGCCCTCTATCGGGTGTCTGATAATATATTGGCTGATAGTCTGGTTTCCAGACCCTTTGCCAACTGGACTCCGCGGCGACGAAGTCGCCCCCTTTGCCGAAGGCAAAGGGCGACAAAATCAACTTAAACTATACTAGTTTTCGACGTTGAGGGCGTCAATATCATGAATAGCGAAATAGTATGGGCAGAGGGTCTGGAAGCCAGACTAATTGGCTGACGGAGAAAGAAGGGATTAATCCTGTTGTGACGTACAGGCCGATGAAACCAGACTACCCGCGTCGTGCACAAGTGTATTATGATATTTGGATGCGTGTGTGTGTGTGTGTATGTGTGTGTGTGTGCGTACGTGTGTGTGTCTGCTTGTGTGTATGTGTATGTGTGTGTGTGTGTGTGTGTGTGTATGTGTATGTGTATGTCTATGTGTATGTGTATACATGTGAAAGCGTATACACATTACTTCATGTAACCATCCGATTCGATTGAATGAAAACTGTATACTTTCAATGATTAGCTTGTACGGTACATGTATCGTTGTATTGTGTTATAAAGTCATATAATAACTAGAAATTTCGTGCTCGGCCGGTCGCGCAGCCGAGCACATGTATCCCCCGAACCCACAGCATCAAGAAGCATACCCTATTGGATTTACCTTTTCATGAATACAGATGGAACAAGCGAGGGCGTCATCACCAAAAACAATAATCCTCTTCATCTTACCATAATACACCTTCATGCCAAATTTGAAGATGATCGAAGAAGAACTGCAGCCAGTAGAGCGCTCACAAGCAGACCCTATTGAATTTACCTTTTCATGTATAAAGACGGAACAAGCGAGGGCGCCATCATCAAAAACAATAATCCTCTTCATCTTACCATATTACACCTTCATGTCAAAATTTGAAAATGATCGAAGAAGAACTGCAGCCAGTAGAGCGCTCACAAGCAGACCCTATTCGATCTACCTTTTCATGTATAAAGACGGAACAAGCGAGGGCGCCATCACCAAAAACAATAAGCGTCTTCGTCTATTCATAATACACCTTAATGCCAAGTTTGAAGATGATCGAAGAACTGCAGCCAGCAGAGCGCTCACAAGCAGACCCTATTGGATCTACCTTTTCATGTATAAAGACGGAACAAGCGAGGGCGCCATCACCAAAAATAATAAGCGTCTTCGTCTATTCATAATACACCTTAATGCCAAGTTTGAAGATGATCGAAGAACTGCAGCCAGCAGAGCGCTCACAAGCTGACCCTATTGAATTTACCTTTTCATGTATAAAGACGGAACAAGCGAGGGCGCCATCACCAAAACAATAGGCATCTTCGTCTAACCATAATACACCTTCATGCCAAGTTTGAAGATGATCGAAGAAGAACTGCAGCCTGTAGAGCGCTCACAAGCAGACCCTATTGGGTTTACCTTTTCATGTATAAAGACGGAACAAGCGAGGGCGCCATCACCAAAAACAATAGGCGTCTTCGTCTAACCATAATACACCTTCATGCCAACTTTGAAGATGATCGAAGAAGAACTGCAGCCGGTAGAGCGCTCACAAGCAGACCCTATTGGATTTACCTTTTCATGTATACAGACGGAACAAGCGAGGGCGCCGTCACCAAAAACAATAGGCGTCTTCGTCTAACCATAATACACCTTCATGCCAACTTTGAAGATGATCGGAAAAGAAACGCAGCCGGTAGAGCGCTCACAAGCAGACCCTATTGGATTTACCTTTTCATGTATACAGACGGAACAAGCGAGGGCGCCATCACCAAAAACAATAGGCTTCTTCGTCTAACCATAATACACCTTCATGCCAACTTTGAAGATGATCGGAAAAGAAAAGCAGCTGGTAGAGCGCTCACAAGGAAATCTCTGCGGCGGCGGCGGCGGCGGCGGCGGCGGACGCGGCGCGACGAGGCCAAATCCATAGTATCCTCCGAACTCTGTTCGGGGGATACAATTAATGTATTGTAGTAATGTAACGTAAGTGAGGGGACTGCAATCTACAAGTTCGTTTTTTAGCAGCCCCTCAATTTTCATTTCCATGAACTTCTTTTAAGAACCAATATGTATTATTATGTTCCAATATATGTAATCATGTCAAAGTGTATTACCTGTGTTTCATTGGAAATGAAAAATAAAAAAACATGCATGTGCATGTTGTGAAATGAAATGAAAATATGGATGTGTCTGTGCGTGGTTGAAGGTGTGTGTATGTGGTTGAGTGTGTGCACGTGGATGAGTTAGTGTGCGGTACACGCGCGCGTGACTGTATTGTGTAGTTGTTTGAGTTTGTCTGAAGAACATGAGGTATTCATCAATATCATATGAGCTCCCTCGTGGAGACGTAATGAGCTCCTTTATGGAGACAATATGAGCTCCCTCGTGGAGACTTTATGAGCTCCTTTGTGGAGACAATATGAGTTCCCTAGTGGAGACGATATGAGCTCCCTCGAGGAGACTTGGTATGCATTTAATATTCTTGTTTATATCTCTTTAAGATCTATAATGTTTGTTTTATGTTATAAGTGCTGTCTGGGGCAAATTATTTGTATAGGGCCCCATTTCTCTCTCTCTCTCTCTTCTTTCGATCTTTAAAATAATAACAACAACAACAACAACAATTTTATGTGTGCTTTTATCCTGAAGGTATGATTCTCTTTGAGTAAAAAACAAACAAACAAACAAACAAACAAAGAGAGAAAAAGATACTTTACCAGTTATATCCAAGTTGGGTCGATAGTCAACTTTACCTATTATTTGCGTAAACTTCTGCTAGTGTAATTCGGTAAATATACAAGATGAAGAAATTAATTTCACCAACTTTCAAGGAAAAATTTTCCGAAATTTTATTCATGAAATGAGACAATGTATCAAGATGGTGGAGCTCCTCCTCTTATCTCCTAGAGAATTAACAGGTTGTTGTTGTTGTTTTTTTTTTGTATTTCAAGTAAGAAATTGTGTCAATGTGTTACTCAACGTACCAATAAATATTATGATTATGATATAAACATATCATATATTCATGGATATGTTTACATTGTATGCACACATAGACATACACAGTGGCATTATATGTCTGCGACCGTATGTGTGTTATTAGAATTGTTTTGTGTAAATTACGAAATCAATTGGACAAAGTGAAAACGGGTGCAGCTTAGTTGTTCAAAGCGTGTTGGGGACGAAAGTGAATGTTATGTTGTGTTTACGTTTTGTCAGTCTTTCAACTTAGCAATTTTGGGTGGTATCATACTATACGTGTAGGTACATGATTCTTTTTTAGATTGACCACGCTTCACTGACATTGAAGACAAACCGATACTTTACTGAACCTAGTATTAAGGTAATCTTTTGTTATGCTCATCTATTAGAGGCCACCTTCGATTCTTTTATCACATTTTATTTGTGCAAGTTGAATACCGATGTTGTGCTGGCTCTATCACAACCTTTAAAGGGGATGGCTAGTAACTGATTAGTAGGAATCAGTGGGAATGCTGGGGGTTATTGTTTCAATCCTTGTGGGATTCATTTAAAAGTACATTATGTATCTATTGCTGTGTGAAAATTATTCGCTTCAGAATGGTCTCATATTCAAGTAATGTGCAGTTTAAAGATAATAAAAAGTTTTGGTACCTCAAAAGTTTCCCTGAATTTCCGTGTTTCAGGTTAAAGTATCTATCATATAACTAACACTGTGAGACTTACTCGCCCCAAAGTGCTCTCATTTCTTAGTAATCATGCAATTAACTGCGACCAGCAGCCCCATACGCATAGCGTAATGGGGCTTCGCATTGTAGCATTCAGGATCATGACAGATTTAGTATCGCGGGTAAATATAAACTTAAAATCCACAAAATTCTTCAATTTGAAGACTTCCCAGTTAAGTTGAAGTCTTGAAAACAGGATTCGAGCAACGTTTGGTTCTGCCAGTAGTCCCTTTCTCTTCGAATTGATGACTGAATGTGACTCTGTCGAGAGGACCTTGGGAGAGCTACATACACTGATTACTACGACCAGCGCATACGCACACAATCCCATTAAAGCCCCCGTTCCACTATGCCGTTCTCGCTACGATTTGACAATTTTCTCAGGTCGGGAAGGATCGGGTAAAACCTGAGCCGATCTGGACACTGTACGATGTTAGAACGCTCTAAGTACGCTGGAGTTACGACTACCAAGTGCTTGCTACGCTCTTACTACGATGATCGGGAATGAGACATTACGATCTCTGCCGCTGCCGGTACGCTTTAGAACGATGTAGCTACGCTGTCAGTGCGATGTTGACGATGTTATCCGATCGATGCACGCTGTATCTACGCTCTGAACGATCTATACGATCTTATCACGCTGTTACCCCGTTCAGAGAGCTGAAAAGTGCCCGATGTGCCCCGATGTACCCCGATTCGACTGTCGATCTGCAGTCAGTCAACTTATTAGCATGCAGAACCGAAGAAATATACTGTGGACCTCGAAAAGGCTCCTCAACTCACGGTTCTTTTGCAGCAATGCATTGTATATACAAAGACGTGCTGATTTTTCCAAGGCTTTTTCTTGATGTCCTTGCTTTTATAGTCCGTCTTCCTCCAGCTGTTGTAGATGATTTCATATTCTTCAAAATTCTGCTATGTCCTCTTCCTCCTCTTTCAGCATCACGTGCAATCGCCTTTTGGGTACAAACTGTGTAGCTGCTTTGCTCCTTTCTTCTCTTCTTTTTCTTCATCTCTTCTTCTTCTTCGAAAATTACAACTAAAAATTACTTCCCGTTCTTGTGCCGATGTTACTACGCTCAGATAGACCTTGTTACGCTTATCCCGCTGCGTTTACGCCGTCACTACGCTCTCCCCGCTGCGTTTACGCTGTCACTAGGCTCTCCCCGCTTGCCGTACGATTTAAAATAGGTCAATTTTGATCGGGGAGATCGGGAAGAAATTTTGAACCGGTTCAAAATTTCTTCCCTATCTGAACAAGTGCCCGCTCCAACCCCGACCTCCACACGCTGCTGCTACGATGCTTCCGATCCCCGTACGCTTTTGCCGCTCTCTCCCGATCTGCTAGATCGGGACAGATCGGGGTCCAAATCGTGATAGTGGAACGGGGGCTTAAACATGCGAACAAATTTCAAATCCATGAACGGATAAGTTGTTTGTGTGCGCATGCGCTGGCCGTCAATTCAGTGTAGCTCTCCCAAAGGTCCTCTCGACCGAGTCACATTCAGTCATCAATTCGAACAGAAAGGGACTATTGGCAAAACCAAACGTTGCCCAAAACCTGTTTTCAATACTTCAACTTAACTGGTAAGTCTTCAAATTGAAGAAGTTTTTGGATTTTAAGTTGATATTTACCCGCGATACTAAATCTGTCATGATCCTGTAAGCTACAATGCGAAGCCCCGTTTAGCTATGCGTATGGGGCTGCTGGTCGCAGTTAGCTACACAGTATGCGTATGGGGCTGCACGCTGCTGGTCGCAGTTATCTCGCACAATACGTGTACTATACCTCTGGTACGAAACCATTATTGAATGATTACTAAGACATGAGAGCACTTTGGGGCGAGTAAGTCTCACAGTGTTAGTTATATGAAAGGCACTTTAACCTGAAACACAAACTAAGACAAGGAAATTCAGGGAAACTTTTGAGGTAATACCAAAACTTTATATTATCTTTAATGTTTCAAGGTTAGCATGCCTGTTCAGTGACGGGGCGATTAAACTGCACATTACTTGAATATGAGACCATTCTGAAGCAAATAATTTTCACACAACAATAGATGTATAATGTCCTCTTAAATGAATCCCACAAGGATCGGAACAATCATCCCCAAGGATTGGAACAATCATCCCCCAGCATTCCCACTGATAAACACTGATAAGTTAGTAGCCATCCCCTTTAATTCACTCCCGGTGGTCGTAGCAATTCAGACAGGCATAAATATTATGTAACAAACCTTTATGGATGAATGCATGTTGTGTGATAGAATTGGCCCGTTTCATGCTAAAAGTTACATAATACAGTGAGTCCTTGTCAGAAGTATTGCTGCTTCCTTTGGGTCATTAGTCCGTCCTTACCACACTAACGACCTCTGGGAAATAGCGAACAGTGACCCATAGTGAAATAAATGCGATTTCATACATCAGTCAACGCATTCACGATGATAAAAAAATCACTCAAATTCGCAAAAGAGAGAAAGTAAATTATTAACAATAATAACCCATAAGTAGAGAGAGAATAAAATAACACAAAGCCTACCCTTCATTATGTGCTGTTTATCTATATGCCGCTATAAAAACGCCATATTCACTCCGCTGGAGAGAAGCGTTTTATACTCACACCATTTCCTTCGAGACTATAATTGCGCAAGAGTGATTGTAGAAACTAGCGCAAGGTACTCATGGAGATAATTGGGTGGGTCCGCCTCACTCAACAACTAGATAGGGGGTTGTTTTACTTCAATTTCGCTTGATATCGTTGGAAATAAAATTCTTCTAATTGCAAATAGGATTGTTGTAGTTCCTGAGTTTTTTTTTTCTTGACGCATGCACTTAAAGAAAAGTAATGCTATTTGTGGTACAATATTCATATTGAAGACATGGTTCTCATTAAGATTGACCATGCTTTGCTGGGATATAAATATTATGTTTATATGTATGTATATATATATATATATATATATATATATATATATATACATATACATATACACATATCGTCGCTTGGGTTACAAGACCTCGTCCATCTACAAAATGTCAAAAGTCAGGAGAGAAAAAAAATATATACCAGCCAAAACACTATATCAAATGGGATAGTCTTTCCTTTGACATGCCATGGTGGCTTCATTTTTGGGGGTAAGACAGCTAAGGCTTGGACAGGACATCAGCTGGACTGATTATCTGACCATTAATCAAAAAAGTAATTTTCACCAAAATTTGAGAAACAAGGTCTTGCCACCTTAGCAACGATATACATTTATAATTATTTTGTTCTTCACATCTGCATATTGTGCATATATAAAGTCACTGCATTTATACATTTTGTAAAGCTACTTTAATTTTTGTGGTCCTCTTTGAGATATCAAAAGTAAAAAGGCAGAGGACCTAAGGTAGAGTCAACGAGAGCAAAAGTTCTGGAAATGCTGAATTCACCCTTTTTCCAACTTGACACCAAGCTCCTCTGGATTCGCTTTCACAATAATATATATATATATATATATATATATATATATCCTGTTATATCTTTATATAAGCCTACTATCTTTTGTAGTTCTTACTCAATTTTCTAGTTTTTTTTTTTAAAATCGCTGGTGACAAGTACGTCAGCTATCGATTGCATCACGTCTCGTCATTTAGCATTAAATTTCTTCTTAAACTAAGCATGGACTCTTGTATAACATATGGTTTTTCTGCCTGTTCACCATAAATCTTAGTGATTTTAAGGCTTTATCCAATATTTGCCTAGTTTTCTTGCCGTACTCTTATTGTATCACATAACAACCTCGTTTAAACTGATGTAGATTATCATTTATCCAGTCGAAATGTATCTCCCAAATTATTATAAATCACAAAGCCGGAATGGGAACTTACATCGAGCGACGCTTCGCCCATTAACAATCAGCTTCTTCTTCATCTTCTTGCTGATTGTTAATCGGCGAAACGTCGCACGGCGTAAATTCCCATTTTGTAATTCAAATGTGGAGTTATATTCCTCGTTGTTCCTTACCTTCTTTGTTTCCTTTTACTTCACAACTTTCCATTATGGCGGGGAATACAAAAGTACGAAATGAAGTCAAAATAGAAAAAATGTTCTGAATCGCTTTAGGCAGTTAGGTCATTAGTTTTGCCTTTAAAAAAATAGCGGTTACACGATAAGGCAGTAGCTGTGTCTTTATACAGTATGTTCGTTCACTGTTTCGTCACACTTTTATTTCCATCAAAAGCAGGTGTAAGCACGCACAATAATTCGATGTCGTACACAAGTAGCACACACAGCGCAATAAATTCTTTGAAACAAACTAATCTTTTCTCATTAGCAACATGGACTATACTTACGACAAAGCAAAAACGCTATACATCCATCAACTTATTAGTCATTTATTTTCATAATTTCTCTTTATATAAATTACACTTTATGTTTGACAGTTTGCGGAATTTATTCTAACACTGTTAAGAATTTGATCGATGGAATGTAAACTTTGAAAATTGAGAGGGGAGAACGACGACTTTAGACTTAAAATACATAAATCGTACTTGTGAAATTTGTAGCGATGACTTTGTGCGTTAACATCTCACAAGAAAGTCTCGAAATACACTCTCACTCATAAAATATGCATGAATATGTACATACTACATAGTGCAAATATTCGCACTGTCATCCCTGAAGAAGAGGAAGGATCCTCGAAAATTCGGATTATTCATTAAATCAAGATTGGCTATTAATGCATTCCCTGCATTCCTCTGTTGTGACTTTATTATTGTTATTTCTATATACTACAGACATATATATACATTTATCTACATTGTATATACACAGAAAATTTTATGTTTAAATTGTTTCACATCAATGTTTTGACTTTAAATTGAAAAACACATCTTTCCTATAGGTTTCCAAAAAACATGCAGTCTACGATCACATATGACGATAACTCGTCTTTCTCTAATTACAGAATCTCAAAAGAACTAGCTGTTGTAACTTTGAAAAACACGGCATCATGTTTCAATAATGATTTTAATCGAGTTTGTTTTCATCTCTATATTACAAATATGAACATTCAGCTTGTGGCTATGTACAGATATTTTTTTTTCTCCTAAGATGTGAGAAAGGTCGAAATCCGTCTGTCCTTGCACAGAGGATTGCGATGACATCTAATTCTAATGACTCTGATTACTCATATCGGATGACACACTTGCGATAAAATCATGTACTGCGTAGACCTTAGGTATTGGGGTGAGAAAATTTTAGGATATTATCATAAATCACACCTTCGGACCATCCGTCTTCAATGAACTTTTTTTTTTAAAAACTAAAGAGGCATGTGTGTGTGTGTGTGTGTGTGTGTGTGTGTGTGTTTTGGTGAGACTTTGTTGATCGGACTTAACTAAATTGGTTTGATCTATATGTAAAGCTCACGCGGCAAAATGGTCTTAAGCAAGGAACCACTGGAACAACAGAGGATTTCTTAAGCAAATAAATAAAAAACCGTCCAATTGCCTTCTTCTCCAGCACTTTTTTTTTTACTTTCATGTGTTGATCTACATCGTCGCTCTTCGAATCTTTTCCCCTCAGATTCTTATTGTTTATCTTGTTCTTTTCCTGCGTATCTTTCTTATGATTTCAGAGCAACGTTTCTTGAAGCGTTTACTCATAAACGTATATATGAAGACGTCGATGATCTGGTTGATGTTCCTGAGGGAGTATCCAAAAATTACCAGTATGTTGTTGATGGGTTTGGCGCGAAAAGCTCGCATCCTCTCGATTGGAACGTGTGTTGCTATGATACCGGGGAGCCAGGTGAGGAAAAAGATGACACTAACAATGAAAAGCATGCGGGTTGTCTGCCTCTCTCGTTTGTCAGAGTAGTTTGGACGATTCCTGGGCAAGGACCGACGGGTTCTTTGGTAAAACTTCATCACCCTGTCTGCTTGTTCTACTGCTGTGCGTTTCATCAAGGCAGACTTGGGATCGGATAAAGTTTCTTCTCGAGATCCGTCGCTCTCTGGGTGCCAGTGAAGTTGAGACACGTGCATAATGTCTCTCTGTGTCTCCCTTCCTTTGAATGCAATTCCAACTCCATTAGACGGATCAGAAGAACACGAGGGGGTCTCAGTTTTTATTTTGGGTGTCTTACCTGTTCCTGAACTTGGAGGAACCTCGAAGCACTTACTGCTTGAGGGCAGCTGCCCGAAGCTAACGGTACCTGATATCGAGGGCAATGCTAAGCTTTGATTGTTTACACTGGTCCGAAGCAACGTTTTTTTAGGGATGCCAACCACTCGAGAAGGTGGGCCCGGTTGCCTGGTAATAGAGGGTCGCACGCGATTTTGCTTCACAATGGTCAGATAAATTTTCAGATAAAGGGCAATACTCAGGATGAGAACCAGGAAAAAGAAAAGACTGCAAAATATCTGGTAGAGATCATCAAGGTACGGCAGCTTACTAGGAGACCGTATACACTTACCAACCATAACTTGGTTGTAAGCTACCGTCTGAAGCGCATCGGGGATGCCGATTAGAATTCCGAGCAGGTTACAGGCAGAAATAATACACACCAAGCTAGTCGACTTCCACTGCCATTTCTTCTTTAGCGGATGGCAGACGACGCGATACCGATCCAAAGCGACTGCCGCGGTGAAAAAGAGCGACGTGTAGCGAACGTAGTTACGAAAGAATACACGGGATTTGCAGTTAGAAGTGTTGATAAGATCGGGTGCAAGAAAGTTGACGATGATAATAGTGGAGGGAAGAGCCGAAAGGAGATCGACCACAGCTTGGAACCCGATGAGGATGTCAGTGCTGGAGCGACGGATGTGGAATAAGCAGACCAGAATGATGAGGGAATTTCCTGGGATACCCAAAACCAGAAGGACTACATCCCCGCACAGGAGAAAAGAATTCTTCAAATCCATGTCAGCCGGGTATAGGAGCTGGATTCTATCGAGGGGTGATATCTAACTAGCCGCGACGGTCAACTAGTTCATCGACACTCTTCCAAGAGGGTCTTCCAAGAGGGTCGGTTTACACACTTATTACATGCTGTACATCAGCATCGCTTTAAATAGTTTGCCCTGATCCGATCCTTTGCCTGACGACCTCACTCACGCTGTTACCGCGGAGATCTGTGACTAAGGGCTTTATGAATAATCTCATGAATTATTCAGTGGTATATCGCCTCCTTACCATTCTTGACTTCCTGTAAAGCTTGAGGAGAATTAAAAAGCAGTACGTGGGCAAAGATTGTCGGTTTGATTGATATTCAGTGTGCTCGCACATGAGCCAACCCCTTTCTGAAGTTGGCATTATGAACAAATATATCATAGACCTTTACCGATTTTTTTTTTTTTTTTAATGGCGAGGGGGGGGGGGATGTAAGTTGTTTTATTTTATTTTGCCCTTGCCACTTTAATCCCAGAATTCGATATTGCTTGTTGTTGTTTTTCGTCAACCTGTATTCAGATTGAGTTTAGTGAAACTGCAGTTTCATTTGATCCCACGACATGTTCTGGCTAGAATTTGTATCTGTCATTTTTAACTAAAGAGTCAGTCACGATACCATTGTATTGCTCAGATTTGATTTTGATTTTGATGTTATTTCTGAATTTCTCTTTCATACATAAATGAAATACAAAGTCAGATGAACGAACTGGGACAATGATGCTTCTAATCATCCGATTGGCTCATCCATAAAAAAAAAATATATATATATATATACTTATACTTATACTAATAAAAGAACTACAAAAGCCGACCTCAGTTGTCAAAGTCAGGGTTGGCGATTCATCCGAACTCCCAAACAATTTGGTGTGACGGACAAGTCAGTGTGAATCTCTTTGCACACTTGAGCATTGTGAAGCGATACAAGGATCATCACTGTAGGGTATTTGCAAACATAATTATGTAAATTAAACAAAATAATGATAACCTATAGCCTTGATGCAAGCCTTCTTTGTATAGATCTGCCAACATACAAGTATCTTCAATTGATTTTCTCCTTCGACATGTTTGACTTAATTTTTTTTTTAAAGAATATTTGTATCCTTTTGTAAATATGGTCGCGTTGCAATAAGCTGGCCGTGCTTGCAGTACTGTGAGGGATATGATTGAGTAATATCATCAAATCATTACACTCCCCCAGAGAACGTGATATTGATGATTATGTCTGCGAAGAAACTAGTGGGAAAGTGGAGGGGGTGATTTCGTTATTAACTGAAATAAGACAAATTCCAATCTATACGAAAAAAAAAAATCCAGACGACCGCTTTGCTGAACTTCAAGCACTCTGTTCTTTAAATTTACTTCATTTATCTATTCATTTCTGTTCACAAGGGTGAATAGCCCTCCAGTGCCCTGCTTATTTTCAAAAGGGCCCGTGTATAAAATGTAATGGTACACAAGGTATAAAAACAAATACAAATTAGAGGAATATCACTAAACAACAACAACAAAAAATGCAAAGCACAAAATACTAAACATTACATATATATGTACACGTTGACTGTATACCATAGGCACTGAGAGTCTCCTAGAAATTTTTGAAATGAATGCTTGACGTAAATGAAAAGAATCGCTACAAAACCAGCAAAGAATACCTATTATAAAAACAACATAAAACTCATATCTGCCAATATTCTCTTTAAAGGTACGTTTTATCGATCGATTGAATGTCGTTTGGTAGATTATTGAATGAATATATAAATAAAAAAATATTTCGTCTACAATCTATGTTAGGCTTCTGCAAAGATATTTTACACTGAATATTTTGAAGAGGGCTTTGCATGCATATTCGATTTGTGAGATATTCAAGCGCAATATGATGAATAACAATAAGAGTCATTTTCCATCTACTTTGTAGAGGTTCGATTCCTGATTGTTTGCAATTCATTACTTCGTGCAAACATACATTACGAGCGTTTAGGATAATTCTCAATGCGCTTTTCTGCAAAATAAAAAAAGCACGCTCAGAAAAGTTCTGCTAGCGCTGTTCCACAGTAGACATTTTACAGTTTGTTTAATTCGGTTTGGACATAGTGTGCAACTATAAGTTGTACCAGAAAAGTGAGTCTCACCTCCCTGGTTATATGGATGATTGTTCATTTTGAGCTTTGCCACTATTTTCTTCCACGTCTGGAGCAAGTGTTTGTTTTCCTTTGTGTTTGTTTGTTTTGAAACCACTAATTCTACACTCGTCTTTCCCTACAATTCAATTCATGCCAACGCAATCATTTTGACGAATAGAATTAATGTGCAAATTCGCTACATCAGTATAATGGTCACCTCAATGTACTCGATAAAATAAAAAAACCATACAATTAAATATGTCTTCTCTGGTAAAATATGGTTCCATCTATAAAATTCGCCAGCCATCATCTGCTTGAAGTATCAAAGGTCACAGGTTGGGTTTACATAGAAACTATCCTGACGCGAAATGCCAGGATGGTGAGTTGTTTTGGAATATTTTGAAATTGAAAATTGCTTAAAATAATTTCGATTTTTAGTATATGACTTTTATCATCATTATTCCTGATGTGAAGAACGTTTTCCGTTCACTCGTGGGGTTTAGGCAGAACGTTACGCGATGTTGTGATCGATTGTTCTCTTGTAATTGTATTTCCAAACAGACTGCATGCTATTCACTCTCTCTCTCCCTCTCTCTCTCTCTCTCTCTAAAGATCGATAGGTAGGATGACTGTCATGGCCCACTTTGTCAATTATGGAAATTAAATTATGAAACATATGCCATTTTTACCCCTGCCATTTTTACCTCTGCCATTTTTACATCTGCCATTTTTACCTGGTACCAATCCGGTTAGCGCAGATCTTTGAGTTACTATTCGATATTTCTTCATATCTGCAAGCATTATACCCTATAAGTTACATACCATCGAAAAGCTTACATTATGAAGATTTCAAAATTAATAGTTGTTTTTCTTTATAAAGACTATGGATATTTTTCATTAGTGGACTCTTTTGAATAAGCGAAGTGATTATTTATACTATATCTAAATCATACGAAAATAATGAAATCATAATGACGTCACATAATTTACGACTTTCTCTTTCAATTGATATATAGTTTTTCATAGTTTTCTCTTCATATGTGTCGGTGACATCACCTTGAATTTGAGACGGCACAGTTTAGTGAACGTACATACGTGAAATACAGTGGCCTCCGGCAGCAACAGCCTTTAGGCCTAAACTACCACACATAACATTACTTTTCTTTTACAGCATGCGTCATGAAAAAAACTCTGGAACTACCAACAATTATATTTGCAGTTAGGAGTATCTTATTTGGGGAAATTGAAGTGAAACAACTCCCTAGTTGTTGAGTGAGGCGGACACACCCAATTATCTCCATGAGTACCTTGCGCTAGTTTCTACAATCACTCTTGCGCAATTATAGTCTCGAAGGAAATGGTGTGAGCAAAACGCTTCTCTTCAGCGGAGTAATCAATATCAACACATAGTGAAGGGTAGGCTTTGTGTTATTTTATTCTCTCTCTACTTATGGGTTATTAATGTGAATAATTTACTTTCTCTCTTTTGCGAATTAGAGTGATTTTGTTATCGGCGTGAATGCGTTGACTGATGTATGAAATCGCATTTATTTCAGTATGGGTCACTGTTCACTATTACCCAGAGTTTGTTAGTTGGGCAAGGACGGACTAATTACTCAAAAGAAGGAGCAATACTTCTGACAGGGATTCACTTCTATACAATGTAAACGTGCCAATTATATTACACAGCATGCCTTCATCCATATAGCTCTGTCACAAATGCCTTTACGAACTGATGCGAACGTCGTAAGTGATAAAAAGATTGTGATAGCCTATTATAAGCCAGCACCACATCGTTATTCAACTTACGCAAATTAATAACATGTTGATAAAAGAATCGACCGACGGTAGCAGGGGACGGCATCTATTATAGATGACCATATAAAATATTTTTAAACTAAATGTATGCATGTAAAAAGGATGAGGAAGAGGAAGAGTTAAGATGTAGGTAGAAGGCCTATAACAGATTACATTAGTGAGTGATACCAAGTTGATATTGTAAAGACTTTATACTATACAAAACGTAAACACTACATTGCATTCACTTTCACTTCCCAACATGCTTTGAACAAGTAAGCTGCACCTGTTTTCACTTTGTCCAATTGATTTCGTAATTCACACAATACAACACTTCTAATAACACACACACACACACACACACACACACATATATATATATATATATATATATATGACAATATATATATATATATATATATATATATACCTATATATATATATATATATACGACAATATATATATATACATAATTATATATATATATATATATACATATATATATATATATATATATATATATATATATACATACATGAAAGATATGATATGAATATAGTGTAACGCGAGACCCTCTCACTACTAGTACTAATAAATCTCTTGGTGACGCTGCCACCACTCGGTCAACAATATACACAATTACAATTAGGTACAGCCAGCATAATCCAGGCAACCAAGACTCCATACTTCACTAGTCTCACATTCTATCTCTGGTAGTCGTGAATCATATCTTTACCGAAGGGTCATTCGATGACAGGTAAGAAGTCCGCTGTTGACGAACTATGCGCTGCCTCACTACTAATTATGCTACGAAAACAGAAAGAAAGAAGATATATCTAGAAACGATCTAACAAGCTCCCGTGGCCCGTATTTACTAGGTCCAATAGCAATACTGTGATTACGATGGTATTGTGTGTCACATGCCACCTCACTAGCATTCACACTTGCAACGACACTTGTCATCTCACATGTTAAAGTAGAGCCTGCTAGTGTGTGTGTATGCCTATCGTGTATCACATGCCACCTCACTTGCCATCACCACAGTAAAGGCCTGCTATAGCATTCACACTTGCAATGTCACTTGTCACATCACATGCACCCCACATTAGCTACTACACTCACCAACACTACTGTTACCACTACACTCACCAACACTACTGTTACCACTACACATGCCACGACACTTGTCACTGTAAATAAGTCTCCTACACTTATATACTTATTCCTCTGCCTTGGGTAAGCTATGGTATGGTATACAATTCAACAAAGAAGAATCGAAGAAAGCTGTCAAATACATTTGAAAGCCAGTTTATTACATGACGGATTCATTCTATTCCGTCCCATTCACAGCAAAAGATACAGCTGTCACAGTGGCTGTATTCATATTGTTCACATCTGATCTTGAACAAAACTTATACTGATTCATAATTAAAATTATATTGTAGGCAGTTACACTTGTAACTCATAGGCAAATACACCTTCACTAGTCTTGCAATTTATACTAACAACTTTCAGAATCTAGTCTGAACATGTTTGAGTCTGAGGAAGAATTACACATGTCGTGTATGTGCACACACTATTCAAAACTGTGGGTCGTTACTAAAAGGGGGGGGGGGGGCTTTTTAATAAATGCCTAGCATAACCGTCAATAAACAATGGCCAACTGATTTACATAAGTCAAGGTTTTATTAAGAGTCACTGTAGATCTTCACTCCACACAAGTTATCTCGCTTGTGGGTCTTATCTTTCCACTAACATTTCCTAGGATGAGATCTTGCGTTAAGGCTTCCCAACTTCGTTAACAATCTCCATATCACTCAATCTGGTAATTGGCCATTATTACCCTTGAATCTTTCTCTGGGATAAACCACTATTCCACTCAATCCACCCTTCCAGGATTCCACTAATGCCACCGGCCCTAGTACTTTGTTCACATGTCACTCACTCTGTCGGTGTACATGTTACTTGATACTACATACTAGTGCTTAACCAGCACTTGCTTCCAACCTTGCATCTATCTGGTCTCAAGTTTAATGTTCCGTAAACTTCCAGAAAATAATGCCGCTATAAGAAAAGAAATCACACCTAGAAAAGTTTCACTATTAGTAACAAGTTTGTCGACATTACTTGTCACTCGTCCCTTGCTTTCTGTGATCTACAAACTTTTCACACCTGACTATGAAATCTCTCCTATTAAATCAATGTATAACTGTAGTTATATTCAGTGACATCACAATAACAACACTTGTCGTAACAAGTGTCAGTAACAATTGCACTTGCCGCAGTGTCAAGTGTCAACAAGACAGAGCCTCAGTCACAAGGGGAGGGGGGGGGGGGAATGTTCCTTGGGGCTGTATACTTTTGATGAAGTGACCATGTAACTTTCTTTATTCAAGGTTGTTACTATTGCTACTGTCAGTATCAGCATTTTCCTTGTTCAGGAATTAAATCAGATGACGTTCACTTTCCCTGTTCGGGATTGCTATTGCAGGGGTACCCATTTCATCTGATCAAATGCAACTGCACTTCAATCTTCATCTCAGTGGTTACTTAAACGTTCCCTGTTCGGGGTTGTTCGCTCCAGTCCCGTTGTGAAGGGGAGGGGGATAACCTGGCTACTGTCAAGTGACATCGGTAAACTTCACTGCTTTGAAAAAAAAACACTAATATCGTCTATACAATGACAGCGCACTGAGACCTTTATAATAATAGCCTACTCATAATTATGGGAACAATTATGATAAAACGTCAATATCAAATGGGACATGCTTATAAGAGCATTTATAGTGACACATCGATAATGGGACATCGATAATAAATGTCAATTTAATGGGACATGCTTATAAGAGCATTTATAGTGACACATCGATAATGGGACATCGATAATAAATGCCAATTTAATGGGACATGCTTATACCAGTAGAATCATTATTCACAATCCAAAACTTGTCTCGTAAATTTCAATAACATCTGGCAACTTTCACTAACAAGTGCAACACTTGCAAAGGTTCTTAATATCCATGGTGTTCCTGGTCAGTAACGTTTGCCATAATGACAACTGTTGTAATTTGTTTAACTGTTCCTAATCCTTTCAATTGTTCTCAGTCCGTTTTAACTGTTATCATCCATTAAGGAGTGGTAAAAGCCAGGGTCCCAGACCCTGTTCTCCTTCCCTATCACCATTGTTCTCTTACCTATTTATTATCGCAAATATTAATGAGACAAGTGAAAGAATAAATGCATTCGTAAATCGACATGTCCTAGACTCTTTGAGTGTCTTATTATCTACTTGTCATATAGAGAGAACTGGTTGAGGCTAGACTGTAAAACTTTGGGTGACAGATGAGACTATCAGCCAGCTTGCCATCCTTGACTTGATCGAAATTAGATTGGCAGTGACGATATTTTGTAGTTGTTACTGTAAGTGTTCATCACTTGGCCAAAATTGTATTACTTGTACTCGTTTCACCTTGTCCAGTAATCTCTTTACAATGACTGCATGTAAAAAATGTGTCTTTGTTGGACAATAGCAGACACATACATTTTACATATATAATCTAGCACTTTTTCTAACTGAGAAGCTATATGAAATAAAATTATTATATTTCACTTTGTTTGAAATCAAATTTGGCAATCGTATTAAAAACAGAACGAGGTAGTCTATATTCCTATTTTCAGAGGTAAATTTAGAATTTGAAACCAAAAAGGGAAGAATGATTTCAAAGATTTGGTTGTGAAGGAAACTAACTATCCTAACTTCTTCTCTAAAATACTTCCTATAAACTTACTTGAAGAGTGTCAACTGGAAAGAACTGGAACAACATGCTTGGAAAGATGTCAGGATGTAGCTAGGTGTGGCAGAGGAAAGTTTCTTGCAAGAAGAATGATGTAGAAAGTTTTTAGCATTGGCTGTCTACCCTTTTATACGAAACCCCAGGATCCACTGTCACAAAAGTCTAATTTGCATAATTAGTGCCAATTGGTTGAAAGTAATACCTGAGACAACCTAGTAATGCTGATTGGTTAATTCATTTCCAATACATTTGTACATGTGTCTATTATCAAAGTTCATTGACTCTACAAGCAGTTTTCTTCTGTGTCTAACATACCCACAAGACTCAATTGACATTAAAAATGCCACTTACTCTCCTAATTTTAAGCCATAAAACTTGCATTAATAAAAACTAAAACATCATACCCAGATGAATATGATACCTTTTTGCTAGTATTACATTAATCAGTATTTTCCTTCCTAAATGTTTCACAATATCCCATAATGTATTGGGCTTAACCCACTACTTTCACTGCTACTGGTACCTCAGTTTGTATTTGCCGGTCAAAACAATGTGGACACACCCACTACTATAGTATGCAAATGAGTTTACCGGTGAGTGACTTTCCATTCATAATTCCAATCACTACTGCGTGTTACTGCGTAAGAGATGTCTTACGCCGGAAAAGGTTCTGTATGCAAATAAAAAGAATGGGCGGGGCTTAACTGGGAATCACGCACACACAATAAACCAGTGCGCGTACTCGACTTGTCCGCGGGGACAAGAACGGAAATCAAGTCGTAAACAACTTCATTTTATCCATTCATAACAGTGTCGGAGGTCAATAACTGTTACAAGAACTACAGAGGGCGCTATGCTTAGTATACCACAGCTTCTTGGAATTCATTTCCCTATCGCCAGTAGCTATACTCGGAACCTAAATCTTCTTTATGAATAGACTGTCTCCTCTTGAATTACATATATGAATCTTTCTGTACTGTGCTTCTTAAATTGAAATATATATTTTCAACATTTTTTTTTTGGGGGGGGGGATATATGTCAGAATATGATATATTTATATTATACACATCATATATCGTTACGTTGAGTAACACATTGATACAATAAAATTTCTTCCTTGAAATAAAAAAAAAAACTGTTTAACTCCTTAAGAAATAACAGGAGGAACTCCACCAACTTGATACATTGTCTCATTCCATGAATAACATTTCGGGAAATTTTGCTCAAAATTTCATTTTGCTTAAAAGTTCATGAATCCATCTCTTAATCTTGAATATTTTCCCCAATTACAATAACAAAAGTTTACGCAAATAATAGGTAAAGTTGATTCTAGACCCAACTTGGATAACCTTGTTCAGTAAAGTAACGTATTCTCTCTTTAAAAAAAAACAAACAAAAAAACAAACAAAACAAAAAAACAAAAAAAAAAACAACCTCAGCGAAGCATGGTCAATCTCACAGAGAATCATACCTTGACGATGATACCACACATAAAATTACTCTAATTAAAAACAACAGAGACAAATCTCTTGATCTACCAAGAATCCTATTTGCAATTAGACGGATTTCATTTTCAACAATATTAGGGGGAAGTAAAGTAAAACGGCCCTCTTGAGGAAGGTGGACCTGCCCAATTATCTCCATTAGTAGCCTGCACTGGTTTCTAAATAACAAATTGCGCAATTATAGTCTTCAAAGAAAATGGCGCGATCAATTCCCTCCGGCAGAGTAAATGGGGTATCTAACTGAGCGGCGAATCCTTAAGGGGGTAGCGATTTTGAGATTTCGCCAGGGTTCATTAAAGGTTGCATCAGCTGTCGTTAAAGGGTTGCAAGCAAATTCGCGACCAGTTTTCCTTGTTGCAAACAGTTTTTTTTTTTTACATGTTCAACATTTCTTTGCGAATTTATTTATCCGCAAACAGTTGCAAGAGTTTGCAGAACAGTCGTAAGTCTTTGCAAACAGAATGGACGCTGTCGCTGAAGTTCTTTCTTCTTCGCCACTGCTACCGACACGTGACCACATGATTACTGAATAAAACCAACCCACTGAGAGAAGAGAAATTTGCCATGCATAAGAGATTTACCATGCCGAAAAATCAAGGTACTAACAAGAGGGTGAAAACATCTCGGGGGTCGGGGTGGTCCATGCCGAGGTCCCCGGCAGGGGGAAGAACTCCTTCCAGTCCAGGAGGGTGCTATACTAAACCCTCTGCTGCTGCTGAACCTCTTGGATGCTATTGGAGACGATGAGCCCTCTTCCTTAATTGCCCTCTGGTGAGGGTAAGAAAAAGAAGAAGAAGAAGTTATGTGTTGGGACCTCAGCAGACAAAGAATTGGTGGAAGCCTTTTTGAGGAATACCCCATGATCTACACCGTCTACTTAGACGAATTGAAGGACACAGCTGCCAAGAGAGAGGTGATGCTGAAGCGAAATGTCCATATTTTGGAAATCCATCCCGAAAATGTTCTTCGATTGCGGTCAGAAGAAATCGGAATGCTGTGGAAGGCTTTGCTCACCCTTTTTATCAGGTTGGGTCCATAGATTCGCCTGGTTCTGTAAATGTGGATATTTTCGCGCGAGCAATATTTCGCGATCTGCAGAGTAAGATCAATATCGCGTGTTTTTAATTCCGCGGTATCAAGACATAACGCAGTGATGCATATTATGTAAGTTAAAATTTTCGCGTGCTTTTATTTCGTGCTAGTTTGTGGTTACGAGAAATGCGCGAAAATGTCCCCAACGCGAAAATGTCTTCCTTTACAGTACTTATCCAGGAGTTAGCAAAAGTACAGAAACATTTACAACAAGTCGAGATCGACAAAAAGTTGCTAATCTTGACAAAAACTGCCGCTATTATTTGCTAGTAGTTGCCTTTCGCAAACACTTTCGCAAGCATTTGCTCAAATATTGCTATCGTATAGTTGTTGCTAAACATCGCTAAAAGTCGCTATATTTTGCTAATGGCAGAGGCAAAATCTGATTTTCGACAACATTAGTCAGAAAAGTTGGCGAATCAAAAATTCGCAACGTTCGTAAGCATTCAAAACACATAATATTGAAGGCATGGATTTTTATATTTTATGGTCTCTATGCATTATACTTATGGGTTATTTTTGTGAGTAATACCTTTATTACTTTTGCGAATTCGAGCGATTCTGTTATCAGCGTGAATGCGTCGACTGACGTATGAAATCGCATTTATCACAGTAGGGGTCACTATTAGCTCTTGTCTGTATTCTGTGCACACAAGTATTTCTATCTCACTGATGTATAAATCAGGCCTACTTATTTTATGCGCTTACACTCAGGTTGGGTGCGGAAAAATAAGAGAGAGGATGGAGGCAAGGAAACTGTACTCCGACATTTAGGCAGAACACGAAATCCGATTTTTAAACAGAGTTTCAGAATTGATTGTGATTGGGAGGAAGAACGAGAATGTTTTTAAACTTTATAACAAATTGCAATGAACAAGGATGATGACATATAGCAACCTCACCGTAAGAATGCACGAGTTGGGGTTCAAGGAAGCAGAAGAACGAAGGAGAATTAAGGCATGCATAGATTCTACATCGAAAAACATGTTGAGCAATGGAATTACACTGCTAGTTTCTTAAATATGTGGGTCTCCTACTCCGGCATTTCTATGATGAGCCCCCTCATGCATTCTTAGGGTGAGGCTGCTATGTTATCAACATTCTTTAGCGTAATTTCTCTAAGGGTTTTTTTTTTTTTCTTCCAGAGTGTTGGTTTCATGACTGCTCAAGGACCGCAATGAATTTATTAAATCCATAGATGGAGCTGTCGATTTATGTATTACATGATGTGAAATTATGAAAATCATCTGGAATGCCCTTTAGAGTGTCTAGAATCGATCTTTTGCTGTAAATAAAACGCATTGGAAAAACAAAATGCATAATTTGCTTCTATCTGTATTCTTTTTTTAAAAATCTCAGATTGCGTAAACGAAAGTAAGTAAGTTGAGTAAAATACTAAATATGAGCACTTTTTTTTTAAATATATATATGCCTAAATAGTTCACTGATATAAGCTTTTGCAACGGGGTAGATGATGATTTAGAGTCTGCTATAAAAAGGATTAGTGATTTCGGTTCTAAAAAAAATACACGATGTTTACTGGAGAGGAAGACTGGATACTATATAACAGACTTCTTTATCGAAATGGATGAATATAATATGTATTAAGTGTGCATGATGTCATACTGAGGTGCCATCGGATGTGCTATTGCTAATGTAGGAAAAGTGAGAAATCAATATAGCGCCCTCTATCGGGTGTCTGATTACTAGCTGACGAAGATTAGGAAGGAATAATTGTGACGTAAAGACCGAGGATGAAGCCAGACGTAGTGTATTATGATTATGTGGATGTGTGTGTGTGTGTGTGTGTGTGTGCGTGTGTGTGTGTTTGTGTATTTTTTTTTTTTGGGGGGGGGGTGTTTATTATGAGGAAAAAAGTAGTATGTATTTAATAGATCTGAAATCAACTTGCTTGTAATAGTCCTGCCTTTGAGATCTTTGTCGGAACTTGGCTAGCAACTATTTTTAGGACTTTCTAACCTACTATGAGCAGTACAATTTTGAAGTAAAAATTAATAAAGTTGTGATCAAACGCTCCTAACAAAATATCCAGTCAGCAGTTAACAAAGATCAATTGAAGAAAAAAAAAAGTGTTTGTTCCAAAAGTGCAACCTTAAAGCTCTCACTTATGTAGTTCCACTGCTAACAATTGGAAAAGTTTAGTCATTTTTAGTTCTTTATCTCTTGTTTAGTAAATATTGTTGATTTCTTGCATTTTGTTGAAATTATTAAAGCTCTTGAGTTTATACAGGAAAGGAACTCCCCCGTTTATTGGTCATTATGATTGGTTGTTATTATCATAAAACAGCAGCAGCAACAACAACAACAACAACAAACAAACACACACAACACACACACACACAAAATGTGGACAGCGGTCTATGTCTCTAATGTCGTTCTTAGACGTAAACCTTATGCTCAGGCAACAAAATGAATTCGGTTGTTCACCTGTCATTCCTGTCCTCCCACTTTACCTTCAGTGTCAGATTAATCTGAATAACACCTTATAACAGGCATCCTCAAAGAAGGCACAATGATTCATCATCTTCAGAGGTGCCACCGCACTAGTATGCCAATGTAGGAAAAATAAGAAATCAATATAGCGCCCTCTATCGGGTGTTTGACCGTGCTGACGAATGTTAGGAGGGAATTGGGTATGACGTACACACCGAAGTCACACCTATACATGTACCAGTATGTTATGTATCCTAGTACAATGTATGTTATTATGATATGTGGATATAGTGTGTGTGTCGGGGGGTGGGGGGCGGATGGGTCTTTTATTATGAGGAAAAAAAGTAGCATTTAATAGATCTGAAATTAAACTGCTCATAAGAGACATGTCTTCGTCTTTTAAGATTTTTGAATCTACTATCAGCAGTAGACATGAAGTAAAAACAAACTGGTGATCAAACCCTTCTGACAATGCTCAAATCTAATGTTCATCTCCTATGATATTTCATGTTGTTTTTCTCCATAAAATGATTTTGTTATGACTTATCTTTGACAATATGACAAGCATAGGTACCAGGAATGGTCTTCCATGTGAGAAGCGTAGCAGGCGCGCCGGAAGCAGTTTTGGATTGGGGGGGGGGGGGGGGGCAAACATTGGATATATATATACATAAACATATATATATATATACATATATATATATATATATATATATATATATATATATATATATGTAAAGTGGCGTACGGTGGGTCGAAACATGGGGGGGGGGGGGGCACCATAAAGTAATTTTAGACGGTCTGTATGCTTACAAGTGCGTGTGTGCGTGAGCAATAATGGGACTACAATACATTACGGAATGTGATACATTCAACAACACAGTCATTGAGGAACATTGTAAGTTTTCCTTACATGGATTATGGAATGACGGTGTGAAACGATCGACAAATTATATACTGTCAGCAACATAAGGTGAATGGCATAACAATAAAATGCGAGCGAGCGAAGCGAGCGAGCTTGAAAATTTTGATATTCTAAAGTTCCAAATCGGAGTTTTAATTGCAGCTATATATTTCGCTTTGGAAATAAATGGGGGCGCAACTGCTGGCAATTATTGGCAGCAACATCAGGAGAATGGCATAACGATTCAATGCAAGCGAACGAAGCGAGCAAGCTTGAAAATGTTGACATTCTACAGTCCCAAAACTGGGGTTTGTAGCTATATCTTTCACTTTGGAAATTAATGGGGCGGCGCATCGTGCAACGCAACTGCTGGCAATTACTGGCAGCAACATTAGGAGAATGGCATAACGATTGAATGCGAGCGAGCAAAGCGAGCGAGCTTGAGAATTTTGACATTTTACAGTTCAAAAACTACCGTTTGTAGTTATATCTTTCGCTTTGGAAATTAAGGGGGCATCGGGCGCAACTGCTGGCAATTACTGGCAGCAACATAAGAGAGTGGCATAACGATTCAATGCGAGCGAGCGAAGCGAGCGAGCTTGAAAGCTTTGACATTTTACAGTCCCAAAACTCCCGTTTGTAGCTATATTCATTTTTCGCTTTGGAAATTAAGGGGTGGGGGCATCGGGCGCAACTACTGGCAATTACTGTCAGCAACATTAGGAGAATGGCATAACGATTCAATGCGAGCGAGCGAAGCGAGCGAGCTTGAAAATTTTGACATTCTAGAGTCCAACAACTGCCGTCGTAGCTATGTTTTTCGCTTTAGAAATTAAGGGGGAGGCGCATCGTGCTCAACTGCTGGATGCGAGCAAGCGAATCGAGCGAGCTTGAAAATTTTGACATTTTACAGTCCAAGAGCTGCCGTTTGTAGCCATATTTTTCCCCTTTTATTCATATATATACATATTTATTTTACTTTCTTTATTTATTCATTTATTTTTATTTTTATTATTACTTTTTTTTTTTTTGGGGGGGGGGCTTTTTTTTTTTTGGGGGGGGGGGGCAAAAATGCGTTTTGCCCCCCACTTTTTGGATTGGGGGGGGGGGGCGGCCGCCCCCCCTGCCCCCCACTTCCGGCGCCTATGAAGCGTAGTAATCATTCCCAATCGGTTAAGAATGCAGAAACAATAGAATATTTCCATTCGTTAATTACCTTAAGCACTGTTTGAATAGTATACAACCAGTACTAGAGGGGAATGAAGCCCAAATGTACATTTGAATTGAGTGAATTCAGCAATTTTAGTAGATTATTTGAGGAAAATCGGGCAATCTGTTCAATAGTTATGTTTCGACAGTTTTGGTGCAGCCATCGCTGGATAGGGAGACTACTACAGCTCGTCATGTATGGAAACGCTGTAAAAGCAATAGAGGAGAATTCCGCAAAATTTCAATTGCTGCGAAAAGAACACATTCCCTTAGCTTTTAATGGCATATGGTTTTACGATACATGCTTTCTGAAAGAGATACGTAAAGTGCTTAGCGAGATTTTATGAAAATCGGACAGTCCGTTCAAAGTTATGAATTTTGAGTCGGTGTATTCCACTAATTCACATATTCATCAAATCTGGATAAGACTCTCCTTTAAATATATCTAATACCATTACGTCTGGTGCTTTTGCCATTTTCTTTTTTTAAAGATTGGAGGAACTTTTATGGAAGCCAATTAACATTGTGTAATGCAACATTGTCAATTAATATAGATATGTCTAATATCTTTTAAAGTGAAAACTAAGTTCCGGTAAGGGCTTGAAAACCCGTCTGGCACCATTTCATATTTGCTTGCAACATATCGAAAGAGTCTACAAAGAAACTTACCTGGCTGACGCGGTTTGCCGGAATGATGAGTCGTTTTGGAGTATTTTGAGAAAAATAATAAAAGTCGGTAAACCGACTTTTATTCCAGAAGGCTCCAGACTAACTCGGTCTCAGGGAAAACTCGACCCTATTTCAGACAATTTACACACAGTTCGTGATCGCCATGTTCATCAGTACTCTATAATACTACGGGCACCGGCCAAACGAGGCCTTACTGAGCAGACAGGAAAGTGCGTGCTAATCCTGTACAAAACAAATGGACAGCGCGCGGTCCTCAAGCCTACTAGCAAAGACGCTTTATAATACGCACATCACCTCAGTTGCTGAGACGCGCGGTCTTTGAAGTTTTTGTTGTTGTTTATCAATTGTCTTTGATTGTTTTTAGAGGTGCTTGAGAGGCGCACACTAATTTTGCATGAGCGCCAAAGAGGTTTTTGATGCGCGTGTTGTAACAACTCGGACCATTACTGCGAGTAGCCAGAACGCTACAATGTAGTTTATACAGGCCGCTCCCGTATGCATAGTACTGTACAATCCAGAGGGAAAACCAGTAGCAGTACAACTCATCCCGCCGTCAAACAATAGATTAAGCGAGGCCGAGTTATCCCCGAGTCCGAGTCTAGCCTGACCCCGTTCGGGTAAGTTCCGAGACTGAATGTTTTTGGTTAATATATCCCATTTTCGTCCTTACCCATCGAATATCTTGTTATTACAGCGTTATTCCGCACATTTCCTAGGCATACGTTCACATTTTGGAGCAAAATATGACAACTTTTGCAGGCATACCAGAACTTTGTTTGGGCTTTAATATTCAAGATAAATTTTATATGCTCTATCAAAATCTCTTGACTTATGTATAAACATGTCCAAAAAAAAAACCACAACAACAAACGAACGAACAAACAAACAAACAAACAAACAAACAAACAAGCCCGACAGTGATGACACATTATATGTATATCGAGCAATGCTGTAGAAACTCTGTCATTGTTGTCATTTTTCTCAACTTATACTATTTAACCATAAAGTATAGTACTTAGGTGAATTCTACAAATGCAGAAACATACACACATAATAGATGTATCTACAAAATAAATCAATGTATGCAGACAGATATAACATTAATGTTTATACACTTTAAAAACGCAAATGTTGAATCAACATTTAAAAGGGCCGAGGAGTGACAGCATTTTTGAAGTGTTGCATCTAACTTTTAAGATAACATTTTAAATGTTGAATCTAGCAGGAAAACCAACACTTTGAAAATGTTGTCACTCCTCGGCCATTTTAAATGTTAATTCAACATTTGTGTTTTTAGAGTGTATGATATGGTATGCAGAGAATAGAAGTACGTGAATGTATATCAAATAATCTTACAATTGCATACATACAATACCTATATTATGTGAAAAGGAAATATTTAGGCCCATACATGTACATACATTATAATAATACACTATGCTACTGTAAAATCATCGTGCAATCGTGAAAAGTTGTTGAACGCAAATAATGCATTGCCATCTCTTCTTCGGTTTATCATTCTCTTGTAGATAGACATTATAATAATTATATACTGCATTTTAAGGACGGCTTTAATTCCTTCTCGTCTAGCAATCCCAGTATAGGAAAGGAATCTCGGGTCTCTAAAGAGTCCTGCAAAAAAGTCAAAGAAAAAATATTTTGGGAAATGTGAAATGCAGACTATTCCATAAGATTTGCTATGTTCCTCTTGTTCTTGAGAATGCGGTCAAGAATGCATTAGCTTCCTCGACTCATCTCATGCATACGAGTGCTAGCCCCATAAGGGCCTCTTTCTCTCCGGGTTTTATGATGTCCCGTATGTTATATTGCTTTAACATCTGTCTTTCTTTTCCGAGAATCGGGAAAAAATGAAATGAAATGAAATCGAGATGATATAGGAAATCGTACGCTAGTCACGTATCATAGAAGGATGCTTTGAAGAGTGTAAATGATCAAATTGGGATTTTCGAATGTGAACAGTTTTACATCGTTCATCAAATTAACCTCCCAGTCTCCCTTATTACTTCAGGATATTACATTAGTTTTATGATGATATTATGTGAGAGAGAAATCTTGCTTTGATTTGATTGTTCCATCGAGAGTTCATTCAGTTCTTCTGAAACTTATATGACCTAGAATTTCTTTCTTCCATTCGTTACTGTATATTACCTCCACGTTCGAATGTATATAAAGCTCATGTATACACTGCATCCCAAAAACCTGCCATGGAACCATGTCAGTGATATCTTAGATTCCCATTTATACACTTTAGGTCGAGAGGGACGTTGTGAGTATAATAACATCTTCTTGGATAGGACGAAAGCACTGGGCGGGAATCGAACTCGGAATTTCCGAGGATGCAGTCTTATCCATTATGCCTCATCGCCCTCTATTTACGATGACTAACAACATTCCTCCCAGTCTGGATTCCAATAGATATGCAGTATTCCGTTACTTTAATCATCTATGTGTTTTCATATAAATCTATTTAAACATTCCACCCTATAAAATTGTATTTTAGAATCGGCGATGGTGTGACATGGTTTTGCAGTGACTCATTATGTTAGGAGAACGAGTGAACGAGAAAATGTATAAATGCATTTTATTCTTTCTGCAAATCCTGACACACTTTATTTTTTTGCAAGGTCAATTTATTGAGTTGCCACATCCCTAAAAGCTTATCTGTTACGTTGTCCTCTCTTTTAAATAATACAATAATTTTGAACAAATAATTTGTATATAATATGTTTATGTACTTTTTGCATCACATTTTTTTTGTGTATGTAATTGTATCGGGAAAAAAATCACGACTACAATGGGATATCGAAAATAAGATTGACTTGAATTGAACTGAACTGAACTGAACTGAAACATTATGATTATTGTGGCATGTGGGAGCCGAAGAAGCGGTATATACAGAAGACGTGCCGTAATAAAGTCAAGCTAATTGTGATTCGAAGAAAGCGTGACTATTTATCCTTTGCAGACACGAATCGAAAAATAAAAAGTTGCTGAATGGGCAATCCAAGGACGAATGTAAACTTCTTTCATACCTTACTTAAAACACAATCACAGCACTACGTGAATGGGAAACATGTTCTTAATCAACTTCAATACCAACATGAATAGACAAGATCTGGAATATAAAGCGGAAAACAGACTGCTAGAAATTAGATCTAGCTCCAGAGATCACAATAGTTATGAGAGCATCGACAGGGTGATCTATTAGATTACAAAAAATATTTATCTTTCCTTCGTACTTAATCGTGCCGACATTTTGTCAATGCCCATTAACTGAAGAATGATGCACCAGCAACAACATAAAACAAAACGAAACAAATCAAAAGAAAACAAACTAAACAAAACAAAACATGCCAAACAAAGGAATTGACTGTTCAGCAGCCTATTGTCATTGAAGAAATAGGCACCTACTGGACGGTGTAATCTCTAAAAGAAAGAAATGTAATAATAATGACAATAACAATATCAATTATAACGATATTGAAAATAATAATGATAATAATAACAACGACAACAATAATGATAATAACAAAAAAAAATGATAATACCTATAGATTAAGTATGCAGCGACCTAGTAGTTGCAAATTACGTATAATTTTCTAAATTTAGGATTTCTTGAACTTATGTTTACAACTAGCATAAACCAAACACCCACATAGACAAAAATATACATAACAGATTTGTAACTAAATAGATGGGACTTGTGTATATTTTGAATTTACAACACCCTGAAATGATCGCTTTTAGATTATCATAATTATCGTATTCGTCTTCTATCTATCTATTCATTTATTCATATATACCTATCTAATTATGTAACATAATATCAATACAAGCAATTCTGCGTCTGTTCAGTGTGCACACCTTTCTTTGCACTCTATAATATATATATATATATATATATATATATATATATATATATATATGATATAAATATGTACAGAGATCTTAAAATACATAAATAATTCTTCATAGCAAGCATAGTTAGAGTAGTTCAGATCTACATCTGAATTTGACGTCTTCTTTCTTTTCGATGGTATTCTTTATGACGCTTGATTACTCTTCTGAAAGAAAATCAAGAAATGTATTCTGTCATGCCTCTCAGACACAAATAGACAAGTCTTAATATGTTTGACTTTCTTTTCACTAATTTCTAGTGGGTCGTTTGCAAACATTGATCGTGGTCCGGAAACTACAGTGTATTGACTTTTACGTCATCTGCTTATTCGACAGAAATGTGATCATAACAGATATCTCTTTTCCGACTTTTTCTTGAACTTTTCACTGTCGGGAGAGGAAGAAATGGGTGATTACTGCTCTGAAACTTCTCCGATATTTTTAGAGAACATGAAAGGAACTAAAAGAAGCCACAAATTTTTGGCTCTTTCTTGTTTGCTTGCTTCAGAAACCACAGGATGAATGACACGTTTCGTCTCTGGATGAAACCTTAATGGTCGCCCCTCAGCCTTGGACACCTAGCCCTGCCAAGTGCGGAGAAAAAAATCGCACGTGAGCGAACATCACGTGGCGCTTATAACCTTCCAGACACGCGTCTTTTTTCGGTTTTGTTTGTTTCTTTCTTTTTCTTAAAGCTGAAATTACCGTGATTCGCGCGCAGAACGTGATCTTCGTGCATGTGTATTTCTGTGTGTGGGATGTTATATCTATATGCTTCTTTGACGAGCAAGCGGAACACGAAGCAGTGTTTTATCTTCAGCAACGCAAACCGCCAGATTTCAGACGTGACCGTATGGTACATTATCGCTGCGCACAAAATATGGATGAAATGACTATTTGCTCAGTGCTAGAGCTCATGTGTAATGAAGCGAAGCGAAGAGATGGTTTTAGAGAGAATATTTGCTTGAGATATTCCGTCAGTTCTACACGATTTTACGTTTGTTCTTCCAAACGAATCCTGAAGATCACGCGACAGATATCGTGCGCCATTCTCTACCGAAATTTGAGAGCTGAAATCAGTATTCCATTAAATGATCCATATTTAGATATAACGTCACATGTTACTTTCATCACAAACAGATCTTATGTCTACATCTTGCAGCGCTGTATATGATATACGATTTTATGACATGCACAAGCAATCGGGAGAGTCGAAAGCGTGTCTGACACTTATGGACTCAGTCAGGCCTCGAAGGTACAAATTTGCATACCACGTGGAATTGAATGTGATCATAATTTTCTCCTCATCAGAAGATGCAATCTGCCCCCCCCCCCCTCCGGGGGGGGGGGGGGGGGATCTGCCACGCATTGACCAGATTTTATCTTCGTCCGGTGGAAAAGATGTAGAAGATTATTACAAGATATGATTTTTTTTTTCATTCCATATATAGGAATAATGTCAAAGGTTCTTCCTTTATTCGCTGTAATGCTGTTCCGATCCGCTGTTGACCGTCGTAAGACTTCGTAACCCTTCGTAACACTTCGCAATGGATATTTACATATAGCGCTTCTCCCACAGAAGTGCTCAAAGCGCTAAAAAGAAGTGAAAATTGAAAATAATACCCTAAGACGCTTAGACACTATTGTAGGCCCCTACCGTATGCCCCCCCCCCCCAAAAAAAAAGTACAACGGGACCCTCCGCAATGATAACTTTAAAAATAGTGAATCAATCCAAGTACAATTTCAGGGTATAACTATAACTCATTGCCCACATCTTACAGAAAACCCCACTCGATTTGCTTCCGTAGTCAAAGAGAAATGAGGAATTTTGTAGAGCATGTCAGGAATCTCTTCCTTAAAAGTTTTCACACATTATGCAGTTCCAAGAGCATCCAAGTGCTAAACTTGGAAGAATCAGACTCATGCCATGCTTTACAACAATTCAAACTTCTCTGTACCAGCTTAACCAAATTGAATGGGGTTTTCTGCAAAATAGAGCTAAGATGTTATATTTTAAGACCCTGAAGTAGCATTTAGACAATTCTAATCATATATGGAGTTATCAATGCGAAAATTTGATTGTATTTTTTTTTTTGGGGGGGGGGGAGATACTGTATTTCCCAAAGTGATAACCGCGCTTTTTCCATCGTGACTGTAATGATTGTAGTGGTATACTGACATACATGTAGGCATTTATTGTAACTACTGTATAAAGAAATAAAGCCGTGCAGAGAACGAATGAAACAGCGTTTTAACCCGTTCTCTACCACGTACTCTAAAGTTCAAGTTCAAGTTCAAATTTATTTCATATTTCCATTTTCTCAATGATGACATTACAGAATTATTGACAACAAAACAAGAGTACAAAATATATACAATTATGTCTTTTGATTGTAGAAGAAAAAGAAAAAGAAAATATACTTGACACAAATGTACATGGTCACATCGTATGAAAATGTCACTAGTAAGTATAAGAAATATGATGGGGCCTACATAAAAGCTTTAAAGCTTGTAAAACTGTAGGTACCCGAGTTCATAGGCATATAATTTTACACGGAGAACGGATATGTTTGTCTTGACCAACTAAAATTACACCAGTACAAAACATCGATGAGTAATCGATGCACACTCTAGACAGTGTGCATGATGCTATGAGGTTTTCTGTGGCAATTAGCACTCGAAGCACAAAGGTTTAAATGTCAATTTTACTAATCTTACGGATATCATGTAAAGGCCTGCCGACACCAATATGTATCATATTCTGTAATTATTCAAAACTCATAAAAAAACTCACTCAAAAAATAGTCATGTGAAAGGACTGATAATCTTCTTTTCTTACATAATCTTCTCGCATTAGCTTTGTGCTATCCAGCATATTCAACTTCGGAGTATTCCAATTCTCTTCATTTTTGTAAAATCATTTATTCTTTTCTTCCGTTTCCTTTTTGTATTTTGCCGTGTCGTCTGAATCAAATCACTGAAATAATCATTAAGAGCGAAGAAAAGAAAACCCAGATACCAAACAGAAAATTCTGGGCATCGACAGTCGAGATTATGCTTTCTGGCCACATTTTAATCAACCTGTATTTGTTGACACACGCGAGTGTCATCTTAATCCTGTCGTTTTTTTTCCGTCATACCTCATTTCACTCAATCTCTTAGCCGTGATAAAGACCCTGGGATTCATGTATTCTGAAATGTCGCGCCTCGTTAGCGAACAGCGAGCGTCAGAGTTAATATTGTTTCTTCTCTGCGTTAACCAATTTACGCTTTAGGGGATCTCTCAGCACTCCCTGCTGGGCTCATAGGCAATTTTGTTGTCAAATTAAGTGCCTACAATGCCAGAAAGGAAAGTCACTTAGAGGTCACCTGTGAGAGTCATCTTCCTAAAGGGGTTACATTCTGAATTGGCAATTCCAATGAGAAGGATATTATTATCAAACGAAATTCGAGGAAAATTGTTTATAGATGACATATACGTTTATTCATATGTATTGTGAGTGTACTGTACATATACACTGGAGCAAAATACTGGAATGAGTTATACCAACTTTTATTAAAGAGATTCCAACACTGTCATCTTTTAAACGTAAATGCAAATGTTTTTAATCCAAAGTGCAATTGAATAATTATTGTCATAATTTTGCCACTTTTCCCCCTTTTTATCGTTGTGATGTTCTTTGTTTTTGTTGCGTAATGTATATTTCTTCACCTGTGTTTGCATCCCTGTAACTGCCTGTCTCTGTTCGATGGAAATGGCGTCTTATCTATTGTTTGTATAAGGGAATTGGTCTCGATAGGCTTCATATGGCCCTTACTGATCCCTCACGTGCTATTATTATAATATATTTTTCACTTCTTTTTGTATTTCGAACGTGATGAACGTAATGTTTTCTTTTTAGCACGTGAAATGAATTTCAATCTGAATATGAATTTGAATATATGCGCACATCTATATCATGTGTATATACTATGTGTTTATATATATATATATATAGATATATATATATATATGTATACACATTTATTATATAAATAATGCAGTTGTAAAATATGCATGTGTGAATGTATGAGTGTATGAATATACACACAGTTTCTTAATATACTATGTTTTGTTTTAAGAGGCTATTAAGGATGCAAAGACTAATTACTATAAGCAAGCACCCTTTGAACCAAAACCTTTAAAGACGAAATCCACCAAAAAACATGAATGAACTCTAAAAAAAAAAGAACAATTCTCGACAGAACCTCAAAAAAGACAAAGATCAGATAAGAAATAGGGAAGATATGGCATTTCACATTTCTGTGGAAAGCATTTCTCAACCAGTCCTTATGAATATTCAAATGTGCGAGTTGATGATGTCATGCCCTCACAGCTTTTCATCTATGTTGTATATGAAATTCGGAAAAATGTTATCTTTTTAGATAATGCAGGTAAAGGCATATTTCCATACCAAAACATATCATAGCTAACATTCGTTCTTTTTTATATTTTGAGTGATGATTTAAAGTGGATGGCTAGTAACTGATCATTTGGAATCAGTGGGAATGCTGGGGGATGATTGTTCCAATCCATGTGGGATTCATTTAAGAGTACATTATGTATCTATTGTTGTGTGAAAATTATTTGCTTCAGAATGGTTTCATATTCAAGTAATGTGCAGTACAATGTTTCCAGGTTAGCATGCCTGTACAGTGCCGGGGCGATAGTTAACGGGCCCGTTAATGATAGCCAGTGATTTCGGCAGGAGTTTGGCTTGGGTTGAATAGAAAAAGCAAATAATTTCCACACAACGATAGATTTATAATGTACTCTTAACTGAATCCCACAAGGATTGGAACATCATCCCCCAGCATTCCCACTGCATTCCCACAAATCAGTTGCTAGCCATCCCCTTTAAGGCAAGTTTTATGTTTATACAGCTGAAATATGAGATTCTTTTTTTCATTTTCTTTTTCATTTCTGTATATGAAATGAATAAGAATGTCTTCTCTATGTCCTATCCAAGGAACTGATGAGATGGAAAGTAAGTACTTTGGTTATGGGGTTACAAACACCGCAACAGGGGTCTCGAACCACGGACCTCGGATTGAGAGCCCATTGTGTTATCCACTGAGCCACACGTTGGACAAAAATGTTTGATTACTAGTGCCTTTTTGACCCTTGAGAAAATATATTGGGTAAAAGCAATAGTATGACTCAGTGCAATAGGTGAAGGATCTATGTGCATGCAATCATGCTACCCTGGAAAGATGAAACTAATATTGATAGAGTATTATTTGGTCAAAAGTAGGTCTCCGTGAAATAGCCTGGAACGCCGGCTTTTCCTCCCTCTCTTTTTCTCTTCCTTTAGTTATAATGTGGACATACATGCGTTTATATATATATATGTATATATATGTATATATATATATATATATATATATATATATATATATATATATATATATATATATATATTTGTGTGTGTGTGTGTGCGCGCGCGCGCCCGCGTTAGTGTTTGTGTCAATGTAAAAGTGTATACCAGTGTGTAAAGGTTTTATTGTAAAAACACAAACAAATGAGCTCCATTAATTTCGATTGAATATGCAAAAGTCACATTGTGCTGATTACTAGAGGTAGCAACGGAGGAAGTCAAAGCGAATCTCTTCATAACCATCTATCGTCGTAAATCAAGATAGATGTGAAAGTATGAATATAATATACAAAAACACGCACACACAAAAGCAGAAGTATATATATATATATATATATATATATTTATGTGTGTGTGTGTGTGTTGTGTGTGTGTGTGTGTGTGTGTGTGTGTGTGTGTGTGTGTAATGAAACAAAGAAAGGGAAAACTGACCAGAAACAAATAATAAATAGTGAACATTTTGAGTTTGAGCAAAGAAAATGTGTTTTCCCGATGGAAACCCAATTTCTTTGCTCAAAGTTTTCACTATATTATATACATATGTAACACATTTAATCAGGGTATTAACTGAAACAGTCTCGGTAACTGCCTGGTAATAACACTTGTCGAGGTAGTTGACGTTTTGTTTTCTTTTGTACGATTATGGATTCATTCTTATATACTAGTAGTCGCCTTTCTTTCTAGCTTTTTATCAATTTGATCTCTTTCTATTTCTGCTCTATCTGTATTCATTTGTTTATTTTGAGTATATATATATATATATATATATATATATATATAGAGAGAGAGAGAGAGAGAGAGAGAGATACATCGACAGAATGAAAGATTGAGAAGGAATTAGGAGACTTAGGAGTACAGCAAAGAACCAAAGACGGGAAGTTTGACGCAATCCATGAGCAGAAGAAGGATGATTTGGTTTGGTCACACGCTCTGGATGGATGGCTTTAACCCCCCCCCCCCCCGAAAAAAAAACACTTAAGTGGAGGTAAATAAATGGAAAGGTAAATATAGGAAGGCCTCTCACATCATTGAAAAGAACAATAGATAATGACCGACAGGACAAGAAATATTTTATGGGGACAGGCAAAGACCCAGACGCAAGACAAAAAGTGGTGAAAAAACGTTGGAGATTGATGCCCTCCCGAGGACAGAACAAGCTAACTAAAGGCCTACATAAATTATTTCAAAATCAGAAGGCGTTATAAAATTTCAATAAAGGACGGGAAACGCATGCAGGTTTCCTTGCTTATAACTATGTCTACGGATTTTTTTTTCTCTGATCTCTTGGATTACGGTTAAAATGCAGCTACAACTGGGGAACTTTTATATCAGAATACGTAAGAATAATCAAGAGATAAATGAGTAGAACAGTGTCAGAATGATGATGCAGAGGTGATTACTCACTAAGGTATGGCTACATCTGACCTGCAAGTATTTATTGACTATCTATACTATTTGTAAATACATTGTATATTCAATCAAAAAGGAAGGTGTAACAGCAACAACAATAATGTCGATTATAATGCTATAAATAGTACTAGTATTAGTAGTAGCAACGATGAAGATGATAATGATGATGAAAATAATAATGATAATAATGTTAATACTACTAGCAGTGCTGCTACTATACTAATATAGTAACAATAATTATGATAATAATAACGATGATGCTAATAATGATAAAAACAATAATAATAAAAATGTTAAAGAAACAAATGAAACAGCTTAGTGGTCTTTTTTGTTTTACCAGGGGTAGTTTCATCAGTATGGACACTGTTCTACCATTGCAGAGCATCAACGGTATAGTACACAGAATAGAATGTGAGTTCGCTTTAACAGTAGCATAAAAAAATAATACAAGTAAAGACCCTGAGAAGACTCAATAAGACAATGATATAATGCAATTTAGTATAGATTTGAAGGACTCAGCAGACACGCGGAGAAAGTAAAAAGAGTAAATGGCTGTGTCATGAAATTTGTAACAAACTCGTCGACTCCATCAAGGCAAATAGAAAGTGCAATGACAGCTTATCTCTCAATAATGATGGAAGTGAAGCATCAAGAATGACTCATTAACACGAGGGACTAAGGATTCCAAAACGACTCCGGGAAATCTGTGTAGATGTGTGACTATTTTCATGTATCCTATCAATGCGTATATTCCTTACCATTTCTGGTTGAACTTCATTTCCTATATTCAATGTAGCTGCGGGGGGGGGGGGGGGGGGGGAGAAGGGGACAACATTCAGTGTCCACACTTACGCCACTCAGTTTTGTTCTTTTATCGGCATCATCTACCTTCGGGCATTTTGAATAATAATGATGAAAATGATAACAAAGTCTTTTTCTTTTAATCCAGGGTAGCCTCTTCAGTGTTACCACTGCTCTACCTGAGAATCCTGCTATTATTACTACCCTAGCATTGCCAGGTACTCATTTAGACACCTGGGTCGAGAGGGACAGGGTGGGTCAAAACATCTTGTCCAAGGACGTAAGTACTGAGCGGGAATCGAACTCGGACTGGTCCTCAGATTGGGAGTCAAGAGTCTTATCCACTACACCACGGCGCCCCCACCACTCCAGCGAACAATGTTCAGAAGATCAAGTATCGCGCTCGTTCCAACGGACGGACCTGGACAGGGCAGCTAGGCATATAAGTACATGTACTTAACAACCATATCTACCCCGCCTGACAACACGTTATAAAGGGTAATGGTGTGTTTTTTTATGCAGAGATGCACTTTAGCTAGCTTCTGCCGCAGCGGGTTTGTTTTGTTATTAAACGTACACATTCGAAACAAGCAATTACCGGATATTAAGAGGTTTCGAAGCGGTTCAATCAGGGATAATGTGACCAAGCCCTAACTGGCGTGAAACGCTCCATCCTGTTAGGGGAGAGCATTTTTATAGTTCGTTTGCTTTTTTTTTTCTATAAAGAAATCAACATCAAACAGTTAAGTAATTACATTTTGCATCATTGACTATAGGATGCGAAGATGATGTTAGCCTAAAAGTGAACATACACACAAGGTCATGTCTGTTTCAGGTAGTTTAGTCTGTACTCTGAATCATATGCTTAGATATATATATATATATATATATATATATATATATATATATATATATATATATATATATATATATATATATGTGTGTGTGTTTATCTTTTCATGCGTTTCATACGTTTCATGTCTATTCGTGTGTACATGTGTCTGCTTTTTGTTGATCTCTCTTTCTAGTGGGTTTCCAGACTTTTTCTTTGCTCTCAACTGATGTTTTTCATCTGAGGGGCCCATATCCTACAAGTCTTTTTAGTGGGTCCCTCCATTTTTCGAACTATCCATATTGTTTACTTACTTCTTATCACTTGAGTTTATGATGATGTGTAATTATCGTAAGGTGCTACAATCATTGTACATTGTTTTCGTCTGTACTTAGTTTACGCACCTTATTTTCTGTTACCCCCCCCCCCCAAAAGAAGTGATGTTTATATGTTCTTGTCGAAAATGAAATGAAAGATGAATTGAATTGAATGTATATATATATATATATATATATATATATATATATATGCAAGCACATACGTACAAAATATATCACTTAATATTTCACGTCATTCTTTTATTTGATGAAAATTTTGATGACATGTCACAGCTTTTAATAAACGGTTTAAGCTTTGTGGCTGACTCTGAGAATCTTGTTGTTGTCAGCGCCGAAAGATTATGCCTTTTCGAGAGATTATAATCATTGAAGCAAAAAACAAAACAAAACAAAACAAAACAAAACACAACAAAAACCATTATTGTAAAGCAATCCAGTTCTCTTCGTCTGAGCAGTCAGCAAACCTTGGCCCCACTGGTTATTTGATGTCAGATTTGAAACTCATCCTACCAACAGACCATTGTGGGAACTCCTGCATCCACGTCTTGAAGGGCCTGCGTAAAGAGACTAAAGCTGCCACAGAATCGTTTACACATAATTCAAGATTCGAGATTTCAAGATTCAAAATTATTTTCATTTTCATTAAATAAACAGAGAAATTATGTACAATGCATATGCCGAGGATAATCATGTGTAATAATTGCAAATGTGATAAGTACATATGAAAAGGATTAACAGATGAAGAAAACACAATTGCATTTTCTTTAAATATTATACACATACACATACATATGATACAAGTTAACTAAGGATGGGGATGGACTTTAATTTCTTATAGAATACCCGTAACTGAGAATTTCACACTGACATTGACTGAGAAGTAACATCAACTTCCATTTGTTTTTGTTTGTTTTTTCTATATACACTGCCAGAGCAGCTTGATGAAGCGTAACAGAAATTGAAATAGACAGAACAGCACTTTTATCTTTTATGATACTTCCTCGCCATTTTGTCGTTTCCTCAATATTGAAAAGGCCGGAAAGAGACGAAATTATCAATATATGAACTAACCATTCCGCACGCTCGAGGACGCGTGTGTAACAACAATGTGCACCTCAACCGGTTACGGGGAAGCACGCAGTCAGCATAACGCAAAATGACTTCACGAAGAACGTGATGGGGGGGGGGGGGGTGGAAGCAAATCACGTACAAAGCATGCACTACATACGATTGTGACTAACATTTGTCGTGGGAAAAATTCGGTCGCGTTGAAAACAGGCGACGATGAAAACAGCAGCTCACATTATTTTGCTTATCAGTTTATCGAAGTCATCTCCCCAGAGGTTGTCAACTTCGGAGGTATGATGGCCTACAGCTCAGGTTAAGGGAGACAATAACGTAACTGCTCTTATTTCACCTTATTAGGTTTGTGAATGAGGACGTGGAAGCAGTCTGTCAAAGAATGACCTTACCGCTCCCTGATGGACACAGATAAAAATTACCATCAGTGAAAAGAAGGTTCTAATCAGCCGCACTCCCACTTGATTGGCCTTCAAAACGATGGGGACTCCACCCTTGACGAATAACAAAATTAATAAAAAGTGAGAAGCAAGAATATAAAGAGACAAAACGAAGGAAAATCGAGGGATGCGCAGGAAATACTATACACTACTACGACTACTGCTGCTGCTGCTACTACTACTACTACTACTATTACTGTAATGCGCTGTACTACTGGACCATTAATAAAACAAGTGAGTTTAAAGACTTTTTTTTTAAGATGAGAGATTGCTGCTGGCAAAGTCTTTGGGATAGCTGATTCCAAAGTTTGGGAGCAGGAGATAGATAAAAATGCTTTATCAACAAATGATACAAACGTGAGAAAGTAAAGAATCATACAGGTTTAGTTTGGTTGCATTTTGTATAATCATCTAAACTTATATTACGATTTTTTTTTTTTTAAGACCAAATAAGGATGCTAAAGTATCAAAGGATACATAAAGGTATGGATGTTAGTCGAGTTCGTGACGCAGTGGCCATTCTGCCTGTAAGCTTTACTTTACACAAATTTGCGTATTTTTGCGTATAATTTGCGTAACAAAGATCAATTTATGCATTGATACCGAAATGGGTGGAAATAACACTAAATTTACATCTTCATTTATATATTTATATCTGCTGCTTTGAAACACTTAGTATAATCTCATGTACTTTCACGAGAAAACTGCTCTCCTTTAATATCCCATATTTTCATACATCGTGATGCTCTAAAAAAAAAAATTAGAAGCAAGATAGATAATTCCTATCAAAATAATAAAGTTCGAAAAATCGTTTCGAAAATCATAAAAATGCTACAAGCGCTTGCTTTGCAATAGCAACAAGAAAAAAAAATTATATGTCTACATATTATTATTAGCATTAAAAGTAGAAAGTTTCAGTAAACAGAACAAAGGCCTCGTAAACAAAGATGCCAATTACAATATCTATAATAGCTATAAATATCGGATATTCAAAGGATCAGTTTTGTGTAGAGGTTGACATTTCTTGAAGATATAATTACAAGAGTAAGATATGGAATGTCTCTCGAATATACGTTTCCTGGATAAGGCAAACTTATACGAGGGTTGACGATTTAGCGTGTATTGCAAGTTTCTTAACGAATGGAAATCACTAGTTTTAAGTACACGTAATTGGGTTATTTAGGCTGTTCCGATCGTCTTAACTTGAGTAGACATTGCAGTATTCAGTTCCTTTGAAAAGACCACAATCATTAGAAACGATGAACTGGGATGACGACCCGAACCCGAGGGAGGGGGGAGGGGGGGGGGGGGAGGAGAAGGGGAATGACCAGGGCCCCAATTTCATTAAATGTTGATATGATAGCAACTCTTCCTGGAATGGCAAATTTACTGGTAACGACAAGAATCCAGCTTCCTGATTGGCTGTTGCTATGGGAAGTTGCCATTCCAGCAAGAGTTGCTATCCTTACATATATTTTATGAAATAGGATCCTGGTTTTTACATTTTCGTTATTCTATCCCACATAAGAAAAAAAAAAGTGAAATTAAAGTGCTTATCAACAATGTAACAATTTCTAACGTTTAAGAACTTAAGGCTCTGGTGGAGTTCAAGTACAATTTGAACTTATGTGAGGGTATGATTTATGCGTGTGCGCGTGTAAAGTGCAATATGGTATGGAATAAATAGTGTGCATGTCTTGTATTAAGTTGAGTGTGGGATGCGAGCTCTGGATATGAATACGGATTGACGGAGAGAGAAAAATAAAAGAAAAAAAGAGAAAGGAGAGAAAGACAAATAAAGATAGACAGAATTAGAAGTACATTTAACATCGTGGTTAGATAGATAAGCAAATAAATAGATGAAGAGAGAGAAAGAGAGAAAGACAGAGAGAGAAAAAAAATAAAGAGATAGAGAGAATGAGATAGAGAGAGAGGGAGAGATAGCAAGAGAGAAAGGAGAGATAGAGAGAGAGAAAGGAGAGAGAGAGAGAGAGAGAGAGAGGGAGATATGTATTGAGAGAGAGAGAGAGAGAGAGAGAGAGAGAAGAGAACGAAAGGTGCAAAATGATCCGTTACTCTGCATTATTTTGACGCTAAATTATAAAGAAGCCAGGTGGGATCATAGATCAGTGTTTCCGGAGGCTATCAATCTTAACAAAGCGCTAGATAGAATAAGCAGATATACTCTCTCTCTCGATCATTTCCAAGGAGTACGAGCTATAAAAAAAAAAAAATCCCGAGCCCCACATATTAAAGAAAGGGTTTAATGAACATTTGGCGTAAAAATCCGGAACCCTTAAAGCATTCTTAATGTAACAGATACACATTCTCTCCTTAATATCATCACTGCCGACTGAAAAAGGTCATAAATATTTGCAGCGAAAAATCGCATCTCTGCCATATTCACGACGTACATATATTTTGCCTTTATTTTCTCCTTTACGGTTTTCAATATGGCATAAGTTCATTTAGAATTATGCAAAGTCAATGGCAATTTATAAAATAGGTTGTGGAATTGAAACAATTCCGCCACGATACAGAACACTGAATGCCAACTTTCGGATGGCAGAAGAAATAGAGTTATATCTTCGTTAGATCTTAATCTCACCATTACACGTAATTCACATATCTGGCTTAATTGACACCTTTTTCCAGGGGGGGGGGGGGGGGGTTGGGAGACAGAACTAACATAGACGGAGTGAATTTGTGAGACCGGCATTGGTGTAGCAGCTCTATAGTTTTTTGATGTAAATGTGAATGAAGATATGAATATTATATTGCAGTCGAATAAATCGAATTTCTTTGCATTTCCGTGGGGATTGCTTTGATTCAATTTTCAGGAGGGGCGGGGGACAGAATTAACATAATTATAGATGGAGTCAATCTGAAAGACTGATTTTGATGCAGCATAGGTCTATTTTTGTGATACACGATTGTGTAAAGAACTCACTTAATCTGCAAGTGGGTTATATGGAATATCATATTGTAGTTGTAAATCGAATTTCTTTGCATTTCTGTGGGGATCTTAGGATAGTCACGTAACCATGTTGTATATAATATACAGAATAACAGATAATTCAGATACAGATTATCACTCCCGATATCAAGAGAATTTCATCCAAAACTGGAAAAGGGGATTTTGGTGCAGGAATTGTGTGTCTGAAGACCTATAATCAAGAGTACCTATGCTATATTTGTGGCTGTTGTTGACTTTTTCTAGTTTTGCTATTGTTCAGGTCAGTTTTAAATTCAGTTTATAACCATTTTCATTCTAAATGAATCTTGTATGCCATTTGACTGTGTTCCTCTTCTTCAATAAAATTACAATAATAAAAAAAAAATCAACGTTTTCAAGACCAGCTTAATAATTCTGTAACTATCGTACCATCATATTTTAGCAGTAGGTCCAAAATGCACGTCAAATACTACACTACGGAAATAACGTGACGTTGAACGAAAAACAAAATCAGCAATTGAAACAGTATCCATGCATGCACACATTCACACACACGCGCACACAGACCTACAGCACAGCACATTAAGATGCATCTTTGTTATATCCTTCAATATGGCTCAAATTGACGTGAGAAATATTGCCATCGACATTGTCACCTTCTGATTGTAAGAAAATCGAGGTATCCTAAAGATTTCATATTCTAGGAACCACAAAATTTGGGGAAAGAAACAATGAAGAACCTTTTCTGCCGTTACCCTCATGTATACATTTGGTGTGGCCGTAAATATAGAGTTGTACACACATATTAATGACGAATGCATAAAAAATGTAATACCTTAAAGGAGCCTTTGATTTGAAAAAGATGACCAGATTTATTTTAAACATATACCTTTCAATATCGAAAAGATGGTCCACATAATTGTTGCCACTCCAATTGAATTATTTTGTTATCGATTTCCTTTATTCTCTATTTCTTCACTTATTCATCTAGTTGTATTTGTTTTTATGTGTGTTTGTGAGTTTGTGGGTGTGGGTGTGTGGGTGTGTGGGTGTGTGAGTGTGTGGATGTTTGTGTGCGTGTGTGTTCATACGTATTTGCGTCAGGGAAACAATATTATATCAAGTACAACTTCACCTTAGAAAGTATCTTCAGAAAGTAGAATTTAAGATTGCTTCACAATATCCTCGAACTTTGCTTTTGAATTCATCCACAATGGTGGAAAATTTGCGAGCATAACCAGCTTTTCAAAGACTTGCAATTTTATTGCCTTCACGCAGAGGAAATTGAATTAATAATTGTGCTTTGCCGCGGAAAGGTCAGTCAGTCACAGAATGGCTATCGTCAGACCGTTGGAAAAGAAATCTTGACCAATAATGCTGAATGGAGAGACCATCAAATACAGTAGTGAAAAAAAAATGGTCATCGTTCTCCGCGTCAAGTTCTATATAGTAAGAAGTGAGGTTGTAACTTTAGATTGAATAGACCGATGCGACACAAGAATGCGTCTATAAAAAAAGAAGAAAAATGTTCGTAGGAATCCATTAGTCAGTCTATACATCTTAAACACCTCGGCGTCATTGATTTTCCTCGAGGTAAAGGGAAATATCTGAATAAGAAGAAGAAGAAGAAGAAGAAGAAGAAGAAGAAGAAAGACGTGACAAGCAATTTGAGAGCTCAAAATTAGGTTACTATACTATGTCTTCTCACAGTGGGTCAACAGTGATGAAAGAACAGGTATCTCCAACGTGAATGACGGACATGTAAAAATGCAAGATGTATGTTTTTACATCTCCACATTCATCTATTTACCCTACTATCTATCTATCGTTCCATCTATTATCCATCCATATATATATTTCTCTCTCTCTCTCTCTACATTATATATATATATATATATATATATATATATATATATATATATATATATATATATAATACATTGTGAAATACGAAATATGGGATATTCTAAATCATTAGATCAGGAATATTTCTTATTATGTAACAAGTGAGGTATTACTGGAAAGGGTTTATTTTGCTCTGATGATGAACTTACTTTTTGATTGTTTAAAACTGGCGCTTACCCCGTTTTGGGATTATGATATACATATTATATTATTATTATTATTATTATCATTATTATCAGCATTTATATATATATATATATATATATATATATATATATATATATATATATATGTATAAATTTATATACATGTGTAAGTGTGTGTGTGTATGTGTGTGTGTGTGTGTGTGTGTGTGTGTGTTTCTGTATGTGCCTAAGTTTGTGAAGTGTTGAAGACGGCTACGAAAAGTAAGTTCAGGCCGACCGGTGTGAAAGCACGACAGTGCTATAACAATATATGCGCCTATGTTTAATAAGTATGCTATGAATATTCTATGTATAACTCTTCATGTCTGTCTAAAGAGAAGAAATCATGTGCATATAATATAGGTACATATACGAGCATAAAGTGGGCCTATAGGTGTATTGTGGTACAGGCTATTATGAGAATAGTTTCCTGTAGGCCATTCGCTGGATCTGACAAAAGTCCCAAAGTGTTGAAGACATACGTGTGGATGTCTTATTTTCGTACACTTAGATATGGCCAAACATTTGTCTTTCGCAAAAAGGTAAAGATAGCCGGATGCAAATACCGGCCATACTGCATGGAAGTGAGAGTTGTCTGTGAGACATGTTCTTACCCCCCCCCCCCCCCTTCTCCCTCCCCCATTACAAAGCAAACAGAAGTTAATTCACGAACCGGCATATTGCTTTCTCGGGTTGCAAATAATCCCCGGCACGCGAGCGGGGTCGGCGAGTTCGATTAAAGGCAGTATTTGTTCGCCATACACAGTTGGCGCAGCTGATGAAGCCAAACTACCTCACCCAAACGCGGCCTAGGTTTCCCTCTCTGACAAAAAGCAGCTCTGAAGGCCTTTTGCCTCGTTAAATAGACAATTCTTTCTGACAGAAGTGAATATGATGTCAAACAGTGAGCACTTCCCAAGGCACACTGCTCGAATGGAAACCATATGAAGCATCAGGTACAAGGAGAACGAAAAGAAATCAGAAACGGAAAAATAAGATGTTTTTGTTTTACCGTGACGGAGGGTACACGCATGAGTGAGGTCATCATAGCGCTAATGATGTACATAACCTTTATACTGAAACAAAAAAACCCGAACTTATCTTGAGCGAATCGCTGTGTACAACATTATGTTAAGTAAAATAATTTATTTTATGTATTTATGTTCTATCTTAACATGTTTAAGATCATTTCAAACTAGTAAATGAACAGAAAGCAGCTAATAGCAAATAGCTTAAAATAATGTTTCTATACGTCTACTCACCCTGCTATAGTATATAAGAAAGTAAGCATAACTACAGTTCATAATACGAACAAACTAATTACAATGTTAAACATGGATGTAGTCCAGCGACAGACCTATTGTTCAGTATTTTCTATTCAACACACACTTGTAAAACAAGAACTCGCAGGGCATGTGCACGTACATGATTAAGGAGGGCCTACCTGCAATATCATCGCGTATTTTGCGGTGATATAGTAACTAGGGTGTTTACTTGTTTATTTTTCTAGAGGAAAACAATGCTCTATATATCCTAACCCAATAAAATATGTAATTTACTTCTTTTCGTTGAACAAATATCTTGCCAATGATACAGATTTCAACACGAATCGCCATTGCTATGATACCATAAATATAACGACGGCAATTCAGAAATTTTATCGCCATGTTTTTACTTTAAACAAAGTTCAGGGTTGATCAATATCAAATTTCCTTCGTATAGAATAGCTTAATCTGCATGTATGCCAAATATGACATTTTTACACAAAACTGAACAGTTGCTCCACTGTGCCGCTGGACTAATGTGGCAAATGGGGATTAGAAGCTGTTTGAAGGGATGTAAATTTGATGTGATTTAAGAGATAACAGAAAAGTCTTTGTCCACATAAAAAGACAAAAAAGGTACAAACTGAGATGGTAGATTAAGTGGGAAGATTATTCTTAAGAACGCCCAAGAACAAGAAGTGAACATCCTTGATTGGAAGGTGGGCGATAGCAAGGTCCACCTGTCAGTGACGCACACAAAAGTGGGATACGCTGGAAATAGAGAATCATGGAAGTATAGAGGAGGGGATGGGGGGGGGGAGGGCTTTTTTGTTGCCATACAAAGAAATACATAGGGTGTCACCACTTTAGCCCCCACATTTCTTTTTTTTTTTATCCCGGAAGTGAACTGGCAGTAGAAAACAAATAGGAAAAAAAAATAACTTAAGCTTTAAGCCCGGTAATGCGCTGAAGACCATTTATTTTTTATTTTTTGGCTTGTCAGCTAAAGAAACCTGGAAGTGGCACCAGAAGTTGCGTTTTTGTTTGTTTGTTTGTTTGTTTGTTAGCTCATGAAACCCGGAATTGGCCCCCTCCCACTTTTAAAAACGTGGCGCCGGCGGTTGGAGAGGAAGATGAATGAAAAAGTGAATACGAAGGAGGACAAGGTTGAAAATATCCGAAGAAAAAGAAGGAGAAGAAGAAAAAGATAAAAGAGATCAATGAAATGGAAAACATGGAGACGGAGATGAAGCAGGAGATGGAAGAAAAATAAAAATAAAAATGCAAAAATTACAAGAACTACAAGCAAGAAAAGATGGAGGGATGGAAGGACAAGAAGGAGAAGAATTTGAAGGAGACGAAGTGACCGAAGGAGTACATCACAAATTCAGACAGTGATTTACAAAGAGGAAGACAATACATTTAGTTATCTCAATACCCCCTTCCTTCTCCCGGCGCTAACTTTAAGTGATATCTATGCCATTTGCAGTTAGAACACAGCGAAAAGCTGTATCATATACCATATACCAAGGTCAGTACCTCGCCTTTGATCGACTGCATTCGTCCATGAGGAATGACGTACAGAATGCAGGGTGCATTACCTAGTGATTAACTGATTAATGGTAAGCCCCAAGTTCGTATACAACTGGAACCCGTAACCCGTGGAAGATCAGCTATAGTGGAGCTGAATATGTCCCATGCAGCCATTTTCTTTCGTCAGATGGAAAAGGAATTTCTTTTCAACGAGAAGAAATAAACCTAATGGTTCACTGCACTGTGTAAGTGGATTGTAGGCACCTCTAAGTTAACTGGGCGTATCGATATTTACGATTTTGTTCCTTGTAACTGTCTTGTCAAATATAAATTCTGCTACTGCAGCTATTCCATTGCCTCCCTTTTGACTACAAGCAATAACACGAATAATAAAGATGCTAAAGTTGTAAACACGTTAATAATGTGATAATGATAAATATGTTTAATTCGATGATAACGCTTATGAATGGTAAGTCTAATTTCATAACGCTGAAAAAAATAATTTTAAAAACAATGAAAATGGTAATGATAATGACGACAATAGATAAATCTTAGCATTTGAACCGAGTTGTCTTACGACAGTTGTGGTTATATATTTTCGCACCCTTGCCCACTCAATTAACAGTATGCTTCTCCAGTAGTTCTTGCCAGTATCAATACCCAAATATACGACCAGCTACCTCTTCATATCCCCGTGTCGAACGGGATGCTTTCGGGGAAAGCATCTTGTCCGAGGATGTATTAAAGCTCCTGCACGGAGAAATCTTATCAGTCAGCCAGTGCCCTACCCCGTATACCACACATCCTTGGAGACGTGAGAAAAGAGGGGATAAACCAGGCAAAAATGTCAAATTCCACATCATTTTCAAAGAATGGAATGGTAGCTTTCTCCGGTGATGTTCGCTATATTAAAGGTTCAATAAATTCAAAAAATCTAAGGTTCGTTTATCCTAAAATGAAATAAGGTTCCTTGTTCTAAAGTCGCGTTATCACGAAACGCAAATTTTGAATAGATGTTCGTTAATCCGAAAATGAAATAGGATTCGTTAATTTGAACATTTGTGGTGTTATCCCGAATCTTCAGTAATGTAAAAATTTTATAAGTGTCGGTAATCCGAAAAAAGGAAAGAAAGAAAGGTGCATACTACTAACCTTCGGAATTACGAACTTATTTTGTTTTCGGATTAACGAACCTTCAGAATAACAAACTTCATGCATTTCACTTTCGGATCAACGAACCGTCGGAATAATGAACTGTAACCGCATTTTCAGTTTAATTTGACTCTAAACACAGGGGTTATGGAATTTCGGAGTTTCACAAAAATATTAATATCGAAAGCAACCACAGGTGCAAATCGCGTGACTGGCTGATATCATTGAACACATTCTCTCTCTCATGTTTGCATTCATACAAATGTAAAGAAAAAAAAAAACATGAATTTTTCTACAACCTAGCAACTACCCCCTCCCTCTGACTGGTCATTACTGCTGTATACTAATGCATTAATGCGATTAATGTACATTTATTCTCTTTGATCTCCTTTATACATACGCTAATGCATGGAAGATTTATGACGTGTGGGCGACTGGGGAACTTGCCAGGCCTATACATCATCATTTAATCTGATTGCATAATTATGTTGTTCCTACTAACATCGTCGTTTTGTGAAAATGTATGGCCCTTCAACATTTCGCGTTTTTTTATCTTAAACCCCCCCCCCCCCCCCAGATTTCTCTCGAACGAACCTGCATGGCCGTCTGCATCTTGCTGTTATTGGACTGGGGATGGGATTCAGAACTACTAATTTAGATTGGCTAGCTGGACTCTAGCGAACAAAATGTGTCAAATTTTACTCTGAAAGTTCAATATTGTCTTCATTTAACAAGACAGACAAAGTGAGAAAAAAAAATCATCTAAATAGAGAGACATCGCACAGAGAAATAGCAACAATGAACAAAGCCAATTTTGAAAGCCAATAATGGCCAAAGCATGGAATAGAAGATATTATTAGATAATACAAACGATATGGTTATCTTTTTTTTAATATGCAACTCTGAAAGAAATTTCCTCTCTGAACGAGCATTCTTTTTTGTAATGATGTCGTAGTTGCTATTGAATGTTTGCTTTTAAATGAATATAGTCTTGTGACATTTTTGTTTGTATTGGCGATGAGTACATTATTTCATATATTTTTAATCAATTGCATCGTAATCCACTCTTTAGACGCCGTTTCATTTACTACTGATAATCGAATTCTTTCGTTTTGATTTCAGTGTCACTGAATAAAGAATAAATTGATTTAATGGATTGTATATAAAGCCGCGCAAAACAAACCGAACGAACCGATTAGTTTGTGCATGGTGCAAAACACGTCCAGACGCGACTAATCCCTATGTAATTAGACAGCAGAACGCTGGGATCAGTATTCGGTTCCCCCTGTTTGGTGAGCAATGAAATCACATGCTTCGCTTAATGGACGTCACAAGCGCATCCTGTGTATGACAAGACCGTGTGATTTCTCGTGGTGAAACCAGCGTAATTGCCTCACTAATTCCTATTCTGTACATCCATGTACCAACAAGGTAATTGAAGAGTGTGTTTAACAGTAGGCCCCTCTGCAACCAAACCAGCAGAATACTATTCCTGACAGCCTTATTGATTTCACTCAAACGGGGTAGGATAGCGATAATGATTATTATGAGTACTAAATAAAAAGATAAGAATGTAATGCAGTATTAGTGAACAGATTCAACAAATTGATATGAGGTTTAAACTAAATTTCCGTTAACACAGCCCAAGGGTTTCAGTGGTCAGAGGGTGAATGCTACGAAATACTCTCAAGTTTCATATTTTCATTATTACAATCAAGTCATTCTTCGTAATTCGTTTATGGCTAAAATAGATGTTTTGATTGAAAGACCGGTAAACGTAAGGCATTAGGATATGTGGTGATATTACTGATATTGAGAAACCATATATGTGTGTCAGTACAAACGCACACACACACACACACACACACACACACACACACACACACATTTCTTTATGTATGATATCCTAGAATGATAAACTAAACCATGCTATGAGGGACCTACAAAACCAGTGAAAAGCGAATGTCTATGATAATAATTATTATGTAGATACCAATAGCCAATGACCATGAATCAAAATAATGTCTGTGAACAGTGCATATATATATATATATATATATATATATATATATATATATATATATATATATATATAAATATATATATATGTGTATATGTAATGTATATGTATATCTATATAGTATACATGAATCCATATGTTAAACACTGAATCTTTTGGAAGACGAGGTGCTTTAAGCGTTCTGACAATCTACGAAGCAATCTGTAAAAATTTGTCTACACATAAAGCTACACTACAAAGAGATAATAGATTTTGTCTCTCAGTTTCCGAATTGATTTCTCAAAGTCCTGGAAAGTTGATCTTGCTCTCTTCGGACTTGGAAAAAAAAAAGGGCCAAAAAAGAACAACAAAAAAGGAGAGCGTTTAACCTCGCCAAATTTTCCTTTTCTGCTGATGATACGAATGAAATCACGTGATTCTGCCCAACTTTCGTTTCTTTTGTGCCGCTTCTCATCCATCTGCCGCGGTCACGTGCTGGTGACAAGTTATTGGCAATGGCGCCAAAAATCTGGAGACAGGAAAGATCATGCCGACATGAAGATGGTGAAGAACTTGTAATAAACCATGTTCCGCCTTCTGCATCAAAGCTCCCACCACGTCACGTACTGGATGACAGTTATTAGACATGCGACAGAATTGGGTTACTAGTAGTTTGCGTATAAGAGTTGAGCTTTTAATGGAGGGCGCCAACCCAAGAATTGAGGAGATTGGACGTCAAATCTTTGTTGTGCCATTTAAAGGAGCAGGAAGGCGTGCCGTCAACATGGAAATCACCAACATCACCAAGTCCTTATTAAGCGTCGAGTGAAATAATATCAAGTGTTTGAATGCAAATGGGCTAAGCGCTATCTTTAAACATTTTAAAGTAAGTCTGTTATCATTCTTAAAGCTATGATGAAAACTATCCCATGTATTCTTATAATTTTCTTTGTTTTTAGCAGCTCTACATACAAATGTCGTAACTTAAAAAGACTAAAGTTATAATTTGCGATCAAATGTTTCCTACTTTGCAGCCGTAAATTCACCGATTGCTGTGGATTGAGCAATATATTACACAAAGTAGTAAGCATAGTATCTGTACGAATAACCTACTGCAAACACATAACATGTATACGTTATCACCGACTTCAGTTCTGAAATAAAATGTAATGAAACGCGGGAAAATTACGATTCAGGGTAGTAAAAGGGCATTAGATTAGAGGTAAGGGTGGCATTGAATGTATGGTTGTGGCATCATTGTGCTACTTTAATAGATTAGATTTCTTTCTCATTCCTGCTCTATGAGTTCCCGTTGTTTTCAGAACTCAGCAGCAAAGCATTTTGTCTTCACCATCTCGTTTATTAGGTGACATGCCCTATTAGTGTATAGTTCATCCCATACCTAATTCCGGTCTAATATTCTATGGCTTGCACATGCATGCTAATCTAGGTTAATTTTAAATGAATTCACCTAGATCAAAGCTGGAATGAGCTAAATTTATATCGGGACACAATCTCAGAGACGACAATTACGTAGTGAAAATTTCATGAATAGGCAAGCTTTCACGGGAATTCATTTAAGTGCCAACCCTGGGTTGTAATGTTGTCATGCTAGATGGATTTTGTGCTTGTTCAGCAATCAACGTCAGTCACTGAAAAAAAAAAGAGATATTGTCATACGCATCATCCGAAGTGATAAAGCAGTCGTTGAAATGAAGTTTGTTCTGAAGTGGGCTCCACGGCAACATACAATATTGGCTGCTAACGATATTTTTGGTTCTTTTTCTCTATTTACATGTGCATGCTTAGTCACACTTTAATTATCATGATAGTGACACTGCTGAGATAAGCCTTTAACCACTGCTTTTTTAGGTCTCTGTGTCCGGTATTTTTGTGAAGATTTTAAGTATAAGATTTGTTATGAAATCTTTTGACGCAGACTGAGAGAGTACTTTAGAGATCAATGTGTGTGCGTGTGTGAGGGTGCGTGTTTGTGTGAGTGTGTGTGTGCGCGCGTGTGTGCGTGTGCGTGACTTGTTATTGAGAGCTTCCCTCGCTATCCCCCGCGCCCACCAAATTTTAATGTTTGTCGTGTAGCATGTGATCCTCACTGGTTACATTTGGCACAAAAAAAAAAAAAATTGGCACAAAAAAAAATGTATGTCTGCATGTCTGTCTGTCTGCTTCTTTGTCTCTCGATATATTTCCAAACGTTTGTAATTACTGAATAAATGTATTAATTCAACATACATACATATATACATACAAACATATGCACGTATATTTATGTCGCAGGATATGTCGCATGATATGTTGAGAATTCACGTTTTGGCTCCACGAAGAAATAAAGAAATATACTGGTAATGCACTTTTTAGCAAATAAAGAATGATTTTATTCGACTCAAATTTTCATTACCGTCATTGTCAAGACTCCTGAAGAAGGCGGGGGACGCTGAAAATTTGAGTCGAATAAACTCATTCTTTATTGACTGAAAAATGCATTACCAGTATATTTCTTCATTATGTCGCATGATATATATATATATATATATATATATATATATATATATATATATATATATATATAAATATATATATATATGTATAATCAATATATTGTGAATAATTATATGTATATATATATATATGAAGAGTTTGTTTGCAAAAACCGGTAAGTCCATTTTTGAAGATTTTGAAGTATGGTCTCTGTCATGAAGTACAAAATAATACCTTTTAAATGATATATTGGTCACTACATATAAAGGTATATTTTTGAAGTTATGGTCAAAAGAAGCAAACATTTTCTAATTATTCTCTTTATTTTTCTTGACCTTTAATCGCAAATATCTCCATTTGGCAAATATGGACTTATCGGTTTTTGCGAACAAACTCTTCATATATATGTATATATATAATATTATATATATATATATATATATATATATATATATATATATATATATATATACATATATATATATATTATTGTTATAGAGCGAAAGAGACAGAGATAGAGAAACAGACACAGACAGAGATATATATCATTTTTCTGTTACATTATGATGAACCGCCCTTGACCTTGTCGATAACCAAATCTAATTGTCTGAAAAAGATCAAATAAAATCAGATCAATCAATCAATTTAGATGATTCAAACGCTGCGGCTGTAGGTGGGTACGTAGGTGGGTATGGGTATGGACAAGCGCTTAGAGACTTAAATGCAATTTGCGCTCTCTATAAAAAAAATGGTTTATTAGTATCATCATTATGCTGGAATGAATTAGTACGTTTGCCCCATGGCGTTTTTCTCTCTCTGACGTATAGAAACGAATAAACTTACATTTTACTCTCACTTAAGCTGCAAAATGCACACACTCAAATATTGATTAGAATCACCGTTCCCATTAGCGTGCAAGAGGAGATGAAAGTCATGTTGGTTAAAATTGATTACATCGTCCGCTCGACGGGAACTTGCAATGCCTGTGCACTTTTGTGCAAAATCTGTCAGTCTCCAACGGAGCCGGCTGTTATGAAATGACAAATAGAAACTAGTCGACAATAAATCCACAGAAATCTTACTTAATAACATTACGATGACAAATCTACCTGAGCTCTACATTAATGACTTTGCCACGGAAAGTCAACATTTTTTTTTCATCCTTCTTTCATTGCCTTACCAACGAAGCAAGACTTTCCTTTCAGGAGAACATTTTAGATTAATTAGAAATCTCTTACTAGACTCTGGCTACAAAACAAACAACAACAACAACACAACACAACACAACACACACAAAAACCACAAAAACATGTAGAATTCCTCATATTCCAAACTTTGCAGGAAAACGGTAATGAGGGAAGCTTGAGTATTCCTACACGTGATGCGCCCAGATGCTGAATGCTTACTGCAGGCTTTTATCGGCAAAAGTGTCAAAGGTCATTACATGAACATCCAGTTGACTCATGATCCACGGAGACACAGCGTGTTCTACCAAAGTCGATGAGAATATTAGCGTCTCGTACCGACGTGGCAGAGAAGAAGCGCAGTCGACTGAGTTTGCTTCAACCCGGTGCTTAACATATATGTATATGTATATTTAACACTTACATTATATGTGTATATATACATATTATATATTTCCGCCATCATTTCCAATTCCTTTAGCTAAGATTGGTGAAGCCTTTTCAACATCTTCATCTCAAATTTCCATTAAACACGGGCTGTGCATTTTGTTTATATACAGTGACGATAGTCATCAAAGCAATAGACATGAAAATGATAATCGTGTCGTGCCCAACTTAAGGTCATCACTTCAGTTCTGACAAAATCTATGCTAGTCTTACCCATTTTCACCACAAGCAATCAACCATAATAATTATATTCACACTGACATTTTATTTTGTTACTCCGTAACCTGATTTTTAGCCTAATGAATCGAAAACTTTAACTTAACCCAAACGAATCATAGGCTTCAATTGTAGATTTATTATCAGCACTATCGCAAAGACTCAAATTTCAGAATCTAATTATGAAGGCACACATTTTGTCGCACAGATGATCAAATAAGGCATACATGCGCATGTGATCATTGTCAAAGAACGAAAAATGTCGGTTAAATCAATATGTGCACAATATGCTCGGGAACAACTTTTGAATCTATTTAAGCAGACGTAATACTTTTTTCTTTTTTTTTTGCGAGTGGAATCACAGTATATAATTTCTATATATATATATACACACATATATATATACTATAATATATATGGATCTATATGTAACTTTACCTGTTTGTTTTTACTCTAAATGTGTATAAACACTGTATAAAGGACTCCCTTGGGCAGGTCAGCTGGATATGATAGCAGAACTGAACTGAATGTTCATTCATAATGTGTGAATGATAACCCAAACACACACAGATATTTATATATCATAATATACATGTATGAATATACATATACAGATGATATTTATTTATATTTTTCATCACAAGAGCATAAAACAATACATGTACAGTGAAAGTGGAACTGAGAAAGTTGTAAAGTATTCAGGAAAGATTCTCTTTAATAACGCATAATGTGTTATTTACAGCATTTACAACATTTGATGCAGTTTAATAGACCCATGACATTAATATATGAATTAAACTAAAGTTGCCTTTCATATGGTTCAGAAACAACTTTTACAGTTCAGCAGCATATAAAACTTTGATGCAAATCTCACTCTTTCAGGACAGCAGCATGTTCTTTTGACGCAATATTTACTTTTTTCGTCAAGATCATGCAAGCTCTGATAAAGACAGTGGTCACAAAATATCGATTTTGTTCAGATCCTTCTTACTGCTTCAGATACACTTTTTATCAAGATAATCATGATAATACCAAAGGAAAAGAAATAAGGCATGACGCATTCGCAGTTTAAAGGGGAAGGCTAGTAACTGATCAGTGGGAATCAGTGGAAATGCTGAGAGATGATTGTTCCAATCCTTATGGGATTCATTCAAGAGTTCATTGTATATCTATTGTTGTGTGAAAATGATTTGCTTCAGAACGGTCTCATATTCAAGTAATGTGCAGATTAATGCTCCGTCACTGACCAGGGACGCTAACCTGGGAGCATTAAACTGCACATTACTTAAATATGAGACCATTCTGAAGCAAATCATTTTCACACAACAATAGATATACAATGAACTCTTGAATGAATCCCATAAGAATAGGAATATCATCTCCCAGCATTTCCACTGATTCCCACTGATCAGTTACTAGCCTTCCCCTTTAAGTCTTCCAGCAGACCTCGTTTCAATAGAAATTTAAGCAACGTACGCTCAATGTAGAATAGGTTCAACCTTGTACCTCCACAAGTGTCTTTACGAGTGCAATTGTGCTCCTTTCAGTCAACAAGGGCGCAAAGCTGTACCCTTGACGGTGCTCTAAATGTGGCACTGGTTAAGGCGTAACCTACTTTTCTTAGAGTGTATTTAGATACCAATATGCAATATCTTTTCAATAGAGGCAGTACCTGCAGATGCGTAAATGTACTCGATAAGATACAGCAACATCTGTTGAATGTAAATTTGATTTCAGGTACAATTAATAGTCAGTAGTCAAAAAAAAAAAAAAATATATATATATATATATATATATATATATATATATATATTGTAATACATTATGAAATGAACCTGTTCTGTCTGCTGGAGGTATTCAGTTTCATAAAATTTAGGTATAAATCAAATAAGTCAACCAACGGATGATGTGATGAGAATTATGAGAATTCATGGAATTTGTTTTACTTCCCAAGTGTTGAGCGTCTCCCTGTGGTCATTCCTTTTTTTTTAATGATATTGTTTATTCGAATTTCCTTCGATATCATATCGTATTCAAAATAAAGCGAATACAAACAATGATTTTATATAGATTCACAAATCATACACACATACACGCACACACATTAGTCGATAGCAAAGGTATAAACCAAAAAAAGATTTTTATGTACCTACTCATAATATTAGATCTCTGCTATAAACCGACTTAGCAAACACCTAGACTAATTTACTTACAATAAAAATTCCGATTGTACAGATAATCAGGTCGTGTATCTAGCAACCAGAATATTTCTTTGAAATGTGCCACACGACACCTACAATGCATGCGTGATTAAAAGATATTGGTGCGCGCATGACAAGAAATAGGGAAAAAAGACTTTTCTTATCGGTCCTGAGGGAAAACGGTCATAAATCCGAATACATGAGAAAACAGGATCATTATACAGAAAATGATTAATTTAGATTTGTCTCATATGTATCTCATACGTCACATTTTCCTAGGTTACAAACGTATCAATCAAAATCAAGCTATCAATGAAGGGACCCAGATGTAGTACATGTATTGATTCTATTTGGGAGTTAAAGGGGACCTCCGGATGATTTTCAAACTTTTACATTCGAGCAACTATAAATCAGTTATACTGAGTACATAGTTTCAAAATTTATAGTGATTGGCATGAGGAGTGAGAATGTTTTCATATTTTCTAACAAATTGCAATGAACAAGGATGATGACATGGCAGCCTCACTATAAAATGCATGAGTTGGGGCTCAAGGAAACAGAACAAAAGAAGCATGCATAGATTCTACACAGGTGAACTTGTTAAGACAGCGGTATTGTAATGAGATGAACTGCTATATTTTTACATATGTGACCCTCCTGCTCATGCATTCTGGTGAGGCTCCTATATCATCAATATTGTTCAGTGTAATTTGTTTAAGTTTTTTTTCAGAGTATTGGTTTTCTGCGAAAAGACCACAATAAATTCCACAAATCTATACATGGAGGTGTCGATTTTTGCACTCCATAATGTGGAATTATGAAAATAGTCTAGAAAACCCCGTTAACTTATCCCTATAGAAATATTCATTTTTTTTTCCACTCGAAAGACAGTGCTATATTATGGTCAACAATCATCAAAGATCTCGAGATGGTTTGTCATACTGTACAATTCTCAACAATTATCAGCTTTGAAAGACATAATAATGCGATTATAGACAGAAAATGCAAAACGTCGCTTCATCAACTTCGAATCAATCACTATTAAGCGACATCTAAAAACTATCCCTTACAGGGATTTGAATTTGCGTAACCAATTTTCAAAGTAATTTTGCTAATTACGTAATTTAAACTGAGAAAATAAAAATAAAAAGTGAGAAAATGTGTGGCTTTAAATATCTTTCGAGTAGAGTGTCCATTGTCATTGAAATGTTGTCATGCCTTTTCTCGCATCTTGCATCTTCCAACTCACCAGATGACAGAGATAACTGTTTTTACAATTTTAAAATGAAAATAAAAACTCTAAACAATTTTCTTAGTACATTTTGTCTTCCAATAACGTATGTAATGTAAATGTTATGATATCACAATGCGATATTAATTCATATTTACAATACAACCGTCTCCCTGATTAACTCTTTTTGCATAACTATCTTAAAACAAACAAGAAGGATCTAAACAACATGAACGTCAAAAGTGTTCTTTCATATTCGTTTATGAAGTGTTTATACAATTTCCAAAGAACACCACATACTCACTAACACTCTCTAGGTCTTTTTCTTTCTTTCTTTCTTCTTCTTCTTCTTCTTCTTTTTTTTCTTTTTACAAGTAAAACGTCACATACAACCAAACAAAAAACCGCATGACCACTTTTTTCCGTGAGAACTCAAAACAGGTGGAAAGAGAAAATTTAGTCAAATTTTATCTTTTTTCTTTTTTATTTGAAAGAATTCATCTTTAAGATATTTATAATATTTGGGATCTTAAAACGAATGGGAAATTGTCTTTTTCCAGTTTTTTCTCTAGAACACTTTGATATTGTCTGATGTAGTTTTTATTTTTAGAATTACGAATTGAGCACGAGAGGCCCTTTAAACACTCTTCACTTTCAACTCTGGTAAGTTTTGAAAGGATGATGCTATTGCGTTTGAAGTTACTATCAATCACAAACAGAATGTGTCTAATGAAGTGAGTAAACTTTCAGTTTGATTCAATAATCCTTTTTTTGAGGTTGACAAATGCTTGACATGGAGTTTTGTATCCTGTTCTTCTACCATATATTGCAGACAGGATAGCTGGGTAAAACTGCACTTGATTACACCATAAACTTCAGAGCCTCTTTTATTTTCTTCTTCTTCTTCTTCTTCTTCTTTTTAGTATATACTATACACTATTATCCACAGTGTGTTCTTTCTTTCCACTATTTACATGAGTTTGGAAAGTCCATTTGTATCGAATTGTATGTAAATTTAAAGCTTAGAGTCTTCTCCTTCGGGATCTAAAAATTCATGTCTGGAGGCTTTGTTGGATTTGTCATGCAAGGTCGCACATACCCATTAAAGGGGAAATCCAGTCAACATATAAGTTAGTCTGATAAGAAAGAGTAAAATATTACGAGTTTAGTGGTATAATTTTAACCGAAATCGGATGAAAAATAAGGAAGTTAAGACATTTTGAAGTTCCGCTATTTTTGCTGAAAATAGTTCTCGAAAGGTTAATATGAATGTTCAAATGGCAAAGTGAGCATGTCATTCCCTCACAACTTACCTTAGTTTGTACATAAAATTTTGAAATTTCCAGTTTTTTATTCAAACGCAATTATACCCGAGGATCAAATCCTCGTATATCTAACCGATCACTATTTTGAAGTTACTCAACCAGGAATAACATCATGTTTCAGACTTCATTGAAAGAAATATTTAATTTTTGCCATTTTTTTTTTGTACACGATCAATGGAAAATTGTGAGGTTATGACATAGTTAGCTCACTCATTTGCATATTCATATCCACTACACAAGAACTATATTTTGCAGATATTAGCAAAACTTCATAATGTCATAACTTCCTGTCAAATTTTAAGTCAATTTTTTACCGTTAGACTCGGAAGATTTTAGTCTATTTTATCAGACCAACTTATGTTTGGAGTAGATTTCCCTTTAAATCATCATCGAAATACTCTCAGGTACACTACATTTCTCATGTTATATAAATCCTGGAATAAAAGATTCTCACATAAAAGCTATCGGGAGTGCCTAAACAACCTCATGCAATCGACACGAAATCTCTTGTTCATTAACGCGTACACAAAGAAATTGATCACATGATTATAACCGGGAAGGCGCTTCCCGATATAGACCAATGTTTCGGCCGTTACAGATTGTTCAATAAGCTCTACAGTGCTATCCCGGAGATGAAAGAACACGATGGGCGGTAGCCAAGACGCTAGAAGAATAATAGTCACCGCCATAAGCATCTTGGTTGTTCGGTTTTCGCCACGATCTGTCACTTTGTGACGAGGTCGTATGCACACGCTCGCCGTTGCAAGATGGGACTTGTTTTCTCCGGCGTTTGTCAGCGAAGTTAAGTCTTGGTCTAGGACCTCAGCCGTGGCCTGCAGATAAGAGGGACTCGACGACCCATGCTCAGCCTCCGCGGAAGACTCCTTCGGATTGCAGAGCACCGCTGGGGAATCTTTGCTGGTCGGGTTGAGGTCGCTTCGGGTGACTTGCGTTTCTGTGACTCCTACGTTGGTGTCTCGCAGCGTAGTTCCGTTGCTTGATTGTCCACTTTCGTAATTGAGTCGAGACGCTCCACTCACCAGTTGGGCGTGGATTTTAACCTGCTTCCGAATAGTGCAGTAGATTTGTCCATACATGACGGAGCTCACGACGAGGGCGAGTACAAACCCTGATGTTTTTAGCCAAGCCTCGAGGGTGTCCAAAATGTGGTAGGTGTCAACGACAAGGCAGATCTTCTGGCCCTGCTCAGACTCGTATCCTTCGACAAATATCAGCTTCGTGCAGGTCAACGAACCTCCAAGCACGGAACACACGATGGCGAAGGCGAGAGCTCGACGATTCGACGCCTTCTTGTTGAACGGGCGGCAGACAATGAAGTAGCGATCAACGGCGATGGCGGCTGTGAGAAAAAGGGACGCAAAGGCGAGCGAGTTGTTACCGAAGAGAGCTATCCGGCAGATCACCCTGGTGGTGAACCGATCGGCGATCGACTTCAGTATGTTGATTGGGGCCAGGAGAGAGGCGGCAAAGTCTATGATGCCTTGAGAAATGATCAGGATATCGGTGCTGATCTTTCGCTTCTTTTTCCCGTAGACGACAATGATCATTAGGTTTCCGGGAATGCCAAGAAGAAACTGGATGCTGTAGAAAATGAGGGCGAATATGCTCGTCGGGTGAGAGGGATTCATGATTGTGTCTTTGGCAACAAGACGGGACTGAACTGAATGACAGTATCCTCTCGTGACCCTCTTTTAGCGGCTGTCACTTGGGTTGCATGAAAAATGACGAGAATGGCTTGAACATCCTGGTTTTCATTGTCCGGGACATCACCCGCAGTAGCTATCCAGAGTGCCAACCAAAAGAAACAAGAAGCAACAACAAGAGTTCCTTCTATATAATCTCTACCACCATGACTTTAGGGGAAACGACTGTGCGACTATGACGTGAAAACTTGCAGCGATCTGAGCACCCTTGTTTCACGGAACAGGCAGATTTTCTGTTACTCCTCTATGATGAAGGAATGTTTTTCACTGAAGATTTTCGCTGAATGCACACTGTTAATGTAAAGAAAACAAACTACTATTAGCTGAAGGGAGTGGCCAAATGTTGCAAGGATTCTTCAAATTGACCCCTCCGTATTCCATTCCGTGCAGAAAATCAATTTTTAACTAAACCTTTCCACATCCTCTCGAAATAACACGGAGAAGTGAACACGCCGGGGAATCAAATGACGGCCAAATGTTCACGCGAATGTTGACACAATCGACACCATCAGATGCCTCGTCACGGAACGAAGTGGGAATATAATCTGTAGTAAGGGGTTCGTCATCCACCATCAAATTAATTTCTGTCTTTTTCTCGCAAAAGCAGCTCGCTATAACGAGAAAGATGCGATCGCTCCTCTAATCCGTCGGATCCGTAGCTGACCAGTTAAATTGAATGGTTGGCATCGAGAAATCCTGCAAATTTGCATCTACTCAGTGCCTGGATCCATACCGTTCATGTTAAATTTTGAACAGTAGTTGAAGGATTAAAGTACATGAGGCACATGCAGCAAAGTAACACTGAATCGATCAGCTCGTATTGTAATCCTCAAACAGCCTTTCATCCTATCATGCTCGAATGGCCGGTAATCCATTGGTTCATGCCAGTGTTACTGGTACTCCACTCCTCTTTTTAGAAGAGACGGATATTTCAGAAAAACAAAATGTTAATAAAACACGAGGAGACGAGAAACGTACAGATCGATTTCCGTTAGGGGCATACCCCAAGTTATTAAGAGCAGAAGACAGAATGGGGGCGAATACGAAGTCGCGATGATTTAAAAAGGGGGGTGGGAGAGCTGGCACAAAGCAGCTATCACGCACCATGCGCACGCGCCCCAAGCCGTATGCGATGAACGGTGTGTTATCTGCGCAGAATCAGACAGCATAATTCGTCCAAGTGGTTTCTCATCACGAATCATGAACATCACTCAGAAAATAGCAGACGAAAAATCGATTTCTAGCAGCTAGATGCAAATATTCAATTCCCATGTATTTGGTTCAAGAAGCAGTGACAAGAAAGATTGTCAATGTAAACTAATGTTCAGATATTTGCGTTTAAATCGGAAACAAAAAACACAAAATTAAGTTCATGAGAAACTATAGTCGGTTCATTATATTTTTCCCTCCAGCAAGGATCTATGTGAATAGGCACTAAGTTTTTATTTATATTCTTGAAATAAACTTGATACATTCATTTTTGCGCATATTGCTCCCACCACATCATTAAAAAGGCCTAATTCATTAATTTGTCTGCATAAGTTATTTTACTAAGCTTGATCATAAGTAACATGCTTGGAAACTTTGTATCAAAGATGACGAAAAAGCTGAAATATATTGGTGTTCGTGGTACAAGGGTACATGGTTGTATCAAAGTTGGTAATATCGTTAATATCATGACGTGAAATCATTATATAATATTGAAGCATATTTCAAAGATGGTAATTTTCGTTTTCAGCATGCACTTCACATTATCAATACTATTGAGGTTAATAAAGGCTAACATAGCGGGGATATTAACGGCAAGCGAAATGCCAAGAGCTTCGGATCCCGGGAGAGAAAGGCGAATATCGCAAAGCTATGGTCAGGGAGATCACGAGATAAGCTCACGTCAGCTAGAGATGACGAGTATTAACTCTTTAATCACCACGGGCAGCAGGGGCATGTGACATAGCAATGATACTCTACACTAATGGTCCGTAGAGGGTTAAAGATAACCATGGTCGCATAGGCAGCGGACGTCACACGGACCATTGGCGCAACATTTAATTGAGTTGACAAAGCGGCTGTCACCTCCATTAAGGAAGGCTGTTCAATCAAAGCGGGGATCAACCCCTAAACAGAGGCGAGGGTATATAGTGATGACTTTAAAAAAAAAAAAAAAAAGGAGGGGGGAGGTTATGGCATTATTCTGTCTCGTTTGCATTTGACCATCATCCAATTTTAATCAGAACTCGTTTGCAGTTGTATAATAGCATTGCAAATTCCCCCATTGAGATACTGACGATGAGAAGGAAAGTGAAAATTCTCATTTTCTATTAGTTCCTTCCTTCAATGAGCATAAAGACATTAATCTTTTGTGTGTGTGTGTGTGTGTGATATTTGCTAAACAAACACGGTTTATTATTGTTATTGCTATTAAAATTAATAACAAAAAATACAAAATGGCTGGATACATCTGTGCTTACTTTCACTAAGGTTTCGTTGCTTCGTTACATTTGTAGCAATCTATGTCCCGTCAAAAAGAACACAAAAAGAAAGAAATATTAAAATAGAGTGATAAAAAGATAGGGGTGTATTATCCTATTTTGCTCTGTCTGTATAGGTTGAATAATGTATACATTCACATCTGTGAATATAGTTATTTACATACATTCATACGTATAATAAACCTCGGCTTAGTCGATATCCCATATGTCGAGGTAGCGAGAAGTCCAGGTGTTTTTAATGTTACACGTACTTCTTACAACATTTTTTTTTCGTGAATAGTCGACATAATACAAGCAAAACAAATCGCCCATATGTCGACATGATTTTATGGATCTATCTAGAGAAATCCAATTCTATTGTCTCGCGTAATATGCCGACAAATGTTTTCACCGTAATAAGAATAAGAGACAAAAAAAAAAAAAGTGGGGGGAACGCTCAGCACTGGAATGTTCTGCGCGGTGTTGATTTTCATCCTCGAAGATATATATATAATTACACACATATATATATATATATATATATATATATATATATGTGTATGTGTGTGTGTGTGTGTGTCACGCATCTTTACATGTGCTTTACAACTCTTATCCCAAAGCTAAGAGAATTTCAGCTTAAACTTCTTCATGGTGCACTTTATACAAAAGTTAATCTGTTGAGATTTGGGTTTGTTTCGGATGATCTTTGTTCTTTCTGCAAAAAGAGCGCGGAGACATATTCACATTTATTTTGGGAGTGTATTAAAGTGCAGGCTTTGTGGCAAATTATTATTCAGACATTTAATTTAGAAGAATTAGGAAATATGAATTGGGAAGTTGTTTATACAGGTATATCTGGAAACTCGTTAAAAATCAAAGGATGGAATACAATTATATTGATGATTAAATATATTTTATATCTAGCGAGATCAGAAGGGGAGGTACCAAATTTTAATGAAGTTATGAAGTATTTTAAGATGTGTAAAGAAGAAGAAAATAAGATAGCTAGTAAAAGAGGGACAGTTGGAATGCATCTGTCAAAGTGGGAATATATATATGAGGTATACCGAGGATGATAATCCTATGTGATTATCTTTGTTTTTTTTTTTCTTGTTTTTTTCCTCGTCTCTATTGTTTCATTTCCACATCACTTCCATATTATGAGTAAAAAGTATTTTATTGTATGAGAAACAAAATGGCAATTTATACTGCAAAGGTATTAAAGTGTGAATAAAACCTGAGGGCTGAAGGCACGGGGGGGGGGGGAGAGGGGAGGGGTGCATGTTGGCATTGTGTGGGGATGTGTGTGTGCATGTGTGTATGTTGTCTCGCAAATGGCCTTGTTTGTTTTGTTGTTTTTTTTTCATAGAGAAACAGTATGCCCCGTATTGTGACTTAAGCAAATGATCTTTATGTTCCCGTTTCGCAGACTTGTGCAAGAATATGTGTTTAAAAAAAAAAAGCGGATTTCATTTCCTTGATTTTAGAGAGTTACAATGTGAAATTTGATATTAGTTTGCACAATGGTGTGATAATGCATTTTGTTATTTATGAAGTGTAAGTTTGACGTTATTGTGTACAATGTTTGTGCAAAAAGCAGTTTGTTTTTGTATGATGTTTTGATTCTGTGACTATTTCTGTCTCTATGATATGGAATGGTACGAAATTTGAATAAAGAATTATCAAAAAAAAAAAAAATAAGTGCTGACTCTTCCGAAGCCAGAATTTAACCTGAAGTGTGGGTAAGAATTCCAAAATTCATCTCATATTCTTCGTCTCTATCACTACCAACAACATGACTAATGTTTTTAATGAACAATAATGTAAAAAGAAATGTTGTTAAACAAGATCATTGAATGATAAATCTTCGAAGAAATCGTCGAGGAAATTTTGGGAAAATGTAGCTCTTCATAATTGACATAAGAGTCTCTTCCTAATGGCTCTCATAGTTTTGCAGGGAACTCGACTTCAAACAAACATCAACCCTAACAAACTGACGGGGATCAGAAACATATTTGAGAGGACTCCTTTTATTCATGCATTCATTCAAAGGCAAGCCAGAGGCAACTACGTGTGTAAACTTCCTTTTTTTCACGATTAAGCACAATTTCATACTCCTTGTCATGTACCTATTACAGCTTTTGATACTTAATATTCTTGTGGTTATATTACTTTTCTTGTTGTTATATTACTCCAAAGTTATGATCGTAACTTGTTGAAACAAGAAAATGGTTGCTATAAATTCTAAAAGATGAACAATGTAAAGAGATATAGTGTACATGCACGGACAAAATTATAGTCACAAGAATTAACATAGAATCACTCGAAAGATAACTACATTCTAATCATTCCATGGAATTTAACATCATGTTTTCTTTTTGTTTGCTGAGACATTCCAGGTACACTCGGTTTTAGGAGCATGTTGTGGACAGTAAACTTTTCAAGCCTATAAAACTTCTGTACGTCCTGTGTCCCAAAAAGTTCTATCGCTTACCAGAATTTGACACTAGCGGGCGCTACAGTTTGTAACTATTCACTTCCCAGTCTGCCATTCGGTTCTATATACGTTTCGTTTCACCCTACCTTCTAAAGGTGCCACTTCACGATATCATGGGAATCGAACACAGAGTATTGACACCAGTAATGAGAAGTATACTAGTTCGTAGCCTGTTTACAGACATGCAGACTATGTCAAACTCTTACGCGTCTATGTAAAATCAATAAGATGCTTTTGGTCAGACAATGATTCTCACCAGGACCTCCGTGTCATTCTTCTTGAAAATAGATAGCCCAGCATACACTATTGTGGGAGTGTTACTTTTTTGCTTTTCATCGCATGTAAAAATGTAACCTTAACACTCTTATGTTGCAGAATTTTAAGTATCAACTATGAATTACCAAATATTGTACTAGCTGATCAATATACGGTATCAAAACAAGAACTCTTCAGTGACGCATGCATACAATGTTTGTATCATATTAAAAGAAAAAAATCTGAATGTTGCACACAATAACATCAGTAGGCTACACAATCATGTCTTGGAAACATTCTATATCAGAAGTGAACGGTCGATATTATGCAATCAAGTGCTAGGTGGCAACTAATTGACGAATTTCCTTTCAATCGCTAATAAACACAGATGACAGATTATTCAGACATTCCTGAGTATAAATAGCCATGATAAAACAAAATAAAACAGAACAAAAACTCATGGGCATACATTAAATCCAAAAATGTATTACATTGTTTTTTTCCCTATGGCTATGTACTCAGACACCGAACAATAGGTCTAATTTACGTCGATATACGACATTTTGTCAATCAATTGCAATTTAACAAAAAAAATATCTCGACACAGGAGTCTTTAATATACATGCATATAAACTCCTAAATCTATACTTCATTATATAACATTGCTACGTAATCAAGTTCGTATCTGACCACAATACCGCGATAACATTGACGGCACGATTTATCATTTGAAAATCAAGCAAATGTTAGCATTCGATTCCCACCAAAACTACCGCAAAAATGAACGAACAAGCAAACCACAAAATCCTAAAACTTTGCAATCATCTGATAATAGCTCAAGGTTAACACACTTCCGACAATTACCAATTAAGGAGGTTAAAAATTTGCAGCAAAAGATAACGTGGACACCTCTGTAAAAAGATGAAAGGAAAAGTGAATACACGAGATTCATCAAACAGAACATGTAAACTGATTTTGCAAACATGCCACTTTCCATTTGCCGAACACTTTATCTAATTCTATTAGTCGGAGACTGCTTTACATAACGGGGTCGTTGTATCACCTTTTTATTCTGGTTAGACGAATTTTGTTTTTTCATTGTAAAACCATTATAACCTGGTAAATATAACGTAATCTGTTATATGGACCCGATTATAGTGCTGACTCTCTCTTTCTCTTTCATTAATGGGCGTTTTTCATTCCATGTATTTGTGTGTTTTATGTTTATAGGATACGCACATTGCCACGCTCCGCGGGCAATTTGTTGTTGAAAGCCCCCCCCCCCCCACCCATGAACAAGGCGTCCAAAATGGCGGTCCCTTGCATTTCTTGACTTAAACTCACAAAATAATCACGACAACATAATATCTATTTAATGTGTAACATGATCTCTTGATTAATTATGACGTTATGTACCGGGAGAACTCCATTTATCCGAGAAAACTCGGTGAACGATTTAATATCAGATGTAACGAATGAATTTCCGCAGTCTCGACTTCTTTTTCCTTCAAGGTTATAGTGAAATAGTTCCTGCTGTAATGAGTTGAATGTCGTAATTTCCTAAGTAATTTGAATCCTGTGTAGCAATGGGAAAATCATTGCCGAGATGACTGTAAGTCCAGCAACACACATGTTTACAGTTCATTATCCCCGTTGCCATATAGGACCCTAGCTACTGGTGTCATACACAACGCAATCAAAGCTATGATTTTTAATGACACAGTGAAATTGTAGAGTCCTTATGTTATGACCCGATGGAACCTCAGTTCGTGCTTTGATAATTACACGGGGTTAGCAATGCCAGACTTGATGCCGCCAATGCTCACTCAATTCTATTAGTTGTGAGTAGATCTGTATAAAACACAGAACGCAAGATAACCCATGTGTGTTCTCTACATACAGTATGTAACACAACCACTTGATATTTCAATGGTGGAAAAAGTTTACATGTAAAAGTTGACTTTAATATACTCAAGCACGCTTCGCAGTGTCAGCGCAGTAATAACCATACAGACAACCTTTGTGCTTATGGTCATAACGGAATGATAATGGCTATAACAAGAAATATGATATGGCTTCTTCTTTACTTCATACTAAATATGAATTAACGTAATTGGTATACATACGTTGCTATTAAAAAGAAACAACAATCTCGTCATATCGAATCAACAAACTATTATTACTAGACAACGTACAAGCTATCTATAGTGACTTAAGATATGTCGCAAAGAGATACGCACCAAGCATTTTAACCATGTTAACTCGAACTTAAATCAATCGAAAGTGGGAATGGACAAACGTGACACACAGCCATGACAGCAGTCCGATGTAAAAATATCCAAAACCAGACGAAATAAAACAAAACAGTTCCGCCATCAATAATGACAGCGGACACAAGCGACACCATTGTCTACATGGTAGTTTCTGCCAGTTCAAAGAATTCAAAAATGTTTCTCCCTCCAAATATTTTATCATTACACATTACACATTAAGGACCATGAATGCCATTAGAACAGTCAATAATATTGTTTGAAGCACAACGCCTGTCAACTTCCTGCTCCAGCTCGGGCAATCGGGTATTCTAATCGGCTACGTTCTTGATGACGTCATGCCCGCAGGCGAACGATATCCTCATCTCCGTCAGGTGGTCGAAACCTGCGGCGGAGGTCGATCGCGACGACGGTGAAAGTCTACTTCTTTTCCAGATCCTCCATCATCGATCTCTCCACAATCTCTTCTGTGGTAAAAAAAAAAAAAGAAACAAGGATCACGCACTCCCTTGAGTATCACGAGTTTGCTCTCCACACACTATTACAGAATACATGTACTGCTCGAGAACTTGGAGATAAAATATCCCTCATTGGATACATGCTCAGCCCCTGGATGTACTTATGAAAGTGAACTCATTGATATATCGTTATTATTTACTAAGAATTAAAGAAGGCTTTGCAGGGTTGATGGAAGTCTTCAATGTTTGATTTGTCCTTACCCGCTAAGCTACAGCATCAGAAATGCTTTATTAGGACTGGTGGTCAACTGTACCACATGTGCATTCCCGAGTATCCGAGGGAAATTGTTCAATTATTCTAGAGGCTCACACATCTTTCCCGAACAATCCTGAAATGTGAAATCAATATGTTACACGCACGTCAAGCTGCTTTTACGTGTGGTCTAGGAGGCTTCCCTTCAGGAGGCCAGTGATGGGGGGGGGGGGGGTAATGTTTGTCTTTCCTTTCAAAAGACCTTGATAGGTGTCAAACTCTTAAAGACCTAATAAAATGGTTTTGGCATTTTTTTCTCAATGATGTAATAATATTAAATGTTAAATTCTAAGTAATTCTATGGTTGTGCGGGGTTTTTTACTGTTCTGAATTTTGTTCTATATTTGTTAACATAATGGATACAATTTCCTCGGTTTTGGAAAACTTGCTATACTTTCACCGCATGCGGCGCACTATCACTTTTAAATTGTGATGACGTCTAAGAACGGAGTCGTTCACGACCAGTCTAGCATAGCGTAGCCAGCGAGCTGGCAAGGCTATGCTAGCGCAGCCCAGCGACAGCCGGGGCCGGGCGCGGCCGGCGGCACTGTACTGGCTAGCGCTGGCGGGGGAGCGAGCTAGCGAGCGCATAGCAGGTGCTGCGCGGCACTATTGTCATTGGCTAAGCCTTTAGACAAAAGAATATTTAATGAACTGTATCGGATTTAATACTGCCAATAATACAGATTACAACTGTGGTACGCTTGGATATCTATTATTTTCGGCGAACTCGTGAAATAGGCCCCACCACTGCGTGTCTGTACTATCTACGGCGACTCGCCTGATTCAGCCCCACCGTGTGGCGTTCATCTCGGTAGGTAAGCACGGCGGTGGGGCTGCCTTCCACAGTGAATACTCGTGAATGCGGCGAAATGACTTCATAATATGGCCCTCGGCTCGACTAATTTAACGGCCAATTTAACCATAAATACAACCCTACCTAACCCTAAACCCTAGGAGGACCTACCCTTGCTTGCTATAAACGCACGGGTACGGTGCACGCGTGACTGCGGTGGGGCCTATTTCACGATAGCCTCACCACCACTGCGTGTCTGTATACTACGGCGACTCGCCTGCTTTATAGGCCTAGACCTACTCGTGAATCCAGCCCCACCGTGGCATTCATCGGTAGATAAGCACGGCGTTTGGGCTTCCTTCCACAGTATGATTTTTAGCATAAAACAAAAACTACTCGACCAAAATTGACGATCATTCTTGGTATCGTTTTTCTTAGAAAATGACGCATCTAAATTACTGATCAAATTGCAGAAACTGACTATGGGAAACTGGTTAGGCTTTTTTTTTTTTTTTTTTTTTTTTTTTTTTAAGCCACGGCCCACCCTGTAACAACATATCCCCCTAACCGTTAGGCGTTAGAGTGTAGCCTCTGTACTACTACCAAAGATTCTGCAATTACTACTTACTAGTCTACTAGACCTAGTGCCGTAGTGGTAATACTGCCCCCTTTATTGGTACACTACTAGTAGTAGTACTAGTAGACTACTACTACTACTAGTTGACTATTATAACTACTAGTAGACTGCTACTAGATCTACTACTAGACTACTAGGCCTACTGGTAGTTTAACTTGTAAGCGCCGGCCGACGGGCCAGGCCACGGCCGGGACGCTCCCGCTTGCTTGCTGCGGCCGGAGTAGCCGCTCACTTTGTGAGCGAGCTGGGCCTGTTCTTCTAATCTACTTACTAGACAGTTACAACTTACAATGTCAGTCATGTAGAATACAGTGTATCCTTTCTAACGTTAAACTATATGGGGGCATACCAGACATACCACTCTGTATTTCCCAGGCGATCGTTTCCGTGAGGTCTATTCTCGGGCTTGGTGCCATGTTCATACGCTCTTGCACTGGCAGCGGGGGAGATGCAGCTGGTTCATATCGGTAAGGTGCAGCCCTACGATAACGTTCTGGTTCGATGATCATCGGCTGCCTCTCCCTCCCCATCTTCCCCTTCAACTTCATGTGCCTCCTCTTCCTCTCCGCTATCGTCAGAGCTGCAGTCTTCTTCATCATCATCAATGTCGAAGTTTACCCATAATTATAGGGGAAGACATTATGCTCGAGGTACCAGGTATCTGTGCAAGCTAACTTAGTGTTATAAAATGGGTTCAAGAATGTAGCCAATAGGAAGCGCTGAAATGAGACACACCTCTTTCCTTTACTTCAGTACTATTGCACTGCCTGTAATCCTATGGTAGATTGCCGATCGTCTGTGCACGCGGCGGCTCCTTTGATGAATTGCATGCATACGCGTACGCGCTGTCAATCCTGTAAACAACTTCTAGTTCGGGCTGCCGGCCGCGTTTTTTTTTAAGACGGCACAGATTGGGGAAACTAAAAATCTATCGGGGACCCTATCCCTAAACCTAACCCTAATCCTAATCCTAACCCTAACCATCAAACCCTAACCCTAACCCTAACCCTAACCCCAATCCTAACCCTAACCCTAACCATAACCATAACCAAAAACCCTAACCCAACGTTTTTCCCATAGGTTTAACACGCGCCACACGCCTGCCGGCCGGCCGGCCTGCGCCTGTCTTCCCTTGTGCATAACATATGTGGCGTACGTACGTATACTGTTTATACGTACACTTTGTACAGTACAGTAGACCAAGCGTTATGGGACCGGACGCATACATGGAGTCACTTTGAAGAGCAAATCCAACGATTTATCAGGTTAATTCTCACGCCGTTTTCAGAGTATGTTGTCTAGTAGGCCTATATGAGGAGTCTATATCAAGTCTTTAAGGTAAAGGGTGCATATTCTATGTAAAATAAGTAAGTTTTCATGCGGGTGTCCGGAAACCCAACCCCCATTATACTTATACTGTTTGTGCGGGACTTCCGCGAGTGCGACGTGCGTAAAAGTTTGGGACGAACATCTTCGGACGTCTTGACCCACAAAGGTACGTGAAAAACGCTGAAAAATGATGTTAGTTTTCGAATTTTCGACCCATTTTATAAAACAAATGATGCACAGGATTATTTCGTGGCGTTAGTGTAGGCGTAGCTCACTCTCGGGTATTTACAATGTAGTGCAACATGCACTCGGCTTCGCCTCGTGCATGTTTCACAATTGTAAATACCCTCGAGTGCACTACGCCTACACTAATGCACTCTATCCTGTGCATCATTTGTATAATAATGTACGTGGTAATGCGTACATGTCGACAGTCAGTGTGTCGACCGGGAGCGCACATCCCGCGGGCCTGGGCCTGGCCGGGCTAGCTATCGTGTACGCGCGTGTACCAAGCTAGTAATCTGAGTGCTTGTGCTGAGCGGCGTCTGCTAACTGAGCACAACTCCGTGCTTATACGTCATCAATCGGTTCAGGGGTGTTGGTCACGTGACTATCTTTTTCGCAAAAGCTGCAACGGGGTCCTCCAAAAATGTGATATTTGGGGGAGTTTCTAGAAGCGATAAAAACCGGAACGACACTGACAACATATTTACATTGATAATCATGACATATATTTTACATTTCTTTTGCATATTAAAAAATTTTGGAAGCATTTTATTAGGTCTTTAACCCGTTTGCAGTTTTAAATTGGGTATCTCTATAAAGAATCTGGAGCAAGGATGTGTATAGGCCTATGGTTGCCTGCCTGGGGGTAGGGTGGGGAGGAGTTCTGATATTGACACTGATATGATCAACTTTACCAGAAAGAACAAATCTGAACGCACTACTTTCTGTAGGACTGCCTCGTGACGCAGCACTCTCTAAGGGTTGGGTCTTATCCTCGGAGGATGTGGCGGGTTTGGCACTGCCAGACGTGCCCAACGACTTGTAGGCAGGAGCGCTGGGACTCTCGTCATCTGCTTTCACTTTACGGGCGTTGCCTTTGCTCATCTGTGTGCATCGTATCAAATCAGCTGAATCAAGCTTGGCGCCATCTTCTCCCTCGGCCTCCGACACCTTTGAGAGCCTCTTGAAGCCCGGTGTTGCGCTGGTCTCGCTTGCCGGTTGTGGCTTCGATGTCTTTTCTTTCTGGTTGTCTTTGGACTTCCCCTCATTCTTGGACTGCTCTGCCCGAGCCCTGGTTGTGAGAAGGAGCAGGTTAAATGAAAAGGACGTGAGTTTTATGTGATCCGAGTATCCTCTCGGATCACCTTCTGTGTCTGTACGAATTCCTTAATCTTCTTTCTTTAATAATCTTCTTTTTCTTTATTTCTTCCTCCTCAAATCTTGTGCAGAGGTTAACTCAAAAAGTTATTCGACTGTCATTTTCAAACTAATATAATATTATGTATCATGTCCTAAGGGCAACAGATATAATGACATATCATTGTGATCAGTCAACCGTCTGGTCAGTGAGACGTCATTATCTCAAATCGCGTTTCTCATTCATATCTCATTACTGGAATGGAATTTCTCAATGAAATTTCTTCTCACATAGCTTAAGTCAACAAGTCAAGCCCATTCAATTTCTATTCAGTTTCTCAAAATCCATCTCTACGCTTAAAACGTATGCGTTCGCGCGCGTTGAAATTTTTACATGCTCCAATCGAGCTCAAAATTGTTTAGCACACGTTTCAGGTCATTTAGAGCATTTGATTAAAAACGCCAAATTAAAACCCAAAACGATGGACGTTTACTCGCTCGCGCATATACGCATGCGCAGCTCGTACGGAATAGAATTTTCCCGTTTTATTACATAGATCGGATGTCTGAGACGTCAAGGCATGATCCTACCAAGTTTCAGGTCAATCTTATTCAATCTGACGCCAAACGAGCCCGTCAAAGTTGAAATTCCGCGCGTGCGTATAGCGACATACAGTGTAAATATGCCACCAAAAAAATAAATAAATAGATGAATAAAAATAAATCGCCAATTTTCAATCCGATTTAGCTTGTCTGGATGGAAGGTAACACCCCACCCCCCCCTTTACATATTCGGAAAGCCGATGAGTTGTAGATGTCATTTCATGGGTGGCCGATGCTGGCAAAATGAGATTAATTCTCTATGAAATAAAAAAAAAAAGGATTTTTTCTTTTTCAAAATGACGTCATCAAATTTCAAGTTCACTCGAGAGTTTCTCACTTATCCTTGGACGATTTTCACCCAGATTTTAGAACGTTGTAGCATGTTGAATGCTGTCTTGGATACCAAGCCTCAGATTTTAGATTAGATGACGTCCTCACCTCGTAAAAATCTATTGAAAGTAACCTTGTCAAATTTGACAAGCATACCTGTTATCTGTATTAACGGAAGTGCATTTTTTCTGGAAATGAAAATTGACATGACTGTCTTTACCGAGCACTAGCTCACTCATCCTTCGATGAATTTCTCCCGGATTTTAATACAGCTGAGAGCTGAGATTTTTGGCTATCGACCCAGTACCCTCCGTTTTTGTTTTTGTTTTGTTTTTGTTTTTTTTTTCATTGGACGTCGGCATCACGTCGAGAACTTGGTTGAAATTGACACTTAGCTTCGATGTAGAGTGATTTGCTCAATGCACAGTACCTATGGGGGATTATACAGCTCACTGGATAGCGCGTCGGACTCGGAATCCAAGGTTCGGGTGTTCGATGCTGGCGCTGGCCAATTTGTTTTTCCTTTTGCTTTTTTAACCTTTATATTCTTTTTATTTCTTTAGCAGCGCCTAATTCTCTCTTCCGAACTTTGTTTTTTTCCGATCTTTTTTATTTTTCTTAATCAAGTTTCTATACAATACGTTAAAGGTAGGGGATACCTTTTGCAGACCTCCCAAAGTGCAGCAAAACATCAAATATGAACCTCAGGGGACTTGTTTATGCCACTGCTGAGAAATTTGGAAGTCAACAGTTATCTACAATTTGAATAATGCACAAAACTCAACTACTCAGTAGTTTTGTGTGTCAGCCACACTAAAGCCTTTTTGTTGCAGTCTTCTGTATCTTTTATCTATAAACACAAATCTAAAAGTATAAGAGCTGATGTAAAGACATATAGAGTGTGTGGCAAGAATGTATATAGAAATGTTTGTAAGTTTTGATGAACTTTCTTCACAAAATATACATGATGGACACACATGCGGTGCTTGGGTCTGCAAAGGTAGCCTAGTAATGTACTGGAATTTACGGTGAGCCCCGAAAAAAATTCAATTCAAAATCTAACGGTCAATAAAAATGTACTAAATGTTACCTTCCACTTTCAATACTTTACGGGAGTTTCTAAAATGATACTCTCTTCAACATACCACTGTATTTATACAACTCTTCATCTAAGGCATGCAAATGGGATTCCCTACCTTTAACTTATTTATTTATTTTCTGTCTTTCTTCTACTTTCTCTGTAATAGCTCAAGAACAATTAACAGGTCCTATCACACCCATATTTTGCACATGTTTATTTCATGTCACGAACATCATTTCATAAAACAACAACTACTTCATCAGACACCATCTTGTGTAGATAAATTAGGGTCAAAGGTCATAAATGTTTCATCCTGTATCTTGGTGAATAAAATGTCCTATCTTTCCCATATTTTGCACACGTAAGGACCTTGTTACATGAATCATTTCACAAACCAACAACTTTTTGGTCAGATGCCATCTTAAATGTGCAAAGTGGGGTCAAAGGTCAAATACTTCATTTTGTATCCTCATTAGTGTATACGATATCACCCCCATATTTTGCACACACATGAACCTTGACAGATGGATCATTGTGTAAAATAACGACGCTTTAATCAGACGCCATTTAAATGTCCAAATTTGGCAATGGAATTGGGGTTCAAAGGTCATAAAATTGTTTATTTTGTATCTTGGTAAGGATATCTTATGCTCTACAGGGGCCAGATTTTGCACATATATGGACCAGGTTACCTGAATCATTTTATAAAATAACGACTTTTTACTCAGACGCCATCTTGGCTGTGTACGGTAAGGTCAAGGGTCAAGACTACTTCGTCCTGTATCTTTGAAATTACATGCCCTATCACTTCCATCCATTTTACACACATACCCATGCCATATCTTTTCATGAAAAAAGAAAACCTTTCTAATCGGACGCCATCTTGGCTGTGTAAAGTATGGTCAAGGAACAAAAACATCTCGTCCTGTATCTTAGTAAATACTAGTGCATGGCATTTTGCCCCCCCCCCCCCATATTTTGCACAGATATAGACCTTGGTCAGGAGGATCATTTCATAAGATAACGGCTTTTTCCTCAGACGCCATCATGTATATAAAATGAGGTTCAAAGATACAAAATTTTAATTTTTTTCTTTGATAGCATAATTATGTCCTTTCCATTTTAAATCTGTAGGCATAACGGGTTTGATTCCCTTTTCTTCGATTAAAAACTCATCACACGGCCATTTGCCCGCAATCGCAGATGTAACAGATTAAAGGGTTATCTGAATCGTTGTTGGGGGCTCCAAACGCTTATTTCCGGATACATCGGATCACCTAGTTTGTCTTGACAAATTCTCGAATCTACTATGAATGATTTTAGCATCAACTAAGCAAATGAAGTCACCTTCGCGAAGTGGTTGTTATTTGTTACCGTCGATGAGAGTGAGAAAGAATAAAAACTAGTACAGGCCGTTCGCACACATATGCATTGGCCTACACTCATTCTAGTACTTGTCAGCCTATTTTACTACCAGTGTTAATCGATACCATAACTGTAAATATTGTACATACTGTAAATATTGTTAATATTTCAAAAGTAATGTATGATATTGTTCTATGTCAGTATCAATCGTTGATATTGTTTATTTTGTCATTCTGTAATAATGTTTTCGTTCAATGCCCTTGTTTGGGTGACATAAGAAAAAAAAAAGCCAAAATACACTATAACTGATAAGAATTTTTCTCGTCGAATAATACGTGTAATATCCTGGCATTTTTGTGCATTTCCCGTACATAACACTAGAATTATTGTCGCTGTGGCGAAACTTACGCCTTCGGTTTATCGCATCATTCTTCCAATAGGTAATACTTTCTGAAATCTTGCAAAATTCGGACGACAGTTTCTCAAAATTGGCAAATAATCGTTACCTGGTTTGTGATGATACACCAATTTCCATGACGATACTTTAAGTCATTTCCAAAATATGGAAGAAAAAGTTAAATTTTAGCATTTTAACTTGACCTTTGGTTCCATGGCCCAAAATCTTACACTACAGTATCATTATGCGATAATGTACATGGTGTACATAGTATGTACGACCTGTATACCAACTTAAGTCGTTCCAGGGAACAGAGAACATTGTGTAATCTCAGCATAAGATTTTAGCATTCTAATGTGACCTTTGATCCCAAGACACCCAAAATGTCCAAAGAAAAGCATTGTCAGTCAAGTCATAAACAGGCTTGCTTTGAATATATGAAGAGTTTGTTTGCAAAAACCGATAAGTCCATATTTGAAGATTTTGAAGTACGGTCTCTATCATGAAGTACAAAATAATACCTTTTAAATGATACATTGGTCACTACATATAAAGGTAAATTTTTGAAGTTCTGGTCAAAAGAAGCAAAAATTTTCTTATTATTCTCTTTGTTTTTCTTGACCTTTAATCGCAAATATCTCCATTTGACAAATATGGACTTATCGGTTTTTGCAAACAAACTCTTCATATGTAGGTCTATGCTTCTCTTTGTGCAAGCTTATGATTATAATTACTGTGTATATTATGTACAATTTTTTTTTTGTTCCTTATCAAGATTACAAGAACATGTGCCATTACTTTTGATGTAACATTGATATATGAGAAGTACGAAATAAATTGAATAAAACCACAATTTATACTATTTAAAGTAAAGTGAAGATACCTTTCACATGAGCAAGGGCGGATCCAGGAATTCCGTAAATTTTTACTTTTGATTAACAAAAAATAAAGCACCCCCCCCCGCCTGGATCCACCACTGCATCAGGATAAATAACGAAAAGGTTTTAGATTTCGCCAGTGCAAATGGGTCGCCAGCTGCAGCACACCATACCTTGAGCCACCTCAGACATATAATGGAGGAAAAAAAAAAATCATATTGGCATTTTAATTCGATCTTTGACCCAATGGCCTGAAACATTCCCTACAGAAACTTTTCCTGGTAATAACGGCGATGGTGAGATGGGGAAAATAGCGAAATTGTACAATATGAACTTGACTTAATTACATTTGTCATTGAGAGTGTAAGCTTACAGGCGAACCATCGCCCAGTCATACATGCACAGAATCATGCAAGTTTTATTTGGATACCTCATGTAGTCCACAAAATCAATTACGGACGTCTTATACATACTATGTGGAATACAAAACAATATGCGCAGTGGGCCAGGTGAGACAAACAGATAATACACTCAGGATTGCTTTCAAAGAGCTCATAGTATCAGAGCAAATTTGAAGTTTTGAAACATTAGAATAATAGGCCTGCATTAGACGAGCTCCTGTGACTTCTTTAATGACACGTTGTCTGAGGGGAATAGCAATAATCTAGCGCGCGGCACGCGTACCCATACCACTCTAACCGGACAAAATCTTAACGTGCACCCAGAAAAACGATAGAGATTGTTTACGTGCAGCTAGTTCACGCGCCGCGTAGGCTATGTGTACGGCTAAGCAGACTTTCTGTACTTTCTACATCCTGTGATATATACGCACGCATACACTGTAAGGATTAGCCATCCTAATTTACGTCCCTCGCTGCGCTTCAAATCTCTGGGCGTCATTCGGTGGGCCTAAAGAGGCACGACAGTGCTGCGACTACTTTATCGAATTTTTCCACAATCAAGTGTTACAATCTAACCAATCACAACGCACATTATGCTCAACATATACTAGATCAATGTAATACAGATGTATAACCTTGTCTCTCTTTCAATGGTTTCAAGGGCAGCGAGGATGTGGATGCGATGACGTCTAAAGTAGTCTCGAAATGTCTCGTTGCTGTTGAATTGGTCATCCAAGTTTGCTCCGTGGGATACGAGGTAAGCGATGATTGCGTCTCCCGTTGACTTAACGCCTTTCTCACCCCACTTCTTTTTCATCTAGAGAAAAGGAATGTAAAAATACACACACAGTTACGTTAGTAATATATATATATATATATATATATATATATATATATATATGTATCCAGCTTTAGGGAGGCAAAGCCATAACATTATTTTATTAAGAAAACGCACCACCTACTAGAGGTAGACAAGTTGTGTCTTCTTAACAATCGCATGATTTACTGCTGATTGCTTATTACGCATTACCCACACAGTGATCCAGATATTAGATTTACACTTGTGTGATTGAATAAGGCAAGATGGAGAAGAGTGGATACGGAAGTAAAGATGTTGAAGTGGGGGAGTAAAGAACAAGGAAGGAATCCTGAAAACTGCCCCTAGACATGTGTTGGACTGCTGGAGAGAGCATTTCAGTACTCATCTGAACACATAGTTCCCAAGAGATGACAGTGTCCTGCAGTCAAAACCAGATCCATCTCCTTCAGTTACCGAGAGTGAACCTTTCACAATTGCAGAGGTTGAGTCAGCTATCAAGACCCTGAAAACTAACAAGCTATTGGAGCTGACAAAATTTCAGCAGAAGTACTTAAGGTAGGGGACAACTTATGGCAAAATGATATTAAAGAATGCCAATGGGTCGCTCTCTCAAGAAAAAATACCAGAGGATTGGAGTAAAGGCTTCATCACTCCTGCGTTACAAAGCGAAACAAACTAGACCCTGCGAATAATAGAGCTATCGCATTATCATTCCAGCAAAAGTTTTCTGCAGGATAACATTCAACAGGATTCAACATATACTAGCAGTAGACAACCACCTTTCAGAGGAACAATGTGGATTCAAAAGCTCCAGAGGTACAACAGATGCAGTATTTGTAGTCCGGCAAATACTAGAAAAGGCCAAAGAAAGACGCATTCCTATATGGAAGTTCGTAGACTTCAAAGCCGCCTTTGATACTGTATGGAGGGAAGCATTGTGGAAGTGTCTCTCTGCCATAGGAGTGGTAAAGGATCTGGTTCATTTAATCACACATGTGGATGAGCAATCCAAATGTGCAATCCAAAAGTAACGGAGTGGTTCACAGTTATGACAGGCGTCGGACAATGATGTCTCTTATCCCCAAGCTTTATTTAACATGCCCCGAGGGCATAAAGGAACAATTTTGACACTCTCGGACCACCTGGACGTCCCCATATTATATTGCGCTGGGTGACCAGATTAGAAGTAGAATACAGGATGCTGAGGAAATGGTTAGGGATAGAGACAAATGGAGGAGGGTCACCAGAAGGAGTGCAAAGGGACACCACGTCCCGCGGGATAAGTCAGTCACGAGAAATTGTAGATCACAGTTATTGATACAACGATACAACAGCTGCATGTTAAATTTTGTCTAATTACCCGCTGCTACTGGTATTCAGTATTCCATAGCTTCCAAGGACCACTAACGTCAGGCAATACATAGTTATTTATATGACGTTTCATGAAGATACCTCGAGCCATTTCCTATGGCAACGCTAGAAGTGTAATTTTAGCATTTGACCTTAAGACCATTATCCTTTGACCTAAAACTTTGCCCAGAGAATCTTGATCTGGTGAATACATATACAGTATAGGCCTGCCCTAAGTTCCATGAAAATACATTCAGGCGTTTGACCTTGCCCGTGCGTTCCCAATGTTTGATAGGCACAACTTTATCCACTCATACAAACATAACATGCCAAGTTTTACTATCACTCCTCGGTTTATACGTGACCTTGTCAAAAAAAAAAAATCGATTACCCATGCATCCATGGACAAACCGAATACATCATGCCTCCGGTGCCATTTTGTGGTGGAAGCAGAAATATAAAAAAGTAATATTAAAAATAATAGGGGCTAATACATTTTCTCGCTTTAACTCCCACGAGCCCCAACCCCGAAATTGATATACCAAATGGGAAGTGAACTGTGAAAACATACATGCATCCAAATAACATAGATTATATACACATTAATTTTCATTTTATTTCATTTCATTTCATTTCATTTCAGATGTAACAAAAGTATAAAGTGCGATATAACATTTGCGTGTACAATTGAAATTAATACAGCTCATTTTTTTTTCAACAATAAAAAAGCATAGTTTAAGTAAATACATAGGAAAAGATACATACCTCTTGGATATATGGCGCCCGCTCATGGTTTATGGTGAACTTGTCCTTTCTGTGTAGTATGTCTGCAAGGGCCAGACCGAGGCTGGTGAAATTCCCCATGTTCGCAATATTGCAACTGGCGCCGTTCTTTAGTAGGACCTCCGCCACGTCAAGATGCAGGTTTCCTAGAGCCTTCATTAGTGGCGTGTTTCCGTACTCTTCATCGCGCAAGTTCAAATCACAGGTGGCCTTTATGATGGAATATTGTGTGAACGGCGAAAAAAAAGGAGAAATCGGAAAATAACTCGCTGGCAGAAACACTCAATACAAATAAGAATGATGGTAATATAGGTTCTCCCGGGCAATTTCATACTTTGGTGATTGAAGTTCCTATTCCGAGCATTCGATTTCACGCATTCCACGCTCACAGTACTGAATCAGCGATCAAATTCAAAATCCGGTCATTGGAATTCTCTATCGGATCATTCTAACTGTTGGAGCATTCAAACATAAGAGTGGAGCACGCATTTTCATCAATGAGCATTCACATTCATGTCAAGCTTGAGACGGAATCTCGCCGGTCATTCAAATTCGTGAATAGGCAACCATGTTCCAAATAACTGCATTAAATCTAAAAGAAGACCTGAATTTAGTGAGTTTGGGACCGTGTTTGTGTGTCATTTTCATTTGTCTTTGAATGGATTGGGAATTTTTTTTTGAAGATTATTTTTTCAGTAGAGGTCCACCTGTTCATTGAAATATTTGAACTCGGGCTTCACGAATAGGAATATATACACGCACATGTTCCTCGGATAGGACATAAAAAGGAGGTCCCATGTGTGAGAGAGTCACAACCATGCAGGTAAAAGATCCCGCTTCACTTATTCATCGCAAGGAACATGCAGGGCATTTAACCCGGTGAAGTGGTCCCGCCTCACATCCCAACTGGACCCAACGGAAGACCAGCCATTGCAGCTGAATATGGGCTATCCAACCATCTTCTTAGATGAAAAATTAAACAAACAAACAAACAAAAGAAGATTAGGCACTGTAGAGGCCTACAGACGAGCATAATACGGAAGGTCGGTTGACACCTTTGGGGAAAGAAAAACAATTTCGACTATATTGAAACTAATGACATAAACATTGCATACGCCTTGTTTGTTGTTTATTGCTGTCTTATTGGTTTACTTTTGCGGGACTGCGTGAGATCATTGTGTGTCAGTTTGTCTTTAAATTGATGCATTGTCATTATGTGGTTAGTGCTGGGGCGCTGTCAGCATGCAGTATCATCAAGAAAATGATTACTTGTAGATTGTCGTTGTGTTGTCTGGATGTACTGCTAATTGGACCTTAAAATTCAAAATTTATTGTGATAAAAAACAAAATACATGATCAGAGAACAATGTAGAACCTTTTAACTATCATAATTACACTTTATGCAAGCCTTCATTGGTTGTGTATGTCCTTTCTGCTTTTTTAAAAAAGTCTACTCCATTGAAATTCTCCAAATGAAATTGAACGCTCCAAACAAGCTCATCGACTGGAACTTTCACATGAATACCGCAAAAATTTTGCATGCACGAGTAGGAAATGCAATGCTGGCATTTGGAAATTGAACGCTTAAGCGTGAATTTGATTTGACGGAAACGTAATAGAACTCCCATAAATGAAATTGATCGCTCGGATTCTGAATTTGAATGCCCGAATTTTTTCGCGTGCGTGCGCTGTGTGATTTTGAATGCACAATAATAAATTGGAATGACAAACACTGACAAAAGTATGAAATTGACCGTGAAAACCTATACTACCACTACTACCACTACTACTACTAATATTAATGATAATAGCAGTAGTAGTAGTTGCCACAATAATAAAAATAACAATCATGATAAAAATAATCAGAAAAATAACGAAAAAATGAAGGTATAGACTTAATAAAATTGAATATAAAAGGGAAATGCAAAAGCAACATTGAACATTAAAATGTGGAAACAAATTTAAACATATTATTTTTCGCTTTCCTTTGCATTTTCACTTAATAACTTTGTACTTTTAGAAAGGAAAAGAACATTTTGGATGGGGGTAATAACGGTATTGTGATATACGATATGATTTGGGAAGCATTCATGTAAGAAGATATGACTTTCTGCTTAAAGGGACTGTACAGTACTGGTTGAGGTGGGGATTCATGTTTTGAACATTCCTAAGTGAGATAATGAAAAGCCTCTTATGAAATATGAAAGAGCATGTAATTTTAAGAAGGATTCAACGTTTATTTGATGAAAATTGGTTTTCAAATGGCTGAGATATCCAAAAAAGTGCTAATAATAAAAGGCGACATGCCACAACTTTATTAGGATCTCTTTATTTCACCTTGTTTTTGGATATCTCAGCCATTTCAGAACCGAATTTCATCAAATAAACTTTTGATACCCCTTAGAACTGCATGCTCTTTGACATCTCATAAAGTGGTTTCTGAATATCTCGCAAAACGTTAAAAGCTAAATCCTCACCTCGACCAGAACTGTACACACCCTTTAAGTTTCGTTGTCCATGGGAAATAATGAATGTGCGGCTGACCATTAATTGTGTCTATTTATCATTATTCATATAGATATAATCAAAAGTAAGAGACTACAACAGAATCCTAAATCTGTTTGGCTTTTGCTTGAAGGCACATGACTGATCAGTAAAAGAGTATTTGGTGGTTGGATATTGATTGGTGAGAAAGAGGAAAAAGATAGAGATATGTATATTCTGCACAAATTTTCTTAAAGTGAAAGGTAATGAACAAGACTGGAGCTGCAAACATGGCTACCTGCTGAATAAGGTACTTTGCCACCGAGAGGGAATTGTGTTGAGCTGCAATGTGTAGGGCTGTCTGTCCATAATATGTAGTCCTTGTGTTGGAAAGACGTGGTACTCTTTCGAGGAGCTGTTGCATAACACTTTAAAAAAAAACGGTAGAATAAGTTAACTTGAACATGAACTCCAACTTTAAATTTGTCGTCGCTAAGCAAACTGAAATTCATACACCCAGTATAGCCAACACTGCAGCCAGTAGAGGTAAGACATGGCAAAAAGTCTTACTTTGAACTAAATCGATGGAATTGAATTGCGTTTCCATGTCGACTTGCTGTGTTCACTAATGTCAAAGGTTTTTCAAGTTAAAAGGTTTTGTCTTGTTAATGTTGAGACTGACACATTTTGGTACTCAAGTAACGCATGTTTCTAAGTTCTGGAAGTCAAAGCAGAAATGCAGAACGACGATGGACAGTAGATTAACAAGCATTGAAGAGAACTGTTTAAGATTTTAATAAAGTTCATTCAAACTTTTTGAGTAATTTTGAGAACCCCTATACCATTTACGAAATAGTTTTCAGCGTACGCTGAAATACTATAATCCTTATAGAAATTGATATTTGAAAGTGTTTGTCTTTTATTAGGACCCTTGAAGTCCTCAATATCTCTATACATGTGCTTTGTTTTTACAGTCCCTCGTAGCACTCAAAGCAAACCAAAACCCAAGTATGAATGTTCGATATAGTGAAACCAGCAGTGTCACTAGAACACATCAGTGAAAGCTTGAGAAAAATCGGACAATCGATTAAAAAATAATGAATATTTTTAGTTTCGATGCAGTCATCGCTTGATGAAGACACTACTACACTTAATGACGTCATTATGGATAATGATAAAGAAAATAGAAGAAATTTCAACATATCATATTCGTTTGTCTAGCACCATGGAAGAACACTTGACTTACCACTTTCATAAAGCAGGAGGAATAATATTACCCTTGACAAAAATAATGTCAGGATCAAGTCGATGGAAAGTGTACTTTTTTTGGTGAAATTTTGTGGACTGCTCCTGCTGTTACTGCTAAGATTTAACGTGACCACATTTAAAATTGCAATTGTGTATGATAAAATTAAAAACACACACCTTTGTCTTCACCAACTCACTAATAGGGAGCTTTAGATCTTCGCGAAAGGCAATGTACAGAGGAAAAAAAAATCATGTTCATGAGCACTTTTATGGAGAAAAAGTTTGCACGGTCGATTCTTGGCTATTTTTAAGTCCGCTCAAATTCACGATGAAGAGAGCTTCTGGATGCAATGATGGTATTAAGGCACCATTTACTTTGAACAAGTTGAGCTCTCGCGTAATCTAAAGCTATTAGGGAGCTTTAGATTTTAGACGCGCGGACGTTCAGAGGGGAAAAAAAAAAACATGTCCTGAGCGTGCGCAGAAGCGCGCGTCAAGTCGATCTGTTTTTAGCTTGCGTCGCCTGAGTTTTTCACTACGCGTACTGGGCTATCGGGTCCGCACAGTTTGCAACGTAGACAACTACTTCATGCACTACCCATATGGGGGCGCGATTTTATTTTTTATACGTTGCGTCCCAGCGTAATCTAAAGCTACTTTTCAGCACGACGCAGGGGAGAGAACGTCCAGCGCACTCGTCTCAAACGTCCGCGCGTCAAAATCTAAAGCTCCCTATTTTACAACACACGACGCAGGTAGAGAGGAGAACAGCCAGCGCATCCGCCGTCTTTACCCTATAAAGCCATAAACGGGGGCGGGGGGGGGGGGGGACACATTATGCCCCCTACCTTATTTTAATTTGCTACTCTTACGCCCTTTATCCAATTTTAACCTTATTCGGTGACTTTTCCAAAAATTTCATTGCAAACATTTCGATATATGATTTAATTATACCCGATATTGCTGATTGCCAAGGCAACCGTTCGTCAAATTTTGCATGTTTTTCTGTTCCAACTTCAGTTAACAATAAAATAATGAAATAGGGGTTTTCTTGGCTGTAACTTGCCTAAGGACCAAAATATGACGCGACTATAATCGCGAAGTGCCCTAAAATGGTCTTCTTATCATTTTCTTTATTTTTATACAACATAGGCATCAAAGAATAGATAGAATAGAAATAATTGAAAATACAATATTTTCTAAAGACTACCGGTACCCTATTATTATTATTTTTTTTTGCATGTAGTATCCTTTGTTTACCATATTAGCAATCGGCAAACTCCAAATTCCCATTATATGAAATGTGATACCAATGTATCTATTCCAAGCAATGTTCATATCTCTTATATTTCGTTCTATTGTAATAAATAGTGCCCCGTGTGCTGTCATTGAGAAATGCCAACCATAATAGTTAAGGTTGACTTGCTTTTCCTTTATGGCAAATATAAAATGATTGGCATGAAATAAAAACGCATAACCTGGGGATTTAGAAATATAAAGATAAAAGATATGTTAGCATATTTCCTACGTATTTCTTTATGTTTTGGCAAATAGCGCCCTCAGTAGGTAACCTTGCCCAAATGTCAGGCCACGTAGAGTATGAGTTGCTGTACCTGTGTGCCAAATGATACATAACATAGCACAAACACTCACAGGCACACACACGAGCGCACACACATGCACAAACACAGACATGTAGCACGTACTAGTACTAGATGTATGGGGTGCCAAGTGTCGCATGGTCTATTTTGTTACGAAATAAGTACATTTCGTAATGAAATGACTGCATTTCGTTGCGAAATGTTCATTTTTATGATGGAATGTTCATTTCGTTTTCGTTACGAAATGTTCATTTTAACGATGGAATGTTCATTTCGTTACGAAACAATAATTCAACCGACGAAATGCTCATTTCTCGACGAAATGTTCATTTCGTTAAGAAATGATCATTTCGTCGGCAAAAATTACTTTTTTTTTGTTACAAAATGACTTGATAAGTCAGCATTTCGTTGCGAAATGGTCATTCTATCGACGAATTGCTCATTTCGTTTCGAAATACACTGATTTCGTTACAAAGTGACAGTATTTCGTGTAAAAGTAAAACGAAATGAATTTATTTCGTTACGAAGTAATCATTTTGTCCACGAGATGCTCACTGCTGTTTTACTATTTCTTTACAAAATGACTTTATTTCGTAACGAAATGAAAATTTCGTTGACGAACGAATAATGTCCTAACGGAATGAAGGCATTTCGTTATACAAAATACAGCTATTTCGTTACGAAATGACGATTTCATAGCGAAGTGATCATTTCGTCACAAAATATAGTCATTTCGTAACGAAATAAACATTCCTCGACGAAATGATCATTTCGTAACTACCTTCCTAAAGACGATCATTTGATTTGATTTATTGTTTCCTGTATTATTTTTATACCTGCACATACATGTACATGCATATAATTATACAAACATTGTTGGTGCCATACGCTCGTAACGACATACAGTCATTTCGTTTCGAAATGAATATTGCGTCGAAGAAATGACTGAATTCGTAACGAATAGACTATGCGACACTTGGCGCCCCATACTAGATGTTGTCATATCTTGCTGCGAAGTGAAAGGCTCTTTCCACTCTATTTGTCACTCCGTCCAAAGTTACGGCCTTGAAATCAGTATCCTTGCGGGTTATCAGCATATCGGCAATCGTGCGACTCTCGTTGGCAGCGGCGTAATGCAAAGGCGTCCATCCTCCTTCTTCCGACGCATACTCTTGGCATCCTCCATACTTGGTGAAAGGAAATATTAGTAGAATGAACAGATGATATGTTACGATATAACTAAATATGGATGTACAATTAAATTTGAGTGCCCCTCCAAGGGATCTTTACACGAGGCGACTATGGGTTCACAGTGAGGTAAGATCAAATCCTTAAAGAAATCCACTCCTGTTATCAATTTTACAAGAAAGGAAAAAAAAATCCTTGCAGAACAGTGTAAAAACAAAAAAGTTAGGTCATTTTTAGATTTTTCAAAGTTTTTCCGAAAACGAATCTTGACTTGTCGATATGAATGTTTTAATGAGGATGTTCGTGATTTTATGCTCTCCCAACTTCTTATTCATTTTGTACAATAGATTATCGAAATGACAAAAACTCATGTTTCAGCCGGATAGATATAATATTTGCCTTATATCCATCCCCAAAAAGAACAAAACTTAATGCTAACTCCGATACATTTGAGTATGGGAATAAACCTTAACCTAATATAGGTAAGAAGAATAATTTTCCAGAACTTCATATATAAGGTACATACACTCAACAAAAATGTGAATTTCAAATATGTCATATCTTCCTTACTTCTTATCCAATAGTTGTCTTTTTTTGGAACGTTCTAAAGGATTTTTTTTTTCTATTCTATAAAATATATCTATTTGTGGGGGTAGATTTACTCTGGATATAGTTAGAAGGAAATATAACAAGGAAGGCTTTAAAGCTATAAACAGTCCTTGAAATTTAAAACACAAAGTAAAGATGCCGTGACTTAATTTGTGCCTTTACACAGTTACAAAAAAGAGTTACAAATCTAAATATGATGAATGTGATACAAGCCTTCTACGAGAACATAAACTGATCTCTTTGAAAGGGCGTCTTTTGCAAATTGTCATATTATACATTTGAAGGCTTTTCCGATTTGTATAGCAATATGAAAGTAATGTTGTAATACATCGTTACAAACAATGCGCTATATCAACAGGCACTGAAAGACATTACAATTCAGAATCATGTCACTGTTATTGAAAGGTCCAATACTTCTCATTCTTATGTACCACAGCGTTCACATGCAAGGTGTAGTGCTTCAAAATTTAAGAAAGGTGTCTACCTTTAGACAACTGTAATATCGATGCACATTCATGAGGGTTACCTTGATAAAATTGACATCGGCGCCGTGGAGGAGGAGGTAATGAGCGCACTGGAAGTGGCCCCGCTCCACCGCCATGTGCAGGGGTGATTTGCCTTCTCCGTCTCGTGCATTCACATTTGCGCCATGTCTCAGAAGGTAATCTACCACCTCGTACTTATTGCTATGCAGGACGATAAATTAACACCAACAACACACCATCAACAACATAAACAGTATAAGGAATAACTGACTTATTTTTCCAAGTAAAATGGAGAAATGAATAGAAATAAATACAAAAGGAAGCAAAGACATTGCATTATTTTATGGAAAAAAGGTACCTATACACGGCTGAATTTGTACATACACCTATTATTCTATGTGATCTTTAAAATCAGACCCCAGCCCCCCACCCCCCCCCCAAAAAAAAAAGAATGCTTCGCGTATAAGTGACATAGTATCAAAAGAAGTAACTATCAATTCTCCTAAGTTTTGTGTAAACATGCTAGTATTGCCTTTTCGGGTACAAAATTAATTGGTATTCATCCAGTTTGTAAGGCAGACATTTGATCAAAACATTTTCATGATACGGGATTTTCGATTTGATAATCAGGTCATTTAAATTCGCAGAAAGAAATGAGTCCCACAAAGTAGTCGTCGTTTTTAGATCGTTCAATATTATTTCGTACTGCACTCAAGTGATTTAGCACTTACACACTGATGGATCCAGTAAGGGTGGGGGGGGGGGGGTTGTTAAAACAAAAAATATAAAGAAAAAAAGGGACGTGCACACCCCTTTGATTTTGTAACGGTGCCTCCGCTTTACGGAATTCCTGGATCTGCCCCTGTTACATCAATGAAACCATTACTAAAATGCGCGTCGACATCATTTAAATTAGTCGGAAAGCCAGTAGTCTGGGTACCAGAAGCTGAACCTTGTTTTCTCGAAATTAATTTGTATTCATTCAGTTTGTAGGGCAGACATTTAATCAAAAAGGGTTCATAGTATGGGATTTTCGATTTGATAATCAAGTTATTTAAATTCTCAGAAAGAAATGAGCGCCACATAGTAGTCAATCAAACTCGTTTTTAGATCGTCCAATTTCGTACTGCACTCGAGTAATTTAGCACTTACACAGTGGTGGATCCAGAGGGGCGCACCGGGCGTGCGCCCCCTCAATATTTTTATTGTTTAAACAAACAAAACGACGAAAAAAAAAAGATAAGGAAAAAAAAAGGGGGGGACATGCACACCCCTTTGATTTTGTAAAGGCGCCTCACTTTACGGAATTCCTGGATCTGCCTCTGTTACACCAGTGAAATCATTACTAAAAACACTTAAAATGCTCGTCGACAGCATTCAAATTAGTCGGAAAGCTAGTAATCTGGGTGCCAGAGGCTTAACCTTGTTTTGCCGTCTGCCCAAAGTTTTTCCCTATTTTGACGGTGCTAAATTCGAATCTGGATGATGCCCATCTTGCATCCTTGTGGGTTTTTTGAGATATTAAAAATGGCCGCCAAAATGTATTTCCATCTGATTGTAAAAGATGAAAACAATCCGTGTTTTTACCCTATTTCGAGGGTGCTGAATCCGAATTGGCGTGATGCAACTCTTGCATCCCTGAGGATTCTGAGATATTCAATATGGCCCCCCAAATGGCCCCCAAAATGGCCCCCAAATCAGAAATTTATATGTATTTCGACCTGAATGGTAAAAAATTGACAATAATGTTTGGTTTTACCGTATTTTGAGGATGCTGAATTAGAATCTGCATGATGCAACGTGTTGAGATATTCAAGATCACTTTCAAAATGGCCATGGAAAAAAAAAAACGGACATTCAAATGTATTTCCTTCCAAATAGTAAAAAAAAAAATAGAACATTTAAAGGTTTTAACCTATTTCGAGGGAGCTGAAGCTGAATCTGGTTAATGCAATTTTTGCATTCTTCAGGGTTTTGAGTTATTCAAAATGCTGCCAAAGTTGCTGCCAAAAAGTGTCTAAACTTGTCTGGTATTCTTATGAATCTCGTCTCATAGTCTTACTTAATGTGTCGCATATTCTTATAACATCATTACAGATAGCTGCATCCACGACTTCTTTAGAGACATCGATATGATTTCTAAATCATTCTGCATAACTACAGTATCGTGCATGAGTGAATGATGAATGGTTACATTGTGCTGGGGGATGTATTTTTTTCCTTTTTTTAATGGCGATTTACTTGTGATTTTGCCGACCACTCTGTGTAAATTATGTTATGTTAAATGTATTCAAGTAAAGGCCTATAAGTATAAAAAGATCGTGTCTCAAGTAATGTCTTCAAGACCACGAAAATAAACCAACTTGAGTATTCATGGCTTACGACGCGTAATCCTTGGTAATCTCAGAAACCTCTTATTCTGTTATAATGATTGAGATTGACCTGTGTTGTCCACGGATTGTTAGTGTCTAGAACTTCTGCATGTAACGCGAAACAGTATAATCTCGCAATCATTCAATCTGTAGTCTTGCAGGGTTCGTTGATGGCACACCTATATCGTAATCTTCAAGGTATCTGCTTGAGCTGCTTTTCAGTAATGTTCACCTGGGATTGAAAAAGTATTATTAAATGCATTCGTCTATCAGCACAGTTGAGTTTGGTTTAGATTCTGCAATTTTTCATTGAGCAAAAAACCTGAAATCTTAAGTTCTAAAATATGGATAATATTTTAATGGTACCAGAGACGCACAGTAGCTGTAAAGTTTTTACTGACTTAAAGGATGATTGTATGCAAATAGTGTGCACGAGGAACCTCACATGTGAAAAAAAAAAAGAAAATCTGATATTATGGCAAGTGCTACAATGCCCGATAGAACCGTAGAATATACCTCCCTGCTCAATGTTCATGCTCTGAGCGTCATGAATAACGTGAATATCATCTGTATAAGACTTATTATAGTTTAAGGAAGGGACAAGCAGGGGCGGATCCAGGAATTCCTTAAAGAGGGGGTGCGTTTACAAAATTAAAGGGGGGGGGGGCGGCGCACGCACCCCTCCCCCATTTTTACTTTTTATTTCTTTTGTTTCAACAAAAAATAAAGGGGGGGGGAGTGCGCCGGTTTCGGTCCTCCCTGGATCCGCCTCTGACAAGGACTACTCGTAGGGGAGATAGAGGTGCTCGATTAACAACAACAACAACAACAACAAAACGAACCGCGAATGAGACTGAGTTTGGTTGTTTGACAAAGTTCAGTAAAATCTACTTGTTTTTCAATCTCCGTATGAGAGTAAAGTTTGTCAAGAACTGATATAAGCAAGTACAGATCTTTCTTACTATTCCACATTTAAAGATTGGTGGTCACAGTAACAATCACTGATAAAAAACAAACAAACTTTCGAATCAAAGGATAGGAAGGGTTTATCAAAAATGAAGATCTGTTGCTCAGTCTTCGGTGATTACTATCTGAAATAAAAAGAAATATCACATTCAATCGATTTAACTAGTGATACAGACTTTTTGTTTGACCCCTTAACAATATTGATTTCATTATCTCATAATCACTGCAGTGACGAGTATACGGACGAAGTCAATGGGTATATTTTGTAATGTGTACTGTACATATATACATCTTGGTTGTGCTGACCCATTCGGCATTATCAAAAATTGATCTTATTATTATTGCGGGGATGATTATATTTGTGAAGTAGTTACTGTGTATTGCATAGTAGAACAATCAAAAATTGACACAATGACAGTCCTACAAATTATTTTGTAATATTTTGATATATGTTTGAAGTGTCACGCAGCAAGCAACACAACTAAATATTGAATTGTAACCAATGATGGATGATGAAATCGAAATAAAATATTGTTTGAAACAAAAAAAAAATACAGGTTAGTAATCGATCACATCTTTGGAGCCATTTTGACGGCTATCTTGAATATCTAAAAACCCATAAGGATGCAGGAGTTGCATCATGCAGATTCGGATTCAGCACCCCCCCCCCCATCAAATCATCTAACAAGCATCGGGCAGACGGCAAAACAAGGTTTACCCCATAATCTGGCCCTGGCACCCAGACTTTAGGAAGCGTCTCTTACGAGCATTTTTTTGAGATATTAAAAATGGCCGCCAAAATGTAATTCCATCTGATTGTAAAAGATGAAAACAATCCGTGTTTTTACCCTATTTCGAGGGTGCTGAATCCGAATTGGCGTGATGCAACTCTTGCATCCCTGAGGATTCTGAGATATTCAATATGGCCCCCCAAATGGCCCCCAAAATGGCCCCCAAATCAGAAATTTATATGTATTTCGACCTGAATGGTAAAAAATTGACAATAATGTTTGGTTTTACCGTATTTTGAGGATGCTGAATTAGAATCTGCATGATGCAACGTGTTGAGATATTCAAGATCACTTTCAAAATGGCCATGGAAAAAAAAACGGACATTCAAATGTATTTCCTTCCAAATAGTCAAAAAAAAAAATAGAACATTTAAAGGTTTTAACCTATTTCGAGGGAGCTGAAGCTGAATCTGGTTAATGCAATTTTTGCATTCTTCAGGGTTTTGAGTTATTCAAAATGCTGCCAAAGTTGCTGCCAAAAAGTGTCTAAACTTGTCTGGTATTCTTATGAATCTCGTCTCATAGTCTTACTTAAAGTGGGTCTGCACTGGCAAGAAACATGTCTAGCGCCATCATAAGGCTCATTTTTCTCTGTGGTGCCCAGCATTTCCCCCATAATGCCAAGCGGCGTGCAGCAATTAACCCCTTCCACACTGAATTCTGAAATCCCCATAGACTTAACACACAGACCACCAGGTTCCCGTAGGGGATGGCCTCGCAGCGCAGCGGCTTGCTTCGATCCCGCATTATGCGCAGTCCAGTGCATAGTATGTATACCATGATCGATGGTACATCCCATGGTTATGCGTACGTTGTCACGTAAATCACTTCGCGATCTGTTCGGTGCTTTCAAACACTGTCTTCAACACTCAGATCGTATATTCTGATCTTTGTGTCGAACTTCAATCTGCGTGCCATTATGTCGCGGATACGACTTGTTAAATGCTGGATCCAGTGGGAGGAGGTGCGAGCTGTTTATCGGCAAGAAATGGCGAACAAGATAAACGTTGCCCTTCACGGCCCATCAAGCCATTCAACACAGGATGACTTTGCTGGTCATCTGCTGGACGTCCACCACTCGCACTGCCACTGCACTGGGCATCAGCACTGTGTGCCAGGATTGCGGGATCAACCCGTTGTGAAAGTTTCTACATGCACTCAGACTGAGTCAGAAGCCTCTGATAAGCCAAGGTGGGTAAAACTCAACTTGTATGATATATAATTGTACCTATTTTGTATTCAGTTGCAAATGACAATCACTGAACGCTGAATTTATAACCTTCCAAATCCATGTATTCACGATAACGTTACCGTTACTTGAATTACCGGTACAGTTGTACCGCAGCGTTGATCATGCAACTATCGCGATGAACGATGACACAATTTAAAACAGCCTTATTCACATTTTTTTTTAATGATTATCACAATAAATACTGACGTCCAACTTACGACAAAAAGTACTATGATGACTCAATGACTAGACCTAGGCCTGATTAAGTCAATTAGTGAACGTGTACGGTCACAGTAGTAGACCCATATAACGTTAGGCCTATGTAAATTATCACTAGCCGTATATGAACGTTTTCATTTTAGCTTATTGTTCCTCACTAACCCAGCCTCAACAAATTGTCAAAATTTCTAGGAAGGGAAATCATGATCAATTCAAGATATGTTATCTGTTTTCCAATTGCAATCTCGAGATATAGCTTGGTGTCATTTCTCACATGTGTGGTAATATTCAGGGCAGGGGGACAGCACATCAGCTGTAAAGGTCTACTATATACTTGTAGGCCTAGATCTATATTAGTAGGAACCGCGTGTACATTTGCTCTGGTACTACTAGTCACTACTAGACTACTAGTGCTGACTGTAGTACTAACGTTAGATCTGTAACTCTTACCGTCTAGTTATCTTAGTACTAGCAAAGATTTATGTGCGAGAGATAACGCATCTGGAGCTTTCATCATTCATTGTGTTGGACTTCATGAAAACTCAATAAAGAGCATGAAATTTGAAGGAATATTTTTCTGCACATCGTGTAGTATATCTAAATCAGCTATTGAAAATAATTTTTGGTCGTACAAAACCTTATGGTAATAAAATGCTTGACTACATGTACAGTTGTAGCGACAGTCTTATACAGGGCAGCTTGCATGCAACGTTGCAGACAACTGGGTGCAATTGAACTCACATGGTGACCGGCAATAGATTGCGCAGACCTGCAGCCTGTGCCTCCATGGGATATGGGTTACAAGTACCACTTATCGCACAATCCTGCAGGCAGCACCTCCACTGGTTACAAAAATAAGATTTGGTATTCAAACCCTTGGACTGACTGGAGGCCCTGGCTGCAGGATTGCACAATCTATCGTTGGTCAGATTTTGTGAGCTCACTTGCACCTAGTTGCCAGCGCCGTTGCATTGCGAGCTGGACTGTATGAAAGACGAAGACATAATTCATTATGCCTTTCATACATGTAGGTACCTGTACTGTACTTTTTCGAGTATGGTTACAGTTGTAGTTCCCTGTTTCGGTAGGTTGTATAATATAACAATAAGGACAGTTGGGGCTCAGTAACTGGATACCAATTTTACTAAGATTTAAAATGAGAAAATTTGGGTGTTTTTTACGTCAAATGGCCAAGGTCAAAGAGAGCATATCAGAATAAATTGATTTGATTTGTGGGCATTATTGGACATACAAGGCCAGAACAAAAGGAAGGTACAGGCACATTTGTACAATGTATAATTGTCACACATGCAAACTGCTATTTCATACATTTACACTGTACAGACCCTACATGCCAATGTACACTCCCATCAAATTTAGCACCTTTTTGCCATCATAATATCAATATACAGTGTAGTAGAAATACTGATTTCTTGATGTCAAGATAGCTTTGTAGCAGAGTAATTGGCTGTCCTTGAGTGGTATACCTGATCAATTACATGTACACTGTATGTGAAGCCAGATGAATATTGCACGATGGACGAGTGTAATATTCGTCAAGCTGAATGCAATATGTCTGGTATATACCATGGAAGGGTAGCCAATATTATGATTATTATGTAGATCTGCCCCCAAAGATGCGTGAACAGTGGTTTGGAATTCATGGAAATCGGTTAAATTGAAATTGCATTTTACACTGTGTACACTAGTTTATGAAATGAAAGAATTCCATGTCTCATCCACCTTTACTGGTACGAAAGCACAGTCGCACGCTACTCTAGCGCACTGTCATACTCAGTAGGCTACCGGGCCATGCAGTATGGTGTATTATTTCACAGAAATCTTTTACAGTAACCTATTGGGATTTTCATCTTTCTTCAACATGGTCATTGCTGCATGATTGGTAATAAAGGGGACAGACTACATGTTTTTAGTGTGCTGCTGAAACCTCTCATATAATATTCACTAATGTGATATGAAAAGTCTGGGGTACAGTACATTTGTATGCATGGTATCCAACTAACATTATGTTTTATGCTGTACTGCTCTTGCCTTGATTTACCTTGATGTTGGGCATAAAGTATACACGATGTATAAACTTATTTGCCCCTGTGCATCTTCTTTGTGTTAGTTCTTGGTCATCAGAATAATCTGACTTACTTGTAGCCTCTGCAGCTGATAGCACAACATCTATACTCTATACTCTACACAGTGTGTCCTACAGTGTATACCCGTTGACCAATTACCATTCAATTTTAGGAGTTTGTTGTGAAAGAATGTTTGTAACCTTTACTTTTTGAGAAGTACACTGTATTATACTCAAGATCATTGCTGCTGTTTGCCACACATCATACTTTTCATGGTAAATGCACTGTACAATGATTGCCTTTTCAATATGTTATTCCCATCCATATTAAAAAGACAATATCGTGATCACAAATGGTGTGTAAAAGAGCATTTGCAACACCCTATATCTGCACTTTTTTTCAGCCAATTAGCATATAAATCTTTTTGGGTACATTTTTTTTTTTCACGTATCCCTCAGAATTTTCTTGACCATAATACATACTGATGTGTTCTTTCTAGGAGTGTTGTGCTACCTTGCTCGTTGATAACTAGGACTCTAAAAATCTAGGATCAAACTGTAAAATTTTGTACTCGACTCGACATGAAAATGTCATTTACTGACACTCATTCGGAAAATACTAGAGTATGGTAACAGGAATAGCAGAAATAGTTGTGGTTACCTTGACATGTGTTTGCAGGGAAATCGTGGATGCACTTGAAAAATAGTAGACTTTTTGAAGCTTGAAGTTTGTTATGAAGCCACATATACAGTGTACAAGTTTTGTACATGTAGGGCTCATCAGTTGTTCGATTTCGGTATGAATTTGGAAAGGTTGCAACACAGTTTAGTTAGCACAATTTCATCAATTCCAAATCAAATTTAGGAGACAGAATCAATTTTATAAGCCAAGTATCGGAAATCCCAATCGAGCTGCATATGACAAATTGATACAATGTATGTCGTGTTACATTGTATCTTGTAGTTTAGTAATGACCAAAGATTCAGGGTTACCTCAAGAAAATCTGATGCATTGCTAAATGAATTACAATATGGAAGATATATTGGTACAATGAAAGATTTTCTACATGATTTGACTCACAAATATTGATTAAGTTGACTGACAAAATTATGTACCTGAACCCATATACTCAACATAAAATATTTTAGAAACGTATTTGCCATAAAACCATCATACTAATGTGACGCCTAGAGCATATACAAGTCCAAAGACAATGTTTTATAGTGGTAATTTAATCGCCTGTGGCTTGTGGGGTTTGATAAGACGTGGTTTGGTTTTCCCACAGACCGTATTGAATTTGGAGGAGAAACTACCTTGCAATCTGCTCCATAAACCATTTTCGTACTGTATCCAGATTTACACAATTATACTTGTTTCCCATTGACAACAATTCGAAGAACTTGTCACAGACAGTCGGAATATATAATCTTCCTTGTTCACGACGCTGTTACAAACTTCACATGAGCGCGGACAAAGTTTGTTGGGTTGTCATTATTTGTTTACAAAAATACAATCTGAATACATGAGAAACCCGTTCATTAGCATTGACAACAATTCTAGAACCTGCAACAAACAATACTGGACACAAGAGACACAATATGGTTTTATGCTCCTACTTGCTCCCGAAGCTCGGACAAGCATCGCATGAGCTCGAACAAGCTTTTAGGGTCGCCATATGGGCATCCTTTATTGCAGCAACAAGTCTTAATACATGATAATATCATCTATTACCATTGAATGTTATGATGTTTAGTCAACCAACATGCAAACAAAAACAATCAACAGTCAGTGAATTAATGCATGCGCATTTTGTGTTACAGTACTTTTGATGTACAGCTGTAGGCAGAATTTGTTTCATTATTTTTCTTAGTTATTTCTGTCTCTCATGCGTAGGCCAAGGTGGAGGCGCTCACCAGGGATCAAGTCAATGAGCTGGCCATCACGAACTTGAAAAGGACAGCTGGACTATTCGAAGATTTCTTCGAGCAGTTTGTTCATCCACCGCCACAGCCGCCACGAGAGCCAGAGCCAGAAGCCGTGCCTCCATGGTGCAAATGTGGGCGGTGCAGGGAGATGGCGCATGACGTAGAAAAAAAAAATGCTGCAGAAAAGCTAACATGCAGTGTCACTCGCTCTCTGCACGATTCCGTCGCCTCTGTTTGGACCCGGCTGTACTCGACATCGTTCGCCACAACCTGGAGAACCAGCACGCCTGGGCCGCAGACAGGGGCAACAGATCATACCGTCACGCGTCATATCGCACATACATTGTACGTCCATTGGCAGCACGACAAATTGGGCGCTGGCAATCGAAGAGTGGTTCCCTCCTGTTCTGTCTGGGCCATTAGAACCGAGTACGGTACTCATCTGCTAACGGGCACCATGTAGGTTATCAGGAGGTCGAAGGGTACCGAGATGGTTATAGGGTCGAACTTTATACTCCTTCCACAACCATTTTCCTTGTATCTTGGATCTTGCAACATACTTTCAGTAGACGACACTGGTTGCTCTTAGTTTGGTTAGGTCTTACGATTATTCTTTGAGATGTGTGCTCATAGTACATGTTACATAGTGAAGTATCCCTTTGTTGTAGGCCTACTATCTATTATGCATGAGTGATTCTTTATGCACTTATATGCAGGTATCAATTACTGTATGAGACATTATGTTCATTTCAAGACACTAGTGATATAAAATGCTGAATAGGTGAGTAAATCTAACAGAACACGCCAGAGATGACGAACTTCCTTTGTGGCTGATACATGTATAAAACTACATGTGGAAAAAAAAAATTGTACAAGACATTTTTACCGATATGTGTATACAAGTATGTATTGGATGGAGATATTTCTAAACATTTTCTTTGTCTTTTTATTGTCTGCAAAGCTACTTATTATGCCTCCATCTTGCGGTAACTGGTTATTTAGACTTTGTTTCACCCCATCCCTATGCTAAAACGTTTGTATGCACATTCTGCCAGCAAAACATATATGAATATGATATGCACATGAATATGATATGCACATCCTCATTGACAGAACAGGGTTTATAGTTCGTGAGGTGGGATGCTTCTCTATATCAACACATGGCGGTCTATCTCCTTCCTCCATGATAAACTGTTGGTTTGATGTAGACTGTGAAGTTCGCAACTCGACATCATCACGGATTTGAAGGTTGAAAATGGCAAAGCCTCTTATCCCCCAAAATATACAAGACAGAATATGTGCAAGATTTACATGCAAACGGGATGTGCTCACCCTTGTCAAAATCCCTGTGCAGTGGATGGTGAAAGAAATATATAATGTAAGTTGGTGTGTTGTCATTATGCCTACACATACATTAATTGTGGTAGTGAGTGTTTGGTGTATTTCCTACAGATCTCGTTTTGATAATATATTTTTCTCTGTGGTTGGTTTTCACATTAGCACAAGCTAATCCTATCCCTTTAGCATTTGTACATGATAACCATGGTACTATACATGTGTATTGAAACAGTTTCGCAATAAACACAAAGAGCAAAGAAGGAAACAATCACTCGTTTCTTTTTCTGTCCTAGGTGTCCTGAGATTTATGCAACTAACTCTGGTAAAGAAGGAAACGCGACTTCGTTTCTGAGTCCGACATCAATACTCACAAATCTTGTGTTCCACTTTGTTCCACTCACCTGCATAGCGTACTAGACCAGTTTTGTAGTGAATTTCAAGTTATATTTTCGTCCCTGCTTATAGTGGCAGAAACAGCTCAGAGAACCTGTCAAAAATAGTTGGATTCAGAGTTCTGACTGAAATTCCTCCTGAATGTTGGAGAAAACACCTTATGAGCTGGAACAAGCTCTCGAATTGGTCTAGGAATCATTGGAAGTATGCATGAAATTTGAACACTAAGCCATGTCTTGCTCGACTATTTCAGTTACCACACTAAGGTCAGAATTCCTAATCACAAGTAGCCCGCATTTCATGTAGAAACATTGCGAACGACATCCGACTATACAGGTCACAAAAAGATACATTTATCGATACGATGACCACTTTATTTTTATTTTGAGGTTATTGAGAATTTGCTAATTGATCTGTAGAGGGAATTTAGGCGTTTTATTTGCCAACCCGCACGACAGCAGAGCATTTTGTAACGTACAGTTGTATTCGAACAGACCATTTCCATAATGTATTCAAATTAATGAACATTTCCTTACCTGCACCGTGACAGAGACTATTTAACCTGTGTCAAAAACATTTGGATCCAAAAGATAGAATACAGGGTTAGAATTGGTTGCTCGCAAAGGGTTGCTATGGAGATCCTTTGTTGCAGAAGTTTGCATACAATATGCAGTACACTAATAACACGGTATACATTCCGAAATTTATCCTGTCACAAGCAGTAGACAATTTTAGTTGTGTACACGTATTAAAATTTATGGACATTTTTTCTTCCCCGAGTGATGACAGTTCATGGGACTTTTTGCTAAGACAGTTACTGTCTTGAAAATCAGCGCAGATTATATTTGCTGAAAAAGGGTCGGACATTTCGGTCAAAGTTTCGGACAAAGTAGAGATCCTTTGTTCAAGAATACACAAAACCTATAATATCAGGAAAGCACTGTATGTCGTATACATATTGTATTAGATTGTGTGTATCATGCATCTATCCACATGACAAATATTCCTTGTGATGATATTCCAGCAGAATTACACCTGTTGTTTACTGAACATCATTACTGGCCTCATATGGGGTGTACATGCCTTTTGGTCATTTGTTAGTAATGACAAAACCTTAGTGACGGCTCAATAAACGTTCGTATTGAGTTCACTTCTACAATCATGGATTCCCTAGCAACCCTAAAGCTATAGACAGGGCTCATGTAATGTTTGTCTGAGCTTCGGGATAAACCAAGTTATAACCCTGCACCTGTGCATGGATTCCGTCTTTTGAATCAAATTTTCTGCAACATTATCTTTGGATGGTACTGTAAGTAGTCAGTGTGCAAAGGGACGAAATTATAAAGTTGAATTCATTACGAATCATTAGTGCTCACGGATGAAAAGTTTTGCAAGGGTACAAATTCAGAATTGGCAATATGCACCTGCCTACTGGCCTAACTAAGTCCTTTGTGGTCTGATCCTTCTGGAGATGTGTGTTTGGCAAAAGATAAAGAGTAATACACCTGAATCTCCTATATCTCGGTATAAAAATACCTAAAATGTTGTTCCTTGGTGCGATGCTTTCATAAGTTATTCAGCTGAAAACATTTTCTGTGTAAACCTTCAATTTCGCTGGATATACTGTAATTTCCATGGTCCCAAGGACTCCTTCATAATGAGTTTCTATGCAAGCCTTTCACTTGCTTCTTTTGGACAATTTCTATATTATTTGGTAGCCTTTGCTGCACAAATTTCAAGAGGTTTGTTTTTAACAGGGAGATGGAATCCACTGAGGCCTGGTTTTATGTATGTTGCAGAGTTGCCATTTCTGAAATACTTGTCCATTAGATTTGTTATTCTGTGACAAGACTGATTAAGAGCATTTTGCAGATTGGATTTCAACGCTTCATGAAGTAATTTATCATTATTATTATTACTGTATCATTATTATTATTGTCACTACTATACTACTACTGCTAAATTCTGCTGATACAATTACTTGTACTACTAATACTACTACCGGTACTATTCTCATTCTTATTATTATCACCATTATCATCCTCAATTGTTACTATCATCATTATTATAAGGACCTACTATCTTCAACCACCTACTATCGACCATCTTCAGTAACATTCATGGACACGGGTTTTAGTCGTCCTTCTCGATCTTTACTGTTTTGGTTCCTGGACTGTTTATTTTTTTTTTTTTTATTTATTGACATATTCATATTTATGCATGTGATTCATGTTTACAAGCATTTGTACAGTTGTAGCCGTAGGGCCTTGACATTGATTATGATATACAACTGTACATGTAATGAAAAAATAAACAACACAAAATCAACTATGCAAAACGTACGGGAAAGTTTGAGTGAGGTAGGCCTATAGCGAAACCGTTATCGGTGTATCGCCTCTTGTACACAGGGAGATAGGATACCGCGGAGATCGAGGTGGGTGATAAATTTTCGTGGAAATGTGATTGATCGTTGGTACAATACGTGTTCATGCTGTGCTACGTTTATTTACGAGCTGGAATTGACATCCAACAAACTAAATGCGATCACTAATCACATGTCATCGTACCCATAATCAGGCGAATATAGTTCAGAAGTTACAAATCCCAGCTCGCTGGCCCGACGAAGAAACCGACGGCCACATTACAGTACTAGTAATTCACCGCCCAGCGATGTTTTTCTGCTCGCTACGCTGGTGAGTAGGTCATTGGGCTGAGTGAGTGGATTGTCGTGGATCTCTCTCGCGACAAGTAACCCGTTCCCTCGCGATCGGCCGAAAGATCGAGGCCGCGCCGGGCGGGCCGGGCTGGGCTCTCGGTACCCCACCATAATATGCACTGCTTGTGTGTGTTTTCTCGGCTCTGCGTATGCGCACAAGCTGCTGTGAGATCGTGCGCTGACCGGCAGGCGGCGATCAGCGCAGCCACAGTATAAAATAACGATGTAACCACAGAACTAGAGTTTTGACTAGAGTTCCGTGGATGTAACCCGGCCACCGGAAGTTTTGATAGATGGCGCTCTTTACAAAAAAAGTTCTGGCATCAAAATAATGACTAGTGCAGACGGGCTTTAATGTGTCGCATATTCTTATAACATCATTACAGATAGCTGCATCCACGACTTCTTTAGAGACATCGATATGATTTCTAAATCATTCTGCATAACTACAGTATCGTGCATGAGTGAATGATGAATGGTTACATTGCGCTGGGGGATGTATTTTTTTCCTTTTTTTAATGGCGATTTACTTGTGATTTTGCCGACCACTCTGTGTAAATTATGTTATGTTAAATGTATTCAAGTAAAGGCCTATAAGTATAAAAAGATCGTGTCTCAAGTAATGTCTTCAAGACCACGAAAATAAACCAACTTGAGTATTCATGGCTTACGACGCGTAATCCTTGGTAATCTCAGAAACCTCTTATTCTGTTATAATGATTGAGATTGACCTGTGTTGTCCACGGATTGTTAGTGTCTAGAACTTCTGCATGTAACGCGAAACAGTATAATCTCGCAATCATTCAATCTGTAGTCTTGCAGGGTTCGTTGATGGCACACCTATATCGTAATCTTCAAGGTATCTGCTTGAGCTGCTTTTCAGTAATGTTCACCTGGGATTGAAAAAGTATTATTACATGCATTCGTCTATCAGCACAGTTGAGTTTGGTTTAGATTCTGCAATTTTTCATTGAGCAAAAAACCTGAAATCTTAAGTTCTAAAATATGGATAATATTTTAATGGTACCAGAGACGCACAGTAGCTGTAATGTTTTTACTGACTTAAAGGATGATTGTATGCAAATAGTGTGCACGAGGAACCTCACATGTGAAAAAAAAAAAGAAAATCTGATAATATGGCAAGTGCTACAATGCCCGATAGAACCGTAGAATATACCTCCCTGCTCAATGTTCATGCTCTGAGCGTCATGAATAACGTGAATATCATCTGTATAAGACTTATTATAGTTTAAGGAAGGGACAAGCAGGGGCGGATCCAGGAATTCCTTAAAGAGGGGGTGCGTTTACAAAATTAAAGGGGGGGCGGCGCACGCACCCCTCCCCCATTTTTACTTTTTATTTCTTTTGTTTCAACAAAAAATAAAGGGGGGGGGGGGGGAGTGCGCCGGTTCCGGTCCTCCCTGGATCCGCCTCTGACAAGGACTACTCGTAGGGGAGATAGAGGTGCTCGATTAACAACAACAACAACAACAACAAAACGAACCGCGAATGAGACTGAGTTTGGTTGTTTGACAAAGTTCAGTAAAATCTACTTGTTTTTCAATCTCCGTATGAGAGTAAAGTTTGTCAAGAACTGATATAAGCAAGTACAGATCTTTCTTACTATTCCACATTTAAAGATTGGTGGTCACAGTAACAATCACTGATAAAAAACAAACAAACTTTCGAATCAAAGGATAGGAAGGGTTTATCAAAAATGAAGATCTGTTGCTCAGTCTTCGGTGATTACTATCTGAAATAAAAAGAAATATCACATTCAATCGATTTAACTAGTGATACAGACTTTTTGTTTGACCCCTTAACAATATTGATTTCATTATCTCATAATCACTGCAGTGACGAGTATACGGACGAAGTCAATGGGTATATTTTGTAATGTGTACTGTACATATATACATCTTGGTTGTGCTGACCCATTCGGCATTATCAAAAATTGATCTTATTATTATTGCGGGGATGATTATATTTGTGAAGTAGTTACTGTGTATTGCATAGTAGAACAATCAAAAATTGACACAATGACAGTCCTACAAATTATTTTGTAATATTTTGATATATGTTTGAAGTGTCACGCAGCAAGCAACACAACTAAATATTGAATTGTAACCAATGATGGATGATGAAATCGAAATAAAATATTGTTTGAAACAAAAAAAAAATACAGGTTAGTAATCGATCACATCTTTGGAGCCATTTTGACGGCTATCTTGAATATCTAAAAACCCATAAGGATGCAGGAGTTGCATCATGCAGATTCGGATTCAGCACCCCCCCCCCCCCCCCCCCATCAAATCATCTAACAAGCATCGGGCAGACGGCAAAACAAGGTTTACCCCATAATCTGGCCCTGGCACCCAGACTTTAGGAAGCGTCTCTTACGAGCATTCAAATTCGAACGTTCGTTCGGAGCGTTTGGAACATTTTGTCAATTCAATTTAGCACTGTTATCTTACGAATGTGGTTTTTTTTCCCCGACATTCTAAGAAGCGAATGAATTACAACTCTAAATGGCGTGTTCTGTAGCAAACTATCATGTTGTTGCTATAGCTAAAAAGAACAGCTGAAGAAGAATTATAATTGCGTGTTCACTTCTGTCCACAATAGTAGTTTTTTTTTTTTATTACCTGATTAAATTATTAGTATAGATTTTCCCGCACATTGTCATGAGATTTGCATTCCGATTAATGGCAAGGCTTTCAAATTCAAGTGGTTTTGGTCACTGCCCTACTTTCAAGGTTTATTTTGATTCTTTGAGTATTCAATTTCGTTTCATGTCATTCCTTTTTTGATTTAATTTTATTCAATTTAGAGAGAAATTCATTAAATTTAAAATCTCAAAGTTGGCATTAAATTTCGCGCCAGCTGGAAAGACGTTCAATACCATTTCACATTTCATTTATATGAACACAACCTCGCACTTTTAACGTTCGAATTAAATCAACATACACAACTTGTAAGGTTTTATTTTTTCACCGTCATATATTTTAATGATACAATTTCATTTTCATTCCAAAGTCTCATTTTATCATCTTAATTGTAAACTGCACGCATTTCCTTCCTATCGACCTTTCTTTCTTTTTCAATTCATCCCTTACAGTATGGATGTAATATTTAGGAAATAGGCACATCACAGAATATCTTAGGGATCCTACAAGGTCCGAATCCATATTGATCCATTTTGATTTCATTCCTTAGTTCCCCGTGTCCATCTCATAAGAATCTCATTCGGATTAGCTGTAGATACACCTTTTTCACCAAACGGTTAGTGTCGTTAGTTTTGCTGGTTGCCAAGGTATTGCCTCCATCCACTAATTCTGTCTGTATTCGAGATGTTTACGAATACTCTGTTCATGTAGCAGCGGCTAAAATCGTGCATGAATAAAGTGTCAATGCAGTGGCGGATCCAGAGGGGGCGCGCCGGGAGAATGATTTGAAAGGATGATTGGTAAATACTGTATACATGGTATATATTTTATTAATTTGTTTGTTTGTGTATATATATTTTTTTAACTCTCAAGGTCTACGGTCTACGTATTCTGTATATAGGACTTCCTTGAAAAGTAGGTCTGCTGGATGTCAGCAAAACCGAACGTAAAGTACTTTTAAGAGAAGTTGTGAATGAATAACTGAATGAATGAATGAATAAATAAATGCATACAATTTGTTAGTAGAATTAATTTGTTTCAATATTGTTGGGTCTGTAATTAATAATTTTTTATAATCATTATTCGTAATTATGCTGCATAATTCTTGCTGTTTCTGTCGACATTATCTTGATTTAATGTGATGTTTACGGTAAATATAACACAGAAAAAAAAAACAAAATATATCTACCCAAACAATATTAGCGTTCCCTTCGGTCATGACAACCATTCAAGTGACAAAGCTTGTTGTTTGTGACAAGCTGTTTACAAATAAGAGCCAGAGTAATTCCATTTTGGCCACGCTAACACCAAGGAAATCATGGAGTCATAGAGCGTGCATATGATATATACAGCGTTGTTTTTGTTTTTGTTTTTGTTTTTGTTTTTGTTTTGTTTTGTTTTTTTTTTTTTTTTTGGGGGGGGGGCTCTAAATGGAAAGGGCTGGAATAGAAGCAAAAAGAGTAAAATCAAATGATTACATTTACAATCACATACTCCTGGGCGTTGTTATAGGGAAAAGTTATTTCTCTAGTCTATATTACTGTACTACAGCCCCAGTCACACATCTAAAAGCGAAGAGCGGCATGCCGCAACTTCTGAAATCACCGGTCGACAATTGGTTGTCAGAGGTTGTGCTTTTTTGTAAATTTCATATTACAACTTATGGTTGTGCGTTTGCCCACGGTTCGGCGACTGGTCTCGGTCAAAGTAGTCGGCAAATGTTTGTGTGTGTGTGTGTGTGAGTGCGCGTGTGTGTGTGTGTGCGTGAGTGTGTGTGTGTGTGTGTGAACGTTAACTGGTCGTAAAATGGCAAGCAACCGGTCACCGATTGGCAACCATAATTACATTTTTCAGTTTTTAGGATTAGTCTCCATTGATGACTAGCCATTGACATGAAATGGTCGGCAACAAGTTGTCAACGATTGCAACTAATGGTCAAAACAAACTATTCCCTGCTTTCGGCAATAGTGTCGAGTATGATCTTATGAATTTGAGAATTCCAAGCGAGGGCACTAAAACATGTGATTTTAATTATTCCTACGTCTTTTCCCCCTACCCCCTAATCTGAAAACCCAATGGCAAAATACACATGAATACATATCTGACTAAAAAAAAAGGTGCGATCAAAAAATCAATTATTCATGCATTTTTATAAGCTACCATGTGATAAGATGGAGATGGATCGATATGGATTGCGACATTATCTCAGGTCAAATGACTCGGCTGTCATCATGTCGTCCATAAAATGTTCTAGAAGGCAAACTACGTTATTAAAAGGGAATGGCTAGTAACTGATCAGTGGGAATCAGTGGGAATGCTGGGGGATGATTGTTCCAATCCTTGTGGGATTCATTTAAGAGTACTCTGGTTGTGTGAATATTATTTGCTTCAGAATGGTTCCATATTCATGTAATGTGCAGTTTAATGTTTCCAGGTTAGCATGCTTGTACAGTGACGGGGCATTAAACTGCACATTACTTGAATACGAGACTATTCTGAAGCAAACAATTTTCATACAACAATAGATATATAATGTACTCTTAAATGAATCTCACAAGGATTGGAACAATCATCCCCCAGCAATTCCACTGATCAGTTACTAGCCATCCCCTTTAAGCCTGCATGATGCTTTCTGAAATGATTATGAACCACTGAATATCATTCACCTAACTTGTATCAGTTCAAAGTATTATGACACTCTCATTTACGAAATGTACATATGGAACAGGAATATTCTATAACAACTCATGAATAAGGTCGGTTTTATAACGGAATAAACAACGAAGTCTCCCTTTCCTTCAATCTCCAGCCATACCCTGATATTCATATAGTCCAGAAAAGGCAACTACTTGAGATCTATGTCCTCAATCAGTACTGGCTATGTCTCTAGCTATTGCTTCTCTCCTAGAATAGATCAAGAGCTGTTATTTTATAGCTTCCTCTCCTTCCTACTGTCCTAATGCAAACGCATGATCTGGAGTAGTGCAAGTGGGAATGGCAGAGGTATGTCAACTTACTTTCTTCATTGGCAGTTTCAAGAAGTCTTCCTTTTTTTTTGATACTTGCTGAGCGCAGTACAAATAATGGCTAGTGGTTTTCATTTAGTCGCCGAAAGTTGGTGACCATTTACCAACCCTTCTGGGAGCAGTCGCCAATCTATAATTAGTTATCATTTAATAATGCAAGACGTTAACAAGACTCTCGTCATCTGGTCAGGAAATAGTCCGGAGCCGGTAGGTAACCAATTGGAAAGAAGTAAAGAATTCAGGGATTTGGTTGCTGATTGGCTGTCGATTTTTGCCAGTCAAGCCCATGATTTTGGTTGCTGGAGGTCGGCGACCAATCTTTGTGAATGTATGACCAAGGTGTTATTCTAAGAAGAGTTTAAGAGGATACTGATCATGTTGTGACGTACTGTTGGACCGCGCGCATGAGGGGCGTGCGGCCGGTCATGGTATCGATGAATGCCCCTCGGTCAACTAGTAGCTTGACCATTTCCATGGCGTGATCACAGGGAATCGCCTTCCAAATCAAATTCTTTCCCGCCTGGTCTTCATATTCCACCTGCTTTGCAAGATGCATACGATACAACACGATAACCATGATAACACTATACTAAAATTCAATGTATGCATGCAATGTGTTCATTTTGTGTCATGTTTACAACTGCAAGTGGAAATACATGTCAGTTCATCTAATTTAATTGATTTCAACTGCCAATGGTTTCCTTCATCCAACGTAACGAAGAAATAAACTTTTTTTTTTCTATTTGGGAAACGGGGGAAAAGTATACTTTCTACACGGGAATACATAAAGCTACGTTCACGAGATTTTACCTGTATAGCTGCGCCATTCAGATATGTTAAAATCAGGTTGATGACTTAATTATATCTACAAAGAATAGTAAAGAAGAAATTCACGTAACTCTACTTCAGGTAAGCTGGTCATCGTAAGCAACGGAGAACAAAATCACCCTAAAAAAACCAACAACAATAATATGGGTCCTTTTTTAAATTACTCCAGCTCATTATCAGTTGAATTCAAATGACATCATCGTTGATATCGAATAACTGCAAAATGATTCTCAATTTTTTTCTTTTTTTTTTTTGGTACGCAAAAACAGATCTTGATTTTGATATTCTGTGGTATGGAAATTGAAACATAATAGTAATACCGTGGATAGGAATACTGATTATGATAATGATGATGATGATGATAATACTAGTAACATAATGGTACTATCGTACACGAAAACTAAAAAACACAATAACATAATGACAATGCCATACCAAAGTAGCAGTAGCGGAAAGAAGGAGAAAAAATACATGTGACTCGATCTTTTTCTTTGATAAAAACAAACAGACCTCAATTTCATAACTATAAGTTAGAGAACGTTTCTTAAAATTCTAAATACTTCCCATTTTATTCATTAGTACATAGTCCCAAGACTTACAGGGAGAATCACTGCAACGTCATTAATGGCATACATTGCAGCATAAGATATCTTTATTCGAGCATACGTCAGATCTGAATTTCCGTTCAAATTAGAGGTTTGAGAGTAAGATTATTTACAGGAAACAAAGCAAAACAAAATCTTAGACTGGATTATAGCTCAGTCAAAATGTTAGACGTGACATACCTGGTAGTGGCTAAGGCGTTTGTTTTCTGATGGAGGGGGAATTTGCTTCAGAAATCATTATGATTATCGTGAAATCGTCAAATTGGCACTTCTGAATATAACTTCATGTTGTATTTTTACGGTCAAAATAAGAAATCAGAAAGAAATTAACAAAAACGTGCCATTCTGAAAGAATATCAGGTAATTTTTTTTTTGTTCCAGAATGTGCTGCCAATCTTAGAATATGTGATTAATTCAGCAATATTGAGACTTTTGAATTCATGCAACCAAAATAAACAATAACGTATGAGCAACAAAAGGCTTATATTAAACACACTATTGCACCAAACCTGATTTGCCTGATTTCGTGTACTTCATGGATTAAGATATGATAGCCTTATTCTCGCTAACGTCTACTCGAAATGGATTTTTTTTTTTAATTCTTGTCAGAACGAGTTGTAACTAATAAATGCGAAGTGGTTATCAGTTAAACGCGTTAAAATTGCAAAGTAACCAAAACATATCACCGCTACATATTCCAAGCTAATACAGCTATTTGACGAGAAGATATTTCTCTTCACGATCTTAGTGCCATTCACTTGCTTACTAAAGCTTTGACAGGCAATTTTTAATTCTAACCGAAATAATTTTTTTTCCTGCACATGTTGTTTTCATTGCTATTATTCACAAACGCACTTTATTTTATTGTTTTTTTTTATTTTCGTTAGTTAATTTTGTCTTCGATCGTATTCTACACGTATTGTATTATAGAAAGACATTTACATAAACGATATGTCATAAAGTAGTCCCGAAAAGTAGTATTATGTAACATATGATAATGTAAAATGTAAAAGATATAAAAAGAGACAACCACAGTTGAGTAATGGTCAAGCAATTTCACGATTGTGGCAGAAAATATCAACATCAGAGAGACCTTATTTGGCTCTTCGTCCAAGATGCGATTTACAAGCTGCACATCTCCATTCATCACGGCACGAAGAAAGTCTGAATTAGGATCCAAACTGAACCGCTGCAGGCATTCCAACATATCTAAAATTGAACAGTTTAAGAACACGTAGTATAATGATATTCATAATACAATTTTTGCAACACCTAAAAATGATTTAGCTATCGGATTGGTCGATATCTCATTACGTGACATTCAGTTAAAGGTTCCATGGCACGCCCTGGCTGTCAGCCGTGCAATTTTGTTTGAGCCAAAATGGATAGCGCATGGCTGACGCCACCAATTTCCATTGACTCCCATATTTAACTCACGATCAATTCGAAGCTTCTGTTCCATTACACTGCCCTGATGTCACAATAAGCAAACATTTGCTGCGCACATTCAACACTTACAATCGCGCCTACAAAAGCGCCTACTTTTGTCACTCATTTTTGGAAATAACTTAAACCGATCAGTTTCGCGTACTTTACATTAATTGTTCCAAAAAATATGTCATCGATATTTTCTTTCTTATTTGTTTTGATATATCTTACAATATTGCAATATCTTGAAATTTCTGATGATTATAATTCATAAACATACGCATCATTCGTTTAATCTATTCACACATTTAACTATATATTCATATATTTTCATTTCAATCCATTTCTGCAATTCTATTTTTCATCTTTGTTAATCATTTTATTTTATTTTTTCAGTGATTTTCTTGCATGATTAGTATAATTACAATTATGAAAATTATAATGAAAATACAGCTAATGTAGATATTTAAAAAACCGACCAATATCAACAAGAGATGTTCTCCCCGCCTCACCTTAACCATTCTGGAAAAAAAAAAAATCGGTCAAAATAGGATCGCATATTCCACATTAGCCCCCTCCCCATGCACACGCACGCACACAGACACACACACACAGGCACACACACAAACGCGCTCTATGATGCCGCGCTTATATGCCTGTGTCTCATTGTACAAATGACAGAAACCGGTTCAATTTTATTGTGACGGAACTGTGGTTTGTAGCAATCCAGGTGAAACACTCGCACGTGAAAGTTTGCATACTTTCAGCCGGTCTTTTTGTCGTTTATAGCGAAAATGTCGGAACAACGGTGTGAAAAAAATTACACGCGGACTAGACGTTTCTCGGCTTTGATCATGCGCAAAAAGAAATTTTGCACACGGCACGCCCAACTACTAAACTGCTAGACGCGTCGTGCTTGCGAAAACTCGCTATTATCTTACCAGCCACGGGGTCCAAATCTGTTAGAGATGGCTGGCGCTGGGAGGGTACCAAACATGCTGCCTTGAAGAACAGCCTATTGTCGTCAGGAAATCTGACTTGAATAGCTCCATTCACGATCTTCGTTACCCTCCCCGACTTTCCGAGAATCTGTACATTTGGCAGGAAAAAAATGCTTTTAACAGAAGTAATAAAAAAACCCCCCAAAATAACGTCATTTTGAAGGTATATTAATGTAAGCTTCCATGTCATCGAGGGTATTGAATACCGATTAGGTAGTTTATTCTAATTTGACAGAGTCTGTAAGTTAACAATGATATCAACATATTAGTACTATTTGCAGTATTCGAAACGATTCGGTTATTAATGATGAAATGTAATCCACTAGAACCAAAGTGATTGCAACGTTGAGAATCCACTTATTCTTATTCTTCATCTCGTAACGTTCATTTGCGTCACTGTATCAAAGTTCTCAGATTCTTTGATGTGCCCAACATGGATTTGTAATTCTATACTTACTTTCATTCCTCTTGAATAGTACTACGGACTGACTACGGATTACTTTTCAACGATGTCAAGTGTGACGTGCTTTTGAGAAATGACATTATAACAGTTGCTTAGTCATACTAATAAGCCAGTTCCGAGTTCCACTCTGTGCATGAGCAGAAAAAAGGTCATTCGGACCAACAGGCACGTTGGTTTTTAAAGTCACTGGGATAAGCGTCTGTGATGTATTATTATGTATAATGATTATTCATGTAATCCTTATAAATGCTGCTTGCCAGCACATCCACCTGACAGCAAAAGTGGTATTTGGCAACATCGATAGAAAGAGGTTGTTCTTACATTCAGTGTAAGATAATGAAATGGATGCTTTCCCAAGTGTTAATTGACGGATTATTCTGGCCATCTGGTCTTTGCGAGTTCATTCTTTATTTAAGCAGGATTGATGAATACCATAAATCGTTGCGTAAAGCTTATGCATTATGTCGCTCTGAAAACGAGTGAAGAGCCCCTTAAGGGTGGGATTTCACGGAGCACGCGAACGATTTGCGAAGGACGCGAATGACAAAATCCAACATTCGGAAAAGTTTTTCTCCGAATGTTTTCCGACAATGAAGCCGAAAACTATTCTTGCGCAATTTGCGCGAAGTTTCCACGACGTATGTGCGAATGTCGTGTGTATCATTGCTAAAGTACAGCATGCTACGTACACGAAGAACACGCGACGGAAATGCTAACAACGAAAATTTTTTCAATAATCATGGGAGAAAATGTACCCAAGGAGAGGTGGAAGCTGTCTTGAGTTGAATTTTTTTCTTTCCTCTATTTCTCCTTTCTTTTTCTCTCATTTCTCTATCGTGTGCTTGCCTACATTCTTTTTCATAATACCTATCTCCGCTAGAAACGAGCATCTGATTTTTTTTTTCAGTTCCTCCGACACAAAATCTCTATAGTTCAAATGAAATTTTATATACTTAAGATTAATCTTAAGTGTATTCTGCGATTTTTTTTTTGTATATCAAACATTTCTTTCTCTTTGCTAGTCTTTAATTTCTTTTGTTACTATAGTTGTTAATAATTCTTTGATGTTTAGATGTATGCTACGATTTTTATCTGTAGAAAACGTATAAGTCATACATCTCCCAAACGTGCGCTAAACGTTCGCGAGAATGTCTCAAAATGTACGCGAACAGTTTGCGATTACGTCGTAAAATGATCGGAAAAACTTCGCAGATTTCGCGTAACATACGCGAGACATTCTCCAATGTTTCGGAGTCTGTTTGGGGTTTCACGAACATTTTGCGAACATCGCGCGTGTCTTGCGAAGGTTTTGCGCATATGACGAGGCTTTAAAGACACTTTCGAGAACAATTCACAAGCAAATCACGACCAAGTGTGCGGAAAAGGTTCGCAAAAAAGTTCAAACTTTTTTGAAATTCTCGCCGAAGTAAAAACGACATTCGCGAACAATTGACGACGCTTCCGAACCCTCACGTTCGTTTGGCGATCTTTTGCAGACTAAAATACGAATGCTGGATTTTGCTAATCGCGTCCTTCGCAAATCGTTCGCGTGCTCCGTGAAGGGTGGGATTTCACGATTTGCGAAGGACGCGAATGACAAGATCCAACATTCGGAAAAGTTTTTCTCCGAATGTTTTCCGACAATGTAGCCGAAAACTATTCTTGCGAAATTTGTGCGAAGTTTCCACGACGTATGTGCGAATGTCGTGTGTATCATTGCTAAAGTACAGCATGTTACGTACACGAAGAACACGCGACGGAAATGCGAACAACGAAACATTTCCAATAATCATGGGAGAAAATGTACCCAAGGAGGGGTGGAAGCTGTCTTGAGTTGATTTTTTTTTCTTTTATTTCTCCTTTCTTTTTCTCTCATTTCTCTATCGTGTGCTTGCCTACATTCTTTTTCATAATACCTATCTCCGCTAGCAACGAGCATCTGATTTTTTTTTCAGTTCCTCCGACACATAATCTCTATAGTTCAAATGAAATTTTATATACTTAAGATTAATCTTAAGTGTATTCTGCGATTTTTTTTTTGTATATCAAACATTTCTTTCTCTTTGCTAGTCTTTAATTTCTTTTGTTACTATAGTTGTTAATAATTCTTTGATGTTTAGATGTATGCTACGATTTTTATCTGTAGAAAACGTATAAGTCATACATCTCCCAAACGTGCGCTAAACGTTTGCGAGAATGTCTCAAAATGTACGCGAACAGTTTGCGATTACGTCGTAAAATGATCGGAAAAACTTCGCAGATTTCGCATAACATACGCGAGACATTCTCCAAAGTTTCGGAGTCTGTTTGGGGTTTCACGAACATTTTGCGAACATCGCGCGTGTCTTGCGGAGGTCTTGCGCATATGACGAGGCTTTAAAGACACTTTCGAGAACAATTCACGAGCAGATCACGACCAAGTGTGCGGAAAAGGTTCGCAAAAAAGTTCAAACTTTTTTGAAACTCTCGCCGAAGTAAAAACGACATTCGCGAACAACTGACGACGCTTCCGAACCCTCACGTTCGTTTGGCAAACTTTTGCAGACTAAAATACGAATGCTGGATTTTGCCATTCGCGTCCTTCGCAAATCGTTCGCGTGCTCCATGAAATCCCACCCTAACCGACTGAGAAAAAAGAAAGGTCATTCGGACCAATGTGCCCATGAGCTAAC